>CM067522.1:18443427-18585927 GCA_034509495.1 Acestrorhynchus altus | reverse complement strand
TAATACTGTTAGTTAGTCTTTGGTCCTTTGGGTCAAAAGAGGTTAAATTTGTGTTTAAACAATAAACATGAAAAGCAGGTAACTCGGGTAAAACCTGCTCTTCATACTGATGAAAATTATAAAGATGAAACGGAGCGAGAAAAATTACAAGGAAGCGTGTGATGGAAAGGAATGCCAGAAAAATCCTGAAAGGTTTCAGCAGCAGGTCAAGGTCAGGTAAGTGTGTGTGTGTGTGTGTGTGTGTGTGTGTGTGTGTGTGTGTGTGTGCATAGAAGAGGAAACAGAGGAACAAACTGTGTATATATACATATCAGAGCGCAACACACATATGCTTGACTCCATTGTTTTCTTGGTCATTTATGTATTATTATTAATCATCATCATTATTAGTAGTAATAATAATAATAGTAATAAATAATAAAATAATAATAATAAAAATAGTTTTTTTTATTGTAATTTGAAATTAAGTCAAGCCATTTATTATCATTAAGTCTTTTAAAATCGTATATATGTAATGTTGATGATGCTAAAACAGTGGACTCAAATCAGGGATTATTTTTGGCCACACAACGCCCTGCATGTATCCCTCCACCATTTTAACGATAAGCGATTTTAAAACATGTATTAGACTGAACGTCTTCTCTGAACAGGCGTCAGACAGTGTATTCATAAGCATTAGGTATAACAGCTTTTAGGGTTAGACATCTGCTTCCATTCACCATCACAGCAAACAATTCTGACTGGGACCAAGTCCACTCTGAATAACCCTTTACATTCTAACCATAGAATTAGGAAGAGAAATTGAAAAAGCTGCTGGAGTTGCACTTTAATCCCCCCAGTGGCAGGGGGGGTCAGAAAATCATAGCAAAAATCCAAACAGGGCATCCTTTGTCAGGGCAGGATATTTAATGATGATGTTAAATGTCAGGATATATGTGTGTAGGTTCTGGTGGTCTTACCTTTCCCAGCACTGTGAGACAGCTGGGATCGAGCTCGGGCTGCTCCAGCTTCACCACGCCCACCCAGCCATACTCGTACAGATCCTCCTCATCGTTATTATTACACAGTCCCAGAGGATGCATCTGCAGGGAAAAGAGAGAGAGAGATAAGTCATTCTGACTCACATTAATCATGATTCCCCTCCTTATTTAAAAGACTAAAGCCTTGTAAATGAAACAACTCCAAGACACCATCGGATTGTTCATGACATCACCATGCACCAAGGGGGCGGGGCCAAATAATATCACAGCCACAAAGCTCAGAAACAAACACTGCTGATTTTACATCTGAATTAAAATTCAACAGATTCAATTGACTCCTATGAACGACTCCACCACTGAATCACAATCTTCTTACAAATGACTCTCTTTGAATGACTCTTTTTTAAAAACAACTCCTCCGATGAACATCTCTTCCCGTGAACATCATTTACTCCTCGCACAAACCACTCCCCTCAAAACAACTGGTACTATGAACAAATACATCCTAATACGATTCCCACTATGAGCAAATCCTCCTACAAACGACACACAAACAAACAGCTACACGAACAATTTCACTTAAGACTTACTCCCCAATGAAGGAAATCTCCTACATCCTCCCCCCACAAACAACATCTTCTATAAATGACTTCACATTACGAGGAAATCCTCCTCCACTCAGATTTAAGACCACACCCATTTTCATCAAAGTCTGCAACCTGTTGCAGACCCTTCTCTAACTTACTAGGCAGCTTTTCTTTGCTTAGGCTGAATGGGTGGGGCTAAACTGCTGTAGGCTGAATGGGTGGGGCTAAACTGCTGTAGGCTGAATGGGTGGGGCAAAATTACTGCAGGCTGAATGGGTGGGGCAAAGTAACTGTAGGCTGACTGGGTCCTGTAGGTAGAATAGGCAGGCCAGTGTTAGTGTAAATGCTAGTTCTAGAGCCTGTATTGTTGTCAGTGCCAGTTCTAGAGTTAGTATTAGTGTCAATGTCAGTTCTAGAGCCAGCATTAGTGTCCTTACTAGTACTAGTGTCACTATTAATGTCAGTTCTAAAGTCAGTATTATTGTCAGTGCCAGTTCTAGAGCCTGTATTAGTGTCCGTACCAGTTCTTCAGTCATTACTGATATCAGTACCAATTCTAGAACCATTATTAGTTTCAGTGCCAGTGTAGATTAAATGGGCCAGGCTAAACTCCTGTAGACAGAATGGGTGGGGCCATAACACCTGCAAGCAGAATGGGCAGGGCTAAACTGATGTAGGTAGAATAAGCAGGTCTAAATTGCTGCAGACACAATGCATGAAGGAAAAGGGGAAGGGCTAAACTCTAGTAGGCAGAATGGGCGGGGCTCTTTTTGCAGCTTAGTTTCTAGGTATACAGACAGTTATGAAAGCTTAGCGGTGTTTACGATTCTTTAATAGACTGCAGGCAGTCCTTCAAAAAGCAGACAGCTCCAAAAAAGAGACGGGCCCGATTTGAGTTTGCGCTGGGATCAAAACAAGGGGGTGTGGCAGATACATACCCCCCGTGTACCCCCTCCCCCCCCACTCCCCATGCTAGGAAATCAGAATGCCAGTCACATCACACAAAAAACGTTGCACTCAGTCACTGACACAAATCACTGCACCTTTGATCATCCAACAACAGCTACTTCAGCCCCCTCACTACCATCACCCCTGGTTACGGAGCCCCACACACACACACACACACACACACACACACACACAGAGTTCAATTGCACCCCGTGTTTTTTGTGTGCTGTATGGCATGCTGTGCTGGCTGTCTTTGAAAGAGCTTGTCAGGGTTGTGATTCAAAGCACGCAGTCTGTGTGTGTGTGTGTGTGTGTGTGTGTGTGTGTGTCCAGAGAAGCTAAAACAAGTTCAGTTTTACACACAGGACTTTGGCCCTGCTTTGGCACTGGCCCATAGCAGCACAGACCTGCAGGAATTGTGCAATTGTGTTGACGGAAAATAAATATGTCACCTAAAAACGGCACAAATTCAGACCTTGTTTATAGATAACAGTGAGTCATTCAGTGCCAGAAACCACAAAGTCTACTAGAGATTCCTGAATACCTCCCCAAACTGTAGTGTACAGCTTAAATAGTGCTGGAGTTACAATCAATTCCACCTTAAAAAGGGCAACAGTTACATTCCAGAGCCTCAAATTTTGCCTTCCACCTTAAACAGTGCAGCATTTACATTCCATTCCATCTGAAAGAGTGCAGCTGTTACATGCTGACAACTTTGATGTTCGATTCACCTTAAATGATGCAACAGTCCTGTTTTTTTGCTTTGAATGGCTCATTCCACCTTAAATGATACAGCTGCTACATGCAGTAATTACAAACTGATTCACCTTAATTAGTGCAGAAATTATATTCATAGGGCCCTATGATACTGAATTATCCCCCGATTCAGATTTATACTAGAACCCTAAATCCTCACAAACGTTTCATTCCACCTTAAACAGTGCAGCAGTTATATGCTTTTGAGTCATCTATTTCATCTTAAATAACAGTTCTTCTGTGATTTTCACTTCCACCTTATTTAGCGCAAGAGTTACATTCGCACACCTCTGGAGAATTCCAGCATCTCAATTTTCTAGTTCCATCTGAAAAAGTGCAGCAGCTTCATTTCAGAACCTCTGTGTCCCTGATGATGCAGCAGTTACATTCTGTTCCACCTTACATAGTACAGAAATGACATTCTCACATCAAACACTGACAGACCAGAAGTGGTGCATCGTTTAAGGTAGACAGGAAGATGTGCAATGGCAGAATGTAACTTAAGCACTGTTTAAGGTGGACTGGAAGACGTGCAATGGTAGAATGTAACTTCTGCCCTGTTTAAGATGGACAGGAAGATGTGCAACGGTAGAATGTAACTTCTGTCCGGTTTAAGATGGACAGGAAGATGTGCAATGGTAGAATGTAACTTCTGCACTGTTTAAGGTGGATGGGAAAACATGCAACAGTAGAATGTGACTTCTGCACTGTTTAAGGTGGACGGGAAGACATGCAATGTAACTTCTGCACTGTTTAAGGTGGACGGGAAGACACGCAATGGTAGAATGTAACTTCTGCACTGTTTAAGGTGGCAGGAAGATTCATTGCCGTTAGTACTATGATAACTGATGGGATTTAAGCTTCCATTGTGTATTATCTCCTGAGCCTAAAGAACCAAAGAATGCCAGATTCCTCCCAAACTATCGCTTTAATTGCAGAACATTAGGAGTCGCCTCGGCGCTGAGATCGGCTTCAACACAAAGAGACTGAAAGAGCTTCCAAAACATCAAAGACTCGATTCTCTTTGGTCTTTAAGACCTTAATGACCCGCTGCTTAAACATGGCACTCCTCAAGGTCACTCGAACCAGGAGTCTGGAGTGTGTTCACACAGACACAGACACACACACCCACACCCACACACACACCCACACACACCCACACACCCACACACACACCCACACACCCACACACCCACACACAATTAGGGACAGTCCATTAAAGGAATTCTGATCTGATAAATCCACCTGAATCAGAGAAATATAACAGTTACTTAAAAACATAAATCAGGTCTTTTTTTGTAATCATATCCAATATATGCAAATGAGCTCAGTTCTAATTGGCTGTAGCAGTCCATGCTGAAATACTGCTTATAACTTAACAAATGAGTGGATGGATGCTGGCTGAAAAGGTGGAGCAAAACCGCTATACGTGTAAAGGGTGGGGCTAAACTGCCATAGGTTTAATGGGTGGAGCTAAGCTTCTACAGGTTAATGGGTGGGGC
Source organism: Acestrorhynchus altus (assembly GCA_034509495.1). NCBI lineage: Eukaryota > Metazoa > Chordata > Actinopteri > Characiformes > Acestrorhynchidae > Acestrorhynchus > Acestrorhynchus altus. The sequence continues at coordinate 18,581,154 of CM067522.1, read as the reverse complement.
TAAACTGCTATAAGGTTGTAATCCTCAAAGGTGAAACCTGTTCAGTAAACTGTTTAGATATTCAACAGTAACAAGGCTGCCAATCAAACATCCCAAGCTTGACTCCAGTTTTTGGCATCAGTTTTTGTGAGTGTGTGCAAGAGTGTGAGTCTTTGTGCACGATGGCTGTGTTCCAGTAGCAGAGGGCTCATGCTCCAGCCTCAGGAATGGCATTTAGGTCGAGGCCAGTATCAGTTTCAGCCACAACAATCATTTAGCCCAGCTCGCCGCAGGCTGCAGGCCACGACCAAACATCTCCGCACGTCCCCCACACCGAAACCACAGCCATCCTCACACTACCTCTCAGACACAGACACACACACACACAAACACAAACACACACACAGATTACTGCTTAAACCTATTTCACTACAGTATATAACACTCCATAAAACTATAAAACACCTCACACTATAATACACCAACACTATAAATACGTACACAACAGTAAAATGCTATTAACACTATATAACGATATATCAACTATTATAATATTAAACACTGCACTATATAATAATTAACCCTATAGACACTATGTGATAATATATGATAAGACTATATATGAACACATCACAAATATAACGCAATAAACAATTAACTATCAAACACTATTGTAATGGTATAAACATGTTACTATATAACACTAACTCAATGTAATAAACGTCACTATATAACACTAAAGAAATGCTATAAACATGTCACTATAACCAATGTAATGCTATAAACACATCACTATTATAACACTAATATATATGTATATATACATGTTTATAGCATTATAAGATCAAAATGCTATAAACACTTACTATGTATGCTAATATGCCATAAACATTTCAATATATAACACTATTATAACATTATAGCATTATGTTTATGTATTATATAGAGGCATTTATAAACACCTCACTATAAAATAAACTAACATACTGCTATAAATAGTTCACTATATAATGCTAACACTTCATTATATAACACTGACATCATGTTAATATAATGCCAAACACTTCACTATATAACACAAATATAAAGCTATACGCTATTTAGTATATAACACCATTTCAATGCTATGAACACTTCAATATGAAGAGATCAACCATAACATTATGACCACCTCTTTGCTTGTACCCTCAATGTACATTCTATCAGCTCCTCTGATCATACAGCAGCACTTTGTAGTTCTATAATCACAGACTGTAGTTCATCTGTATCTCTGCACTGCAGTGACCCTGACATGGTGGTGGTGTGTTAATGTGTGTTGCACAGGTACAAGTGAATCAGACACGGCCATGCTGCTGGAGTTTTTAAACAGTGTCCACTCACTGTCCACTCTACTATACACACCTTCTTCAAGGTAGTGCAACTTGATAGCAAAGTCAGGGACAGAAGCAGGTTGTGTTGGTCATCCTCGAGTCCTTCATCAGAGCTCACAGGATGCTGTTCGCTGGATATTTCTGGTTGGTGGACTGTTCTCTCCAGCAGCTCTGCTGTGTCTGATCCACTCGTACCAGCGCAACACACCACCACCATGTCAGGGTCACTGCAGTGCTGAGAACGACCCACCACCCACATAACAGCTGCTCTGTGGTGGTCCTGTGGGGTCCTGATCATTGAAGATCAGGGTGAAAGGAGGAGAATAAAGTCTGCAGAGAAACAGATGAACTACAGTCTGTGATTATAGAACCACAAAGAGCTCCATAAAATGAAAAACGAGGGTACAAGCAAGGAGGTGGTCACAACGTTATGATTGAATGATGTTATGAATTTCAGTAAGTTATGAAGCTGCATTTGTTTAGAAACCCCGAAGTTACAGTTTCAGGATAACACACACCTAAATACCCAGGAGGCAGCGAGTGTGTTCCTGCGCTGAGTAATAAAACTTGCCCTGACCTCCCTCTCTAAATTTCTTCCTCATCCTGTCCACTACGCCAACTACACCCCCCTTCCCACACGCCCCCCAAACAGCCTCACAGTTTCCCCCCAATTCCGACCCAATGCCCGTCACCCATCTGCCCCCCCACACCCCCCCATCCCTACACACACAAGGGAGAGCAGAGGATTTCCTGGAATAACAAACTGTCCTGCCAGGAGAGGTGGGGGAATATTTGATCAAAGCCAGCAGCGAGCCCCCCGGGCCGGCGGCCACTTAGAGCGGCCCTGGCCTCGGCTCGCGCTCTCAGGGCAGCTTTTCAAACAAGGCAGAGAGCCTTTCAAACAAGGCCAAGTGCTCAGCGCTCCGCTCAGCTTAGCTCAACGCTGCACCACTACGCTAGCAGACACCAGCTGCACAAGGGGCTTTACAGGGCCCCCCGGCCTCCCACTGAAACCCTCCAACCTCCACCCCCTTTCATCTGGCTTTCTTCAGCACTCACTGAAGTGGGGAGACGTTCTGAGGTGGATTCAGGCCCATCATAGAGTTACGCTACCCCCCGGTTTGCACTGGGGTCTGTATGTGCATTCACACAACAAAGCGTCCTTAACAGCTGTGGAACAAACAGTTCTAGAAAATACACTGCTCTAGAACCTTTACATCATTTATGACATGCTTTGAAGTAAATCCACTTTTCAGATTTTATCATGTCGCAAAATTGCCAGAGATGCAAATCAACATCAATATATAACACTAACTCTATATACATATAATACCATTACAATGGTATATATAAGTATACTTTGTACACATTGTCAAAAAATAGTTGCACCCAGAAAGGCGTGTGGGATTGCAGTGTTATTGAGAAGGAAGATACATGTTAACCGGAACAAAAATCATAAAAGTAGACTGATCTGATCAGGATTTCTTGATCTACTCATACAGAAGTGGTGTCTCTCAGTTCGGCGTCGGGTTTAACGCAACATGCCAGACGTCTCTGCATGGAGTTGTAGAGGTTCCTAATGGTGTCCTGTGATGATCCATCCCATGCAGCTTGAATGTTCTCACTCAGTTCTGCAGATGGTGTGGTAGGGGTGGAGTGCTGATAGAGAGTCCAATAGCATCCCACACATTTTCAACCAGGGATAGGTCTGGAGATAGTATCTAGTAGAAAGTATTAGCATAGTATCTGTGTCTCCAAGGCGAGATCTTGAGATGGCAGCAGTATGTGGACGAGCGTTGTCCTGTTGGAATAGAGCACCGGAGTGTGTTCAGAAAAGGTAGAACCACTGGCTGCAAAACCTAATTATTGTAACGGACTGTCAAAGTGCCAGTAATGAAGTGTCTGCACATTTGAAGATTGATAACAAATCATTGATTTTGGCGCTGACCATGGCACCTCCACACACAGATTTGTTGTCATCTCCACCAAAGCAAAAGCATGACTCATCATGAAGATGACCCACTGCCATTGCAATCTGGTAGTTGTGCACTGCAATCGTTTGATTGCACTTTTGGATTGTGCTCATACTGATCAGCCATTAATATCAGAGGACATTGATGACCACGCACAGAACTCGAATGAAACCTGTGGACAGTTGCACCACTGGGGAGATCAATTTAGCCAACAGAGCAATTCATTAAAGAGCATCAAGGTAGTGAAGTCAGGATGTTCAATATTCAACACCCCACCTCATCCATAACTCCCCAATTTATTCCAAAAGTACAGGATGGAGCACCATCATTCCAGAGAACTGTTCCCACTGACCTCCCCATTGCACTTCAGTGTCAGCAGTGAGTGCAGCATAAAGTATCTCAATGCATTCATTAGAATGGTTGTCCACAAACATTTGGATTAGTAGTAAAAAGAATCCTTTGCTTCATAACAAACGTGACACCCTTTTTTTAAGACCATCTACAAGAGGGTTTTCTGCTCTGCACATGAGTGTATGAAGTGGGAGCACTGGGAACTGACCAGTGAATCAGTAAAGTTCTATTTACCCACGTCATACAATGTCTACACACAGGATCGAGACGTTTCTTCAGGCCCCTTGGTCCAACTCAAACAGCAGTACATTACCCAAGACAACACACAGAGCATCCAATGATGGACAATAAACATAGAGGACCTTATCTATACACAATAACAAATACAACACCAACAATACAACTAGCAGTTTTAAGGACATGGATTGCTTTCAATTTGCTATCATTTTTGACACCTTTGCGCCACTTGACATGATGTTGGCGTATGTCCTTCTTGTTCAAATTTGTTGTTGAATGGACCAATAAAAATGCTCCAAACTTGAGTTCTTACATGGAGTTCTACTGAAAGTATGAATATGTTTCCTCCTCCTCTAAAGCCAATTTTAAAATATATTTTAACACTATTGGAACAAAAACATCTGCTTCCTCAACAGCAGCAACAGCAGAGATTTGTTGAAAGTTAAACGGAAGCACCAGCAGCCTTTAAGTCCCATCTCCTTGCTCCACACTCCTTTCAGGCTCTTGAGGAATGGCTGCTAGGCATTGTGATGTAATCACAACCATGATGTGATGTAAACAACATAACATTAGCTGAGTTAGCTTGCATTGATTGTCCAAAATCACATGGGACTCGTTTGCAGTATTTTTAAGCCTGTCCACGCTGACGCTACATCATATTAATTAAACCTTTGACTTTTATTCTATGATTTGTTGCCAATTATTATTTTGTGTAAAGTCATATACTATCAAATACTATCCCTACCTCCCATCCATCCATCCATCCATCCATCCATCTTCTCTTTGTGTCTCAACTTCAGCTTCTCATACTTCCAGGAATACCTCATCCACAGAAACTGTAGGCATCACTCACAATAATAACATACCCACATATCACACATACAGAGAGAGAGAGAGAGAGAGAGAGAGAGAGAGACACAGAGAGAGAGAGAGAGAGAGAGAGAGAGAGAGACTGTGAGTGAGATACAGAGAGAGAGAGAGAGAGAGAGAAAGAGAGAGAGAGAGAGAGAGAGCGAGAGAGCAAAAGAGAGACAGAGAGAGAGAGAGAGAGAGAGAGAGAGAGAGAAAGAGAGAGAGAGAGAGAGCGCACAAGAGAGCACTACACATAGCAGCAGTGCCAGTTTCCTTCGGGCGACTTCTGTTTGAACTCTCTATCCAAACAGAGGATCCCCTCAGAGACTCCAGCGCTGCTCAGGTTTGTCTATCAGAATAGTGAGACAAACCCTAGACGGGACAGCTGCCACTCGCCACATCTCTGCCCGTCTGGACTGTTTATCTTGCACTCTTTCCTTTATTTCTTTCCTGTTCTTTTCCTGAACCCAGAGCTCTCAGTTCTGCTCTGCAGGTCTGCTCTGCAGTCCCTGCACCAGTTGACAAAGCAGCAAAACAAACCTGAGAAAATCACAGGGCTTGCCTGTGAATACACCACAGTGACAGAACACACAAACAGCCATCACAAGGCCTGGCCTATTCACAGTCTGAGGAGAGAGAGAGGGGGAAAAAGGACGAGGGAGGAGCTTGCCACTACGACGGCCTGTGCCTTCTCGTTTCCCAAGCGCTGGAAATAACTTCAAAGGGGATGGCTGCCTTGAAGAGAGAGGAGATAGAGTTACAGAGTGGCAGCTGGAGAAGCCTTGCAGGTGGGGCCTGCTCTGACAGTGTAATATTATCTCAGAAAAAGGAGCCCAGGCCCTTTTTCAATGGAGAAGACTTCCTCCCCTTTGTCCTCCAGACAAAACCGATGGAACCACAGTTGCAGAAGTTGTGCCTCCGCCAGAAAAACACCCTAACGACTCGGCTCGACTTGAGTGAAAGGATCCTGGAGAATCCAAAGGTGCACAGGAGTGGTGACATCATGCCGTCAATTTGCGTTCAAGAGCTCTCCGCTGTCCAGCTCTGAGGGAAGTGATGGCATTTCAAGGGCAGATTCAAGCCCTCCCCTTGCGGTGCCGTGGTGGTCCGAGCGAGGGAATACTTTGAGACAGTTGGCACATGGATAGAAGCATAACCACCCCGCCTGGCGGAGTCCCCTATTAGCGTCTCCCACAAAACCGTCTCCACATGCCGTCTCCATGGCAACCACGCAAACAAACAAGCACTGTGATTTAGGTATTAGACTGAAGCGCTCGGAGCGGACACTTAATATCATGTAAATATTCAAATATGCGCCAGCAGGCCTGCGGGCTGACAGCTTCAGGCACGCGAGAAGACTGGCACTGGTGACTCTATTAACGCGCAGCGAGTGGAGACTTAAACCATCAATGGCGGGGAAGGAGACATTCTCCAATCCCCCTAATGGTGTCACTTTCAACCCAGTCACTTCAAAGAGCGTAACCTGACTACCTTACTGTAAAAAAAGTAAAAGATAGATAATAGGGGTGTAGAACGAGCCATTACTTCATGTGGGGAAAATTCGGACATCCTGTATTTGAAGGGTGAATACGGCAACATACGTATGTATCATTCTGCAGAAGTGTCGGACTAACGTATCAATGTACATGTAAACGGAAACACAGAAATATAAAAAGCTCCGTCTAGAACAGCAGACTTTATCACCAGACGCTCAACTGAAAAGCACTGCAGGAACGTCCGTCAGTGCATAAGGGCTTCTGTTTGAGTTTCTGTAGCATCAAACTGCTGCTCTGCACATGAACTTTCACAACCTTGACATGCACACTTCACCTCTGCGTGCTCCCCGTCTTCACCGCAAAACAAAAAGTAGCACACAGTCGTTAGTAACACGTGATTTACGCCACAGGAAGGCAAAAGAACAGGTCAGAATATCTCCGGGACCATTCTTGCAGTTTAAGAGGTGGCTAAATCTGAACCCAGCTCGGATTGGAGTCATCAACACCTAGCCTCAGCGACGCCTTTGAAGTTCCTCCCTTGCTTTGAAGGTTGCGGCAGAGGCAAATGCCTGCATCGGGCTCTTGGAAAGCCCCCAGAGTTGTGGAATGCAGAGCAAGCCGCTGCCCGGCCTGGTGGAATGCGATTAGAGCGCTGGAACACACCAGGGCTCCCGCACCCAGGAATGGCAAATATGGCTGCTGCCTTTGCCAGTGCTCAAGCACAGCATTAAACAGGAAAAACACAAGTGATACAACAGGTTAGAGGACGAGGAAGCTAGAGGAAGAAAAATGATGCTAATAATACATTAAAGTTAGAAGCCTATAAATTGCATGACATAAACAAATCATACAGCTAGCTGTCACCAACTGCTCGATTAACCCTCAAGAGTATCCCAAACAATACAAATATTCCAAACAGGAGTTTTCTTCCCTCTGGGAGAAATGCCAACCACATGATTCCAAACTGGAGTATTTATGTCCTTAATAATATTCTGAACAAGAGTATTCCCATCTGGAGTATTCCAACCCTCAAGAATGTTCCAAAAACGAGTATTAACCAATTATGGTTAATGAATGATTATTTAAAATAAAAAAAAAAGATGGACATAGCATTTTTCTTTTTTGCATTGCTCAGCGGTCTCAGCTGTCTTGAGTTCTCCATGTTGTAGACACGATATGGCACGTGACTGTTTTTGTATGCTTTACAGACATGAACGTACACAGTGAGTTACGTATTAAAAGAATGAACAACAAAGTAACTGACAAAAGCAAGATTATGTCAATCAGAGGCTCTGAATGATGGTTTAGCTGCTTTTCTGATCATTTGCTCAGCACAAAAAAAATCTGATGTACATGAAATGATCCGTACATCTATGCACACTAACGTAGAGTGAACTTAATCATCTTTAACTTTGTCCTTGTGCAAACGTCTGTCATCTCCTTGGCAGGCAGTTTTATGGCGGGTGAGTAAAGCTGGAGATGGCTGGGATGATCCCCTAGGTCCTCAGAGTAGGGTGGGGGACACATCTTGAAAAGGTCAACACCATTCCGTCCATCCCTGCCACTCTTCTCCGCTGCCTCATCCGGGCACAACAACCTTCTGCCAAACGAACAACTGCACAAACAAACCACTTGTCAACGCAAGGAATCACTGCTGCGATGAATGAGGTCATTTAACCAAAGGGATGAAGAAAAGGTTACGGCGTGATACCAATGGCCATGATGACATTTTGATGGAAAGAAAAACACAACTGATAAAATACTGATGACTTTTAAGCCAGACCTGCAAGGGATATTCTCCTTTTGCAACCAAAGCTGTAAATCTCCAAATTTAATCCTGTCGAGTGCAGATTATTTCTGGCTTGAGTTTCATCACCTTCCTTTTATTTGGCAATGAGTAGAATTGCAGATCCCAAGAGACACACCAGTCAAAATATCCACCCGCTCCCTGACAACCTCACACATACACAACTGACCCTCACCCTCCACACACACACACACACCTAACAGTTGCCTCAGCTGTGAAAAGCTTAGCTGAAACATAGCAGGTCGAGGTCATAGTGCCACTTGTCCACCAGGGGATCTCAATGACCAATATCTACACCAAGACCACCTGTCAGTCAAACAAATCATGGCCCCATCACAAGTCAGACATGGGGAGAGGGTAAAGTGTCTTTCAATCAATCACTGGCGGAACCCTCAAAGCTAGATCCATCCTCTGGTGTTGGTCAATCTCAAGTTACAGAGATAAATGCTGGCTGAATGACAGGGTTTAAGAATCTGTGGTCATGGAAAATGAAGAGCTCTAAGGAACACAGCACTTCCTCAACCCATTCAGCCCAACTCTTTACACTGGTAAGTCCAGGGCACACCCCCATTCCAGTTTCTGCTTCACCAGAACTCAAATGGGTCAGGCAGTTACTTAGATCAGGTTCTGTCCACCTGAATGTCTTGTGAAGCACTAACTTTCTAGGTAATACTTCTAACCTTCTGAGGTTATATGATTCAAAGATTGGGTCCAATTTCATTTACCTTTCACTCGAAAGACGAGAACATGAACACTCCACAACATATGTTTCCAAGAAAAGATTGGCCACTGACAAGTCTTAGTTTTGGAATTAGACTAACCACGTCATATTTGTGTACGTTTCAACCCAACAATTTCAACCAGACTAGAAATAACTAGACTAACCCTGTTCATTGAGTGTGAAGAAAGCAAGCCTTTCCCTCAGCCTGCCTTAGACCCCCGATTCTTTTTCCTCTCCATGATCTCTCTTTGAACAGTGTAGCTATCGCCTTTCAAGAGGACCAGAAGGAAATCTTGCTCCAGGAATTATACAACTCCTTGGGCTGATGATATTCTATAGGAAATGAGAATGTGAATAAACAAAGCAAAGCCATTTCCTGGAGCAGGACAAGGAAAGACAGGGAGCAGCTTGGAGCGGGCCAGGTCTCCAGTTATATTCCTTGAGGGAGGACCTTGGACGCTGTGCACAGGAGAGCCGGAAGCTATTTGGAAGCACTTCAAAACGGGAACTGCTGTATCCATGCCACGGCTGGAATAGGAGCAGAGTAAAGTGAGGACATGTGGATGCTCTTGTCTTGCATAAGAAGGTTTATCTGTTTATCCAATACAGTCAGCTATTCCGCAGAAACTGGTCCTATAGTGTGACGTATACAGTCAGTCCCTGGCTTAGGTCATATTAATATATTTATCAAAATAAGGATCAGGATCTTGACTTGTACTATGGATAGGGTGGGCAATTCAGATCCTAAAGAGCCAGATTCTTTTTTTTCCTGCTCAAACCCACCAGATTCGTCTCACCTGTTAATTGCCTGGCTTAGTAACAGGTCTGTTAGAGCAGGGAATCCAGCAAACAGTACTGGACTATGGCCACCATTGCCCATCCATGCTACCCCATATTCTAGGGACACTCATCCCCCAGGCCTTAGGATCTTGATTAGTTCCATGGAGATGAGATCTTGCAACGACAAATTCCTGGGCTACAGATTCTGGAGCCACAAAGATCAGAGCCTATAGAGACTGGTTCCTATGTCACTCATTCCAGGGGCTCAAGATCTTGACTTGTGTCATGGAGACCAGATTCCTGGGCCACAGTGGAAACCCTGAGGTTACTGATCGGAACTATGCGGTTCTAAACGAAATACCATCCAATCTACCATGTGCTCACTACTAACATGCATGATCATCGCTAAGACCTCCTGAACAGTTGTGCAAGGTTTGAGATTTTGGTTTCCTTGCTGTATTTACAGCAGTCTTCTCTACGCAAGCATCAGGTTAGACAAGTCTCTCTGGCCACAGCAACACCAGAGTACTAATATCCTTTCATACAAGAGAGAGAGAAGGGTAGGGGGGGAAAAATCCCATCTAAGAGATTAACTTGCAGAGCCCAGCCGAGTTTGTATTGGGTTCACTGGCTCACTGCCTCCCCTCCTCCCCAGAGGTCCTGTTCTAAAGCTAAGCATGTCTTTGATAGTCCACTATAAGCAATCTGGAGGAGTTACAGGTTTCTTTTGTAGTTAGTTCAGCGCTTGGGGAAAAAAAGGACTATGTTTGAGTGCCAAGGCTGAGATTTCTCTTCGCTTTTCTTTTTCAACCCCTCCACCCCTTGCCGACACACCCCTCTCGCTCTATCTTTCCCTGCACCCTCCCCCACTCCAAACACCGTGGAACTGAATCAGAAACTTTACTCCCTTTTTTTTGCCCCCTCATCCTTCCACTTCACAGATAAAGCTTACAGACCATTTTTCTGGGAGTGGTAATAGAGATGGAGAGGCAAGGAAGGGAAAGAGCTCTCAATGACAATGAAAGATTAAAGATATCCATATTTGGCTGTTGATGAAGAAAGGACATGGGGTGGTTGAAGAGAAAGAGGAGGAAAGGAGGGAGGGAAAAGGGAGGGAGAGGTTCGACTCCCCTTGGAGATTTTCTTAAACCCATTGCATCAGCTTTCTTCTGCTTCACAGACCAAGTGGCCTGTGCTTTTCGAGAAAACAGAAAATGACCTAAGCTGACGTTCAAGAGCTGTGGCTGCGGTGGGTTGCCTGTGGTCGGACATTTTATCATAAATGACAGAACAGTTCAAAAGTTCTCCCTCGCTCCCTCTCGTTTGACTTCTTTCGCTTCGTGGCTACAACCCATGTTAAACCATTCTAAAAGCAACAAAACACCACAACAGAGGGACTCGTTGGATATGCCTGTTAAGACGCTCTGATCTATAAAAAGGAGTTGAAACTATTTTGAAGAAATATTAAGAAACACTGGAAACTGCACTGATTATTCCAGACAAGAAAAGTGACCGGTCAGGGACGAGTTCAGTGAAGTTGATTTGGGAACTGTTCACAAAACCTCTGACCAAAACCGGCCTTGATCACAGGAATTCCATTCACTACAGACGGCCTCGAGCAACCGGCCAAAAAGCAGGCCTAGAACTTCCAGTTCAGTTTGCGTTGCTAAATGTGCTCATCTTTTCGGGCTGTGTATCGCAAAGTATTTCTTAAAATGTATTCCCTTCAACATGACATCCCAACTGGATCTCAGTAGTAATAATAAGCCAAACACCAGATGACCACTGACATGCCCATATATCTCACTGGAATCACTGGTATCTACAAGAGGTTGAACTCTGAGTTTTCCATTCGTAAGTGAGTTTATCTTCCACATATATAAGGATTTTGTGTCTGGGGGGCAGCAGTGGCCTTGTGGATATAGAACCACCCTTGTGACTGAAAGGTTGTCAGTTCAATTCCCTCATCCAGGCACTTAACTCCCTAGCTGCTACCCGGGGACCCAGAGTAGGGCTGCCCACCACTCCAGGCAAGTGTACTCACTGCCCCCTTGTGTGTGAATTCACTAGTGTCAATATATGTTTTCTGAATGTTACAACTTCTGGCTCTTAGAACATTCACGCTCCCAATATAGATATAAATATAGATACATTGCCTCAGCCTGCATCCTGCTCTGTTTACATCCCGATATAAATATAAATATCAATATAATTGCCCAATAAACTACAACGAGGTGTGTGAATACACCGACAAAATCCACAATCATCATCATCCCTGCATCTGTAGGACCAGCGAGCTGACTGGGCTGACTGAATAATGGAAATGCTGGTGGGGAAGGGGATAAACAGCCAGCTTTGATCTCCAGCCACTGACCTGGGCTTCGGGCACCGAGCCATGTACGCAGTGGCCCACATCAAACCGTTCAGACTTGCACGGCCCATTCTAATCCCTAAAACCCAGTCCATCAGCCATCTCAGCAACTCATGTTACACTTTTTAATTAGTGCAGCCACAGCACCATCACCGGCATTGGGACCAGGGGCTGGAGCTGAGGACCAGGACCTGGACCAGACTGAGCTCTCATGATCATTGGCTTATCTGGGATGCTTTAGATTTAAATGAAGTGCAGTGCAGAGAACTTTCCCGAACCTATCAGATGTAGCCCTCCATACAGCTCTGAGGGTTTCTTTTGAAATCAATGGCATTAAAAAGAACATATTCTGCTTTTTGTTGGAGTAACTGTGTCTACTGTCCTGATCCATATAGATCCATGTTGAGACCTCTATTGGAATGGACAGAGGTGTGTGCCAGTTTAAAAACCAGAAGTCACCACTGTTAAAAGCAGACTTCCACCGAGTTGGCTTGGTTTGAAACATTACAATCACATGTTTATATACAATAACATCAGTCAAGCTGAAACTGTAATCTGGGGGAGAAACAAGTGGAAGAACAGAAGAACCGGGATGGAACGCACCAACAGCAAAGTTCAGACACCCCCCCCCCACCCTCTCCCAGCTCAAATCAAAGCACTATAGTTCAAATCAAAGGCCCACACAGCGCCTGGGGCCGGGCAATTCAGGGCAGGCCGGATGAAGCAGACGGTGCCAAAGTGACCAAATCGAAACCCCCCCAGGTCCTGCTCCACCCCCACTGCGATCAAACAGTGGATATTCCTCAGAGGAGGTGGTGGGGTCCTGGGGGGACAGCAGCAGCCAAGAACAAGCTAAATAAAATAGCTCTCTTTATTAACAGAGCGAGAGAGAGAGAGAAACAGTGAGTGGTCAAACTGTTGCCTAGGTGAGCCGCTGTCGCCCTACAAACCCGCCACTTCCAGCAGAGCCACTCAGAACTAAACCGTAAACTCTCACAGAGTTGGAGAGATGGAGAGAGAGAGAGAGAGAGAGAGAGAGAGGAGAGAGAGAGAGACTGTAGTTTAATAGTAACTCATTTGAAAAGAAACACCATTTCTTAAATTAAAGTTAACAGTTCAACCAAACACTCCACTTCCAAAATCTCAAAAATGCTCTTTGCTTCTGCATTTTTATACTGGAAATAAGAGGCCTATGTAGATAACAAGTAATGTACACAATGTACGCTACGTACACCATTTAGCTCTGGAGCTCAAGCAAACTGCTGTAGGCTGAATAGGTGGAGCTAACCTGCAGTAGCCCGAATGGGTGGAGCTAAACTACAGTAGGCCAAATGGGTGAGGCAAAACTGTTGTAGGCTGCATAGCTGAAGCTAAACTGCAGTAGACCGTATGGGTGGAGCTAAACTGATGTAGGCTGAATAGGTGGAGCCAAACTGCAGTAGGCCAAATGGGAGGGGCTAAATTGCTGTAGGCCAAATGAGCGGAACTAAATTAATCTAGGCTTAATGGGTGGGGCTTAACTGCCAACAGATGAATGAGGAGATAAAGTGCCATTTGCCGAACTGGTGTTGGCTGAAAAGGCGTGGCTAGACTGCTGTAGCCTGAATGGGAGGGGTTAAAAGTCCTCAGACAGACCTTAGGTTAGTGATACACTAGTGAGCTGAAGTACATTTCAGACCAGGAGGAAGTGTATGACGAGGAGGAGCAGACAGAGAAGAGCATGAGAATAAGGAGAAGAAGAATCAGGATGAGGAAAACAGAGCAGGAACAAGCAGAGAGGAAGAGGAGTAGAAAGAGCAAGAGAAGGGGGTGAAGAAGGACAAGGAGCATTAAGATGATGAAGAAGAGGAGGAAGATCAGGAGGAGAGTGTATGAGTAGGAAGGGCAAGAGGAGCAGAAGGAGGAGGAGCAAGAGGAGAGCAGGAGGGGCATGGTGAGGAAGAAGAGCAAGTGCATGAAGATGATGAAGAGGAGGGGAAGAAAGGAGGAGTAAAGTACTGCAGCAGGAGGAGGAGTATGAGAAGGATGAGTGAAAGGAGCAGAAGGAGGTGTGTTCAGAGTAGTGCTCAGATAAAAAGACCCTCGGCCTGGCGACTGAATTCCACCCAACGTTTGTTCAGCAGCGATGTGAACGAGCCACACAGACGCAGTATTGTTCAGAACCACAGTGCCTAAAGGAGCAGAGCCAACCAGCACACACACACACACACACAGAGTCTGGAGGTGGGTTAATGGTCAGTCGTTACACCAGAGGGTCTGCACACTGTCAGAAAAGAGGGGGCTGCACATGTACCACCGTTTACGGAACTAACAGTGCAAGCAGGTACGGCAGGGTTCCTGAGCTCTAACTCTAAAACATGGACAAAGTATTGGGACACCTGCATTGGGACACCTTTCATCGTACATTTTACCAGCTCCACACTTCATCTCTTCTTTAATGGTCAGGACCCCACAGGACCACCACAGTGCAGGTATTATGTGGGTGGTGGGTCAGTCTCACACGGTGGTGGTGGTGTGTTGAGCTGGTACGAGTGGATCAGACACAGCACACCACCACACCACCACAGTGTCGGTGTCACTGCAGTGATGAGAATGACCTACCACCCACATAATAGCTGCTCTGTGGTGGTCCTGTGGGGTCCTGATCATTGAAGATCAGGGTGAAAGGAGGAGAATAAAGTCTGCAGAGAAACAGATGATCTACAGTCTGTAATTACAGAACTACAAAGTGCTGCTCTATGAGGAGCTACTCCCCAACCTTTCCCAAAAGTACTGAATGCAGCACCATCATTCAACTTAAAGTAACTGAATGCATTCCTTAGGAGAGGTGTCCACATACATTTGGACATACGGTGAACAGAGACAGCTCTTTTGGTTCAGTAACTCTGTATAAAACACGCAATGGGTTCTAACTAGTCTACATCTAAACCAGCTCCAGGATACACCTTCACACCTGCACAGGGGCCTCCCACAGTGGGAGCTCCGGAAAAACAGCCAGGAGGCAGGAGGACCCGGCTACCTCCAACCGCATGAGCTCATGCCGCACTCTGCTTTCATCACTTTCACTCTGTCATGTAATATTAACCAAACTCCAGGCCTGAGGGGTCCAGACAGCCATTAAAAGCCCCGTGGGTATACGCCCCTCTCAGCCTGAGCAGCTCCGGGTGCCCCCGCCCCCCTGCTAAGTAGCGTACTGTTAAAAAGGGCTGCTACTGAAAACACACTGTGTGTCACACGGTGTCGGACGCCACACAATCAAGCCTATTAGAAATGTTGAGCTATTTCATTACACACATTAAATGGACTAAAGTATTGGGACAGTGGCTCATTCATTCATTTTTCAGAAATCAAGGTTATTCAAGCTTTATCTCGTGTTTGTTGGAGTCACTGTCTCTACTGTCCAGGGAAGGCTTTCCACTACATTCCGAGAGGGTCACTGAGGTCAGGATGCTGGGTGATCACCACCCCACCTCATCCCCAAGTCTCCAAATCATCCCTCCAGAGAACACAGATCCTCTGCTCCATAGCTCAGTGCTGGGGGGCTTCAAACCCCTCTATCCCAGGCCTGGTATAAGGCATGATGCCAAAAGGTTCATGAGTATCTGTTCCAGAGAGTCATATTCTATTGGCAGTACTTCTCTGCAGGGAGATGACAGTGTGTGCATTTGCACATCTGTGTCAGCAATGTGTCAGCAATTCATTAGAAGGGATGTCTCACAATTATCTGGGCATCACATATTCGAGGGTGCTTTCACACCTACCTTGTTTGGTCCAAATTAAAATTGCAAATGTCAAAGATGTCACGGACCACAGTCCGGACCAAAAGACCAGACCTAGAGAGGTGGGCTCAGTCCTGGATTAACTGATGGTCCGGATCATTTGCAGGTTTTTTTGGATGGTTCGGGACAGTTGAGACAAGCTATTATCACAAATTTAACAGAACATGACAACAAACAGGCGTTTGAAGAAACAGATTACACAACAAACGTTCTTTGCTATCCTGCGTTTCTCGTTGTTTCCACGTCAAGATACAAAGATCTTGCCTGATCAACTGCACCTGTGGTCAATATCAATCATAATCTCATTTTCACACCATAACCACAGGCACCGCCTCCAGACGCTTATCAGACACAGTCCTGCTTCAAGGCCTCGTTCAGGTGGGCTGGTGATCAGCATGGTTTACCCAACGCTCCAGAAGCGTACCTGTCAAAATAACGGCATGCCGAGAACAGAGCGTCCATTGTAGACACCACCATCCTGGGCTCGTTCGGGCCTTCTCCCTGAGCCTGTTCTGCTGCTCACCTTCATAAGCCTGAGTGCTCCATCATCACCCCTACACAGGAGCCTTTTCAGAGCCTCCTAGACAAAGAGCAGAGTGTACGGCTGCCATCCCAGGCATCCGCGGCACGCTGATATTCACCCCTGATAGGGGCTTAGATCCTTTGTGTTTCGGCCATGCTCTCTTCTCTTCTTTGCGCTCCTCCACCCCTCCTCCTTGGTCCTCTTTTTCTTTCGTCTCCAGTGACCTCCTGTCAAGACGACTGTAGGATCTAAACCGCGTGCCACACCAAGCTTTTGTTTGCCTTTGATTGTTTTGTCTGGCGGCAGAAAATAATTGTTGGGTTGAGGCTGTGTGTGTGTGTTTGTGTGTGTGTGTGTTCTTGTGGAATTCCAAAACGTTGTATGTCTCATCTGAGGTGAAGCATCTTTTTCAGAACATCAGCAGTTAAAGCAATCCAGTAAGGTCAAAAGTCTTGCTCTTCTTCGCTATTGCAGCTTTAAAACTATGTTTTACTCTTAAACTAAACTTGCTGCACAAGTGTTTAAACCCTTCAGTGTCACTGCTGGACTATTGAGCCAACAGCATCCTGTGGGCAGCGTATTGTGGGCACTGACGAAGGACTAGAGGATGACCAACACAAACTGAGCTTCTGTTTCTGACATCTACAAGGTGGAGCAACTAGGTAGTAGGTGGAGTATAGAGTGCACTGCTGTGTCTAATCCACTCATACCAGTGCAACACACACTAATACACCACCAGAGTGTCAGGGTCACTGCAGTGCTGAGAATGACCCACCCACCACCCACATAATACCTGCTCTGTGGTGGTCCTGTGGGGTCCTGACCATTGAAGATCAGGGTGAAAGCAGGCAGTGTGCAGAGAGTATGCAGACAGCACAGCATTCCACTCTGCTAGCAGTGATCTAGAACCTCACTTGTGTTTCTGTTTCCTGCTCTAATATCAGCTTCTGTTTGAACATAAGTCTCCCACTAATCTCCTGGGAATCGTACTGGATCTCCTGCAGGGAAACTGCCAGATTCACCTCATCAGGATTTCAGTTCTGGCATGTGTTCACACTGAACCTCAATCCGGTTCAATTACTGCTACATACACAGCAAACAGTTACTGAGAGGAAAGGACTCGCTCTCCCTCTCCCTCCACTTATCAGAGCCTCATCTCCGGCATGTTGAGAGGGGGACATACCATCTCCACAACCCATCCTGTGAGCTCTGGAGCTGGGCAGCGAGGCCCCGCCAGTGCCTTTGATGTTCTTCTCTGCAGCTGCTGATAGTATCGGAACTGTCCTCTCCTGGGTGTGTGCTGCAGCACGATAACAGTGCAGCCCAATCAGAGGAAGTGTGAGCTGTGATGGGGAACACACTGAGCTGGGACACCAGGAGAGGAGGGGAATTAGTGGAGAAAGAGGAAGAAAGGCAAGGACCAAAAGGACTAGAGGGAGGATGAGAGGAAAAGATGTGAGAACTGAGAAATGCAAAACCAAGAAGCTTAATGAAGGGCTGCCCAGAAAGTCAAACCTCTTACCAGCCTTATACTGTAATAACACAAATCTTATTAGTAGCAAAATGTAATGTGATATCACACCTACTGCCATAACTACCTTATTTACCTGCATCATTCCTTGTTTTTTTAGCTTTTGTCCCAACAAAAACCTTTGACTTTGGCCCTTTAGAACCTTCAGATACCCATGAATTAGAGACACATCTCTTTAAATCACATCTGGATGAAAATGGAAAACAGAGCACGCTTACTTCTCCATGACAGTGCTCACCATCAGACGATTTAACATCTTTGGCATCCAACAACAATGTTCTGACCGCACTCGAAATCTGAGCAATATGAGGCACCTCCCACAGCTAGAAACCCACCAATAGTTACAACAATACTGCAACAATAAAATATTTCAGGTTTCATGTAGTGACCAGTTACCCAAACTCAGCAATGGACCCCTATGTCTAGGCTCTAACAGATGTCTTACAAATCAAATCTAATTTTTCAGGTGACATATTTGCAGGTACAATGATCAGTCTCCACCAAGTGATCTGTAGTGTACGAATGACAACAACCAAGATGGCAGATTGGTTGTGTCCCAAAATTTGTGTCCTTTATCTGGTTTGGGGCTCTAAAAGTGATCAATGGAGATCACAGCTTGGATCCGAGGACATTCAAGACAACTCCAGAATGAGGCGGAGTCATACAGTGTTGTGTAATAAATCCATCCCACATAGAAGATAATTCTTGGAATTTCCTTTAATTGTTTCTACTCCAAATAAAAAACATAGATGTTCCCATTTTCTTTGGGGAAAAGCTGCATCCCAACATTGTGTGCAATCATTCCAGTTCTGCCTGGGTTTGCTGATCTTTAGTTCATGTGGAGCCATCAGCTAGTCAGCTCATGGAAGCTATGAGCTACAGGTCAGGCAAATCAGACAAGAAGGTTAGCTTTGCTTTGGTCCGAATCAGTTAACGATTCTGGAAACTTGGAATGTTTTGCAAGGATTGGGTTGTTAAAGTCTAAGTACACCAAGATGCATCACAACAAACCATGTAAACCATGCTGTGCAGACCAGTTAAGTTTGAGCCGTTTAGCTTAAATTTGCAAATTACACCAGATAGTTGGGTTGGTGAGTAGGTGTGGGTGCGGTTGTTTTGGTCTGCATCCAAGTGTGATTACTGTTTTCACACCTGCACAAACGAACTGCACTAGGGGTGTTAAACCATGGCTTGATTTAACCAGGCCAAAAATTGCTGGTGTAAAAACAGCCTTAGTTGCCGAACCAGTCGCAGAGGCAGATGTGTTTGGTCGAAACGGTTGTAAATAGACTTCGTGTCGAAGGCAAATAACATCTTTAAAACTCACTTTTAATGTGTTATGCATCAGCTACCCATCCCAACAGATCACCTTAAAAGGTCTTCAAGAGACGTCAGTAGAACGCCTGCTACACTCTTGACAAATATGATCCCTGGACACTTGCTCAGTCACACCAGGGCTCTACAGGACGGGTACAGTTGAAGGGTATATTGGGGGGGAGGGTTTAGTGGGCTTACTGAGCAGAGGACAGGTGTCACAATGCCATGCCTGAGTGTGTGACCTCTATGAGGAGTTTACATCCATACTGGTGTCCACTTACAGTATTAACAGATGACTCTGAGCAGCAGCCAGCAGGGAGTGGACGGAAAGCAGCCAAGCTCAAAACAACATGGATCAGCAACAAACATCACCTTATCTTCTCTTAAACTAAACAACCAATATAAGAAGCTGGACCATTCGAGGTGGTGTCTACTGCTCAGCACACAGAGGCAAATCCAGAAGCCCCCTGGAGCAGTTCCTGGGGTTACTCCATTGTTGCGCCTCCAGATGGTTGCAATTTGCATTTGGCTCGTCGATGCTCATCCAAGCCTAGAGCTTGAGGGCAAAATCACCCTCCTGTGCATTAACACCATTGACCTAAAGACCTCTGACCTTCACAGGGCACATCTTCATAGCCCACTGTGACCCTGGGGTCAACACATCAGAGGTCCGTGCCACACCAGGCGTCTTAACTGTCAAGACTGAGGAGTGGAGCCTTTCAGAATAAAGAACGAAGAAAAGTGGTCTCCAGATGAGCCAAATTATGAACGCACATGCGTGCAGTTGGGAACATCAGTTTAGTTTGGATAATGAGGAACATTGTTCAAATGTTTGATGTCAAACATGCTGATAATAATTAGCAAAATATAAAAAATCCAGCAGTGTGTTTTTAGGATAACTGGAAAAATGGTATGTATGGAATTTGGACTCGGACTTCTGAGTGGACCGGGCGCAAAAACACTTACTCAGAAAACACTGGGGTCACTAAAATGATGTTCATATGTTTCTGAAATCTCTGATCAACTGTAAACGGAAACATGGGCAAAGCCACTCAACAAATTAATACACAGACTCCATTAAATATATTCCACTGAATTTGATCAAATCGTTACACTAACATAAAACACACCTGAGCAAATGTACACACACCACTGCTCTGCATGAATTTGACCTTAAAAAAGCCTAAAAGCTAGAAAAGAACATTTCTACTGGATTAAGGTCAGGACTTCATTTCACTTGAGATTCATCTCACGGACAGAGCCCTAACATTTTCCATTTTGGCCCACGTGCAGCAAAGCAGGCCCAATCCATGTTACCACCACCACCATGTTTCACAGATGGGTTGTTTTGATGTTGGAATGTAGTGACTTGGTCATTCCAAACATAATGCTTCTCTTTTAAACCAACAAGATCTATTTTGGTCTCATCCGTCATTGACCATTTGATTTTTGGTCAATGACGGATTGATCTTTGCAGACCGACAGCAATGTTCTTTTTGGAGAGCAGCAGCTTTCTCAGTGTAACTCACACCATTGTTGTTCAATGTTCTCCTGATGGTGGACTTGTGAACACGAACATTAGCCAGTGTGAGAAAAGTCTAGTTGCTTAGAAGTTATCTTGGGTTCCTTTGTGTCCTTGCAGACTATTACACACCTTCCTCTTGGCTTGATCTTTGTTGGGCAGCAACTCTTAGGGAGGGTCACTAATTTTACCCCTTAAATGATCTGCTCATCCTTATATTCACGTTCTTTTGCCAATCACAGATATATTTCTCCTGGTTTAACAACACCAAACCAGTATATGTTGGGTTTGAACACTTGCATGGTTGTCAACCAACACCACACTCTAGGTTTCAAACTCTATGCTGGCCAATCAGTACCAAAACAATACACTATCATCTAAAATACTGCATATACTGGTTCGGTGTTGGTCAACCAGGACCAGACCAACCCAAACCAGTGCACAGAAATCATGCCAGTGTTAGGTGTTTTTTTCCAGCTGGGAAAAGTCAAACCTGTCAGGAATAAGAGGATATGAGGGACACTGCTATTGGACAGTCCTCGTTTTAGGCCTAATTATCCAGCTTATGAAGAAATCCTGCTTAATGAATAAGGTTCAAGACAAGCCGAGGCCAAAACTAGCTGTCGCCCGTCTGGGTCACTGCTTAACCAAACCACACTGTTCTGGTGACAAAACCTTCTCAACAACCTGCAATTAAACTGGACAGGACAGCGTAAAGCACAGTGAACCCACTCGCATTAAACACAAACAAAAGTCCATCTCCACGCTCCCGTGCAGACGGAGCGGCAGATCCGGTGAATGCCTTCAGTGTTTAGCCAGGGATTTAGCTTTCTGCAACTCCGTCCTTATTGGAGCCACCGTCTCTAATTATTCCAGCAAACACCAACACGACATGTGTGGTCCTCATTCGGACGCCGAGGCCTCGCAGAGAGTAAACATATCTCTGATCCTCCTGAAATCGGAAACCCTGGCAAGCTGTTTTAAAAGGAGCCCTGAAAAAAAAGGAGCAGAGAGAGGAAAAAAGAAAAAGAAAAGCTAACGGCCTGCCAACGAAAGCTGTTAGGTCCGTTAAATACATACACACTGCCACAGACACAAAGAGGAAATCAAGAGAAGAGGGTTTTTATAACCTCTGAAGGCTGTTATATCAACACTGCGCATTCCACGTCTGTCCAACACCTTCAGGTGTTCAGGAGCCTTCGCTCCCGTCCAACAGGACTGCATGGGGTTTTCAATCAACCCCTTTTAGATACTCTTCACACGTAACATCCACAACTCCAACATCACAGCTCCAAGTAACGTAACCCCCACCCAACATATTAGCAAATACATAGGATTAGGTTCACTTTATGGAGAAAAGTATTGGGAAACCTGTTTCTTCTGAAATCAAGGGTATTATAAAATTTATCTTGCTTTTGTTAAAGCAAGAGTGAGGCCAGGATGTTGAATGATCACACCTCATCCCCAATCCCTCAAATCATACCAAAAGGATGGAGTTCCATTTCCATTACAGTTATGGCATTTAGCAGACGCACTTATCCAGAGCGACTTACTAAAGTGCTTTGAAAAGCTCCACATCCCAACGTTGGGATACTTCTCTACAGGGATTAGACAAGCTTTGTGTGTGCATTTACACATCTGTGTCAGCAACGGGTGCTATATGCATTCGTTAGAAAGGGTGTCACACACTTTCAAACTGGACTGCATGGTGTGGAGTGATACCACACACTGTGCTGAGGTGGTTAGTGGTTCTGGTTAGAAAAGTTTATGTTGTGTTTATAGACGAATGTAAATCGACATTAGCCTAGAATCTCACTAACACTATGATCAGAGGATCGCAGGTTCGAATCCCAGGTCATGCTGCTTGCCATCAGCAGCTGGAGTCAGCGAGAGCACAACTGGCCATGCTCTCGCTGGGTGGGACATCACGTACCCAGTCTGGGTCCAGCTGGGCCCAGCTGCTTCCTCTGAAGCTTCATCCAAGAGTGATGGCTGCCCAGCAAAGATGCAATGATGGCAGTTCGAAAAGAGGCAGTATCATAGGAGGCATGTACTTCCTCCTAGTGTCGGGTACACTGTATGTGATGAGGGAGAGTCGTAACGAGGTTGGGGGGGTTGGGGTTAGGAAAACTGGGATTAAACATGGATTAACTATTTCTGGGCTCAGATATCAACCCTTCAAGGAACCCTTCAACACTTCCTGTACTATTTATTATACCAACCTGCCAAACCTGTACTGCTATCAAGATTAGTACTGCACACAACGCTGCCATTTCGAGAGCATCCCAAAGAGCTTTTATATCTGGTTGCATTTGCCATTTTTAGCAGCCCCAGGAAGATGGCATGAATTTGGACCCCTGCCCTCAATATGTAATATGTAGAACTAATCATAACGCACAAATCTGATTGGCTGAGCAGGATAGCGTGATATGTGCAACATGTACCTAAAACTGTAAAGGCTACAACAGTTACACCAGACACTGTAAAAATTCAACGGTTCTGAAACATTTATTGGTTATAATTAATATCCAGTACTGCATAGGACTGCATATGGGTCAGTCCACCAATTACTGTCCTCTGCCTTATAGTATTAGTGTGTAATATGCAGTTGAGGTGTAGACACAATCAGGTCCCTCAGCTGACCCTGACTACAGATATTCCACATGGCCATTGAGAGAATGACAAGGCAGTCAGAAGAGCAACATTAAGGCTGTGGAAGATCAGACCAATTCATCCCAAAGGATGGAGCTTCATCACCACTTCAGAGAACCCCACAGAGCGCAATGCTCCGGACCTTTAACCGTTCTATTGGTCAGTGATCTTATACGGGAATTGTAACAAGCTGGAGGCCTGTGTAGCAATGGTGGCACAAAAAACATCTAAACTCACCCATTGTAAAGACCATCCACATACCTTTGGAGATGGGTCAAAAGTCTACACCCTCGAAGTTTTAACAAAACCTGATTTTCCTTCTGAACTCAGGAAGCATCGGTGACTAAATTTAGAGCTGTGGCCCTCGGTCAACGTTTACGGTGGCATTCTTGTGGCCGGCGCATCACCTCAGGAGCTCTAAACAGCTGTAATTAGATTCCTGTGGACAGAAACATGAAAGGGCAGCCCACTCAAGCTGCTCCTACGCCTCCTTTCAGCTGCCCAGCAGGCCTCCATGACAACACGAACCTTGGCTTCGATCCAGCTGCAACTGTACTTAAAACAAAACCTTGACTCGGACTGGCCTCAGTTCCAACTCGGGGGGGGGCTTCAACCCGGCTCTGACTCGGCCAAGACTAAGACTCAATTCTGTTGCAACACACCTTTGGACTTGATTCAACCCATGCTGTCCTTCAAAGTAAGGCTTAGACCCGGCCTTGCCTCAGCCCTGCCTCAATTCAGCTGCCTCAATTCAGCTGCAATCCAGCCTCAGTTCTACCAGACATGAGCCCTGACTCAGCATAAATACAGCCTCAGAATTTCAACTACAATCCAGTCTACACATGGCTTCAAACTAAGTCTGAACTCTGACAAAGTCTAACGCTGCCTCTACTGTACCTCATTGGCTTCAACTCGGGAATGTATGTCTGTCGGTGTGTCTATCGCTTTCTGTGAAGCAGTTCAGCAAATAAACACCTGAGCAGAAACAGAAGAGGAATACATTGATAGTAAATAAATAAATAAACAGACTGTGGTGTAATTTTCGTGCTGCTGTGCTGATGTTTATGTTTATGGCTGACTGAACTGGAAACGTCTCACAGTACAAGTCGGAGTCTGAAGAAAACCAATCTACAGTGTCTGCCAAGTCTAAACACACACACACACACACACACACACACACACACACACACACACACACACACTATGAGAGCGAGAGCGGCAGAGAGAGAGGCAGAGAGAATGAGACAGAGAGAAAGAGTGAGAGAGAGACAGAGAGAGAGGCAGAGAGAGAGAGAGGTGAGGTAATAAAGCCATCAATGAATTATCAACAGGACAATCTCACCGTTGTGGTGAAAGCAACTGCCTTCATCTCCTGTTCTTTCAAGTGTGAAACACACACACACACACACACACACACACACACACACACACACAGTTCCCTGTATAAACTTTACAGAGAACAGAGTCAACTGTGTCGAACTTGGTGTGTACATTAGGAACACCCAGCAGATTAAACCCACTCTCTTCACTTACAAACTCCCATTAAAGAGCCCCTCCCACACAAACGTCCTCGGCCCTTTAAACCCATCTGTGATGTCACGACAACTGCCAATGGACATCTCTTCCTTTTTTAATCCATACCAGTATAAACTGCACAAACAGCCCATTTCAATTCATCCATTCAACACATAGTTAAGCCCCGCCCACTTTAGTCCCACCTACTAAGTGTACAGCAGTTTAGCCCTGCCTAAAAATATATGGGCTCTTTAAAGGCAGTATAGTGTGTGTGTGTGTGTGTGTGTGTGTGTGTCTGTGTCTGTGTGTGCGCGCGTGTATGTGTGTGTGTGTCTGTAATATTTACCACAGGTCTGAAGGAACTTCCACACTTGACGGATCACATATTTTCTCTCTCACACACCTCCGCCTCTGCTGGTGTGTGTGTGTGTGTGTATATGTATGTGTGTGTGTGTATGATTACATCACTGGCGGTTTGTGGTGTGTTATCAGTCAGGCGTTACTCAGGCAGAGCTTTGAAGAGCCACCGGCTCCTTTGATCTGTTCAGAGGCCTCCAGCCTAGCCGATCCCTATCTCTCTCTCTCGCTCTCTCTCTCGCACACACATTCCAGCACATGCTCACACACACCATAAAGCTCTTTCTCAGTCGTCTTGCTCTCTTATTCTGTCTGTCGGTCGAGGTCTATCTCCCTCTAGAGTCAAGCGCCCCCCCAAATGTCTATCTCTCCCTTTGACTCAGACTGTCTCCCTCTCACTCAATGTCTCTCTCTAATCCCCCATTTCTCCTTCTCTTTCTCTCTCCCCATTTCTCCTTCTCTCTCCCCCTTTCTCCATCTCTCTCTCTCTCTCTCTCTCTCTCTCTCTCTGTGTGGAGCAGGCGTGAAGTTGTAAAGTGGACAGTACAGTAAACAGTAAAGGTGTGAAGCTTTATGAACGAGCTGTTCTCAATCATGTGGAAGAACACGAGACAGATCTGTTACAGAACATCTGTACAAGAGAGCCATGAGACTAATGAAGCTAACAAGTACTGTACTAACTAGTACTAATACAGCAGATTAGCCCCACCCATTCAGTCTACACCCATTTAACTCCACCCATTCAGTCTACAGGAGTTTAGCCCCACCCATTTACTGTACAGTTACAAGAATTTTTTCAGCCCACACTGACTTTTGATTGAGACACAATACATGGCAACCAATCAGAATAGAGGTCATTTACATACGTCAGTCTTAAAGATACAGTGACAAAAACCATCCGTTTCATTTCCAGTATTAAAGAGAGGTTGGAGAATGTCATACTGAACTGAGCTCAGGCATAATAAGGCTTTAACGACCACTAAACCTCGATTGAAGCTCAAAGTGGTCCCGAACATGTAGCAGATATAGATCATTATGAGACAACAAGTTCATCACCAAACAATAACAGCTTGAATGTAAACAGATCTGCAGACACCAAGCTCTGCTCTGCTCTCCTTCTCTAAAGGAAATCCTGCTTTTCCTGCAGCAGACAATCCAAACACGGCTGGACGTTTTGAGTTATTAGCTCCATCTTCCTCTTGTCCCTAAATAAGGCCCAGAGGGGTAGCCTGAACTCCTCAGAGACAGAGTTCTTCCTCACGCGCCGAAAAGTGTCCAGTCAAGCATCAGCAGCACATTAGACAAACAGACAGCAGCTACGCCTCCCCAGCAGCACCTAATCTATCACCACTGAGCACAGCCCCTATTACTGAACAGGGGGGCTGGGTTTAGGGGACACAAAGAACTTTCACTGTGTGTATGTGTCCGCTGGGGACGACAACGACAAATACATTTGTCCCATATATATGACGCCAGTATATATAAATAGATATACTGTTATAATGTAATGTTTTCTGTTACACTGTAGCCCTGTGATCTTCCTGTTGTGCTGTAACCCTGTGCTTTTTTCTGTTACACTGTAACTGTGGGCTCTGTTCTGTTATGCTGTATCTCTGTGACATTTCTTGTTGCACTGTAACCCTGTTCATCTTTTCTGTTACACTGGAACGCTTGTTAAAGGATTTATGTAAGGGGTTACGCAGCCTCTCACTATGGTGAATACTTTGACCCCGGTGTTCTTGAACTCAGGACGTACACAACCAGCAAGTGTGATAAGAAACCTCCTTCAAATGCGGAGAGAGAGAGAGAGAGAGAGAGAGAGAGAAATGCAACAATAGGAAATAAAGAAAAAGAAAGAGAAACAAAGGGTCTGCATTTCAGCCTTGGCTGTATGGTCAGCACATTCCTGACCAACAACAAAGCAGGCCTAAGCCTCTGAACCAAGAGCATCATTTCATAACCCAACACACACACACACACACACATACATACACACACACACACACACATACATACATACACACACACACACACACACACACACACACACACACACACACACACAAACAATAAATACACATAAACTACACCTATTTTCATTATTACAGCAACAATTAATGAAAAACATCCAAATGTAATTGGATCATAAGCTTCTATACCTTGTTTACTATATTAGGTGCGGAATTCCAGTGTGGAATTCCAACGGTTGGACTATAGGTTTCCATTACCCATGAGCTAAATTACAACAATGAATTACTGGTGCTTATTGGTCTCCCATTACTCTCATCTACTTTACCTTCAGCTTCATGTCTTGGCTAACTGACTACATAAGGTGTAATCCTGGGATATTGTTTGATGGAGGGTTTATTGTTGTGTTTATAGACTGATGCACTTCTCAACAAAAATGTTGCACCTAGAAGGAATCGACAACTGTACTGTTGTCACGCCAGATGGTCACAACACTCATGGCAACAGACCTTTACATGACAAAAAATGAATCCATGTGTGGAGGTCTGGTGTCGTGGTGTGGGATGCAATTTCATACGATGCCAGATTGATCTTCATTACAGGCACTTTGACAGACATTAATCGTTATGTTAATGAGGTTCTGCAACCAGTGGTTCTACCTTTTCTGAACACACACTCTACGCTCTATTCCAAAGGAAGACGCTCGTCCACATACTGCTGCCTTCTCAAGATCTCATCTAAGTCATGGCCAGTCACATCTCCAGACCTATCCCTGATTGAAAATGTGTGGGATGAACTGAGTGAGAACATTCAAGCTGCATGAGATGGATTATCACAGGACACCATTAGGAACCTCTACCACTCCATGTTGAGGTGTTTATGAACAATCTCCTTTTCCAGTGTTTAGGAATGTTTGTATGGGTTTTAATAGACTTAAGTCTCCTATTCTGGTGCTCAGCAGTTGTTTGCCTCCTATTTGGATTTGTACGATTAGAAATATCAGCTAAAATAGAAAGTCAATTGGTGTTTTGCTCAGTGTCATATCGTATCATGACGCACACCGGATCACAAAGTTGTTGCCAAACACCCAGCCCTAGACGGCGGTAGTGGAGGACGACGACGACGATCAAAGCAGGAGACAAAAACAGTTTCATCTGTTCTTTTCCCATAGGAAAAAAAAAACAGTCTGAAATGACTCTGGCTGGGATATGAAAGGCTGACGGGCTGGTGGTTTACAGCAGATAGCACTTAACATACAGCTGCCACCACAAAGCCAAGAAATGGAAAGAGTAGGCTTAGACGAGCGGCACTTTCAACCTTTTGAGCCCAGAGGCTGCCGAATGCTGGTAGAGTTTCCTCCTGTTCTCCTGCAGTCTGCGGCTAAAGCGTGCTGAATCTTCAGACCAAACCAAACGCTCATTATGGTCTTAATTTAGCACGACATAACTTTAGCAAGCTTGGAGGAACAACTGTTTTTTTTGGTCACCATTGCACCATTTTTTGGGCCTAGCTTTGGCTTTACTGTGTCTTTGGAGACACAGTCCATCAAACATTTGGGGAAGTCCAGTAGCCTTTTGAAAACAGGAATTAGGATGATTTCTCTGTTTGGTTTGGTTATTAAAGCCTAAATCGATGAAATTACACAAGTAAAAAAAACTTCTAAGCTGAACACAGTAGCCCCAGTGTGGCTGCACCATGTTAAATACCTGCACAATGATTAGGTGCATAAATACCTTTATCCATATGAGTAGTAGTGAGGTGTGAGAGGGCACTTTTCTCTCCATTCTCGAACTCTTCCATCGCAGACTGCTACTAGCTTTGGGAGGATGAAGGCTAGCATGGTCTTCTTCAGAGACATAATGGAGGAGAAAACACTTTTCTAACTATGTTACATCTCCTCACAGAGCTTAACATCGTCCACCCTGAGTGATGGATGGAGATACAATGCTGTGGACAGTAATGTAAACACTAAACTGACCCAGATGCACAAACAAACAACGCTGCACCTGACCCGTCCATTTTCCCTACCTCAACACCCATTCATGAGGAATGTTGAGATGGACTGACATAAAAGTTGTTATTATGTAATTATCAGATTTAAATACCACATGAAATTGCACCCACACCGTGACATCAGGTAGGTGTACAGGTGATGCATGAAAACAAATAGTTGATCCTGGCACTGCCTGCGGTGCCTTTACTCATGACCCAAACAAAAGCAGGACTCGTCACTGAACATGACCCACTGCTGTTACTACAGCAATCATGCATTGCAGTTGGTCGATTCCTTGTGTATGTTATGTATATATGTTTATATATATATATATATATATATATATATATATATATATATATATATATATATATGTTTACACAAAACATACGCAAGGAACTTACATTATATATATCAGAATAGCACTGGGTTATGTTCAGTGATGAGTATGTATATATATATATATATATATATATATATGGCCTTTTCAATTGATCAGTGGCCCTAACATGACCCACTACCCAAATTGAAGCAGCTCTGTGGTGGTCCTGTGGGGATCTGATCATTGAAGCACTGTATGAAACAGATCTGTAATTTCAAAACTACAAAGTGTGTATATATATATATATATATATATATGTGTGTGTGTGTGTGTGTGTGTGTGTGTGTGTGTGTGTGTTAATTATGAATCTGTCTGTAAGGACTTTGAAAGTGTGTGAGAGTGTTCAGGCGGCTTCTCTGAAGGGAAAGTGAGACTCATTAGCAGGAAAAGCAGGTAAGGATCAGACACATTTGGGGCGAGTCACCTGGCCACAGGTAAAACAAGTTGGCACAAACACACCTCTGAGACGTTCCACCTGGGTGAGAGTGGTAGTGGCGCCATGGCAACGCTTTAATGATGATGTGTCATCACCTGCACTGTCGCAGCCTACACTGTTTAATGAAATATCACTTCTGTTTATACAAGGGACTTCAAACACTCGCACAACCTGAACGCCGACAGACAGGTGACTCAGACTGCAGCTCAAAACATGTGGGTAAGAAAAACAATATGGATGAGAAAAAACACCTTGGTCTAAAACATACCACAGATCCGTTAATGGTTTAATTAATGATCAGCAGCTGAAAGATCCACATTAATGATCCCATACCCCTAAAAACAACTTAAAAGGACAGTTCAGCCAAGACCCATTTGGTCAGACATGCCTTTATGATGCACTGAAATACATTCTACCCAGAGTTTTCAGACTTCAGAGGGAGAGCGTCATTGGACTGAGAGAAGCAGGATGGTCGTTTCGATGAACCGCCAGGCATCTAGACCATTCTGAACAAGCCCCCTTTGATTTCATCAACCGTGTAGTCTAAAGCAACGGTTGGCCTCGAGTATGGAGATCACATTTGCTGTGGAACTCCATACCACCTCAACTGCTGGTGTGAACTGGGTCTGTCACCTTTATTAGCAATACGAGGGACAGTAATGGCTCAGCGATGTGAACAAGACATCCTGCGGCCATGTGTGCCCTCTCATGGCAGGGTTTCCAACTGGCATTTTTCAGCAGGATAATGCTCAAAGCAAGAACTTCCCAAGAATGTATGCATGAAACCACAACATTTGGTTGGCCTGCCTAGTGGCCACATTTATCTCCAACCGATCATTTATGGGACCAGCTGTTACTCCAGCTTCGGCAACCTACGAGTGTGCAGGATCTACAGAGCCAGCTGCAACATCTGCGAGTACAGGATACAGGAACCTGTATGCCTCTACGGCCAACAACATCTCATCTTGTATCCAGGCTAGAGGCCCAATAGGGTACAAGAGCAGTTGTACAGTTTTCCCCAATAAACGTATGCTTTCACTCTAATAATCACATACATATATAATCATTGCATTCACTCCATTACAACTCAATCTTGTAATTTTCCATTTATAGTAAATATTAATTCTGGCAAACATTAGAAACTCAAGAAATTCAGTAAATAAAAACAGTAACTTTAATTAAGTTAAACTACACAAAGAAGTCATAGTCAAATAGCCATGTATAGAAGTGAGGTTTTCCAGAGTGCATTACAGGATTCCTAACAATGTTAAAATACATTATGAAACCAGCCATTATAAAGTAACATTCTCTTGTTTTATGCTTATATGTATATAAGCAAAAAATTATACAGACTTATGGCTGGTATTGTTAGATATTCTAAATGTCATGTATTGCTTTATAATATAACCTTTATACCATGAATACAGAATTCATAGAGCAACATGCTTTTTTCCAGACATCCAACAGGTATGTCAGGGCAGGTATGTCCTGCACGTACAGCCTGCATGTTCCTGTTGGCTGATCTGAGGGCTCTGAAGGGAACAAACCTGATCAAATCAGTGAGGTACAGTGGAGTAAGATCATGAAGGCAAATAATGTAATGTAAGTAATTCAGAGATTATTGTTCCTGTTCAAGTATAACGTGCTGTAAAGAGGTTGTAGCACACTATGGTTCCCCCAACTCTTCCAGATTTACTGGCATCAGTATTTCTCTACAAAAAAAATTATATAGCATAAAAAATATTTGTCTCTAACTTATTTAAACACATGAATTTTTGAGCTGCACTTAAACAATACTGAGCAATGACAGTGGTGTAACCACACAAACAAAAGTTAGCAAACACTCCCAATTTATTCCTACTTAAAATAAAGAAAATTAGAACTAGGTGCAGCACATCAGCTGCAAATGTTTAGAACATGGTTAGAGAGCACTCTGGAGGAGGTGGTCATATTTAAACCTCAGGCATTAGCTTGGTTTGCTCTTGATTGTTGATGTGAGAGAACCTAAGAACTCTCTGAGGCCTTCAGAAAGAAAGCTGGAGATGCAGATGAGTCTGGGAAGGGATTTAAATAGATCTCAGAACAATTAGAAATCAGCTGTTCCACTGTTCGGAATATAAATTACAAGTGAACTGCCAACATGACCAGGTCAAGCTTTTCAATGAAGTTCAGTCCAAGAGCAGACAGAAGATGTGTATGGAAGTCAACAATCCTAAAATGTCATCAAGGGACCTACAGGTAGCTCTCACCACAGTTGATGTCAAACTCCATCTACCACCAAAAAGAGACCAAACAAGTCTGATTTTAAAAGGTAAGCAAGGAGGAATCACCAAGAACATAATTTCAGAAGATCTGGTCTTTGACAGTGTTCTCTGGCTAACTTTAGTTTTCTTCAGTCGGATGTTCACATGTATATCACATCCATATCTCAGTGTTGTCCAAATGAAGATCAAATCTCCATATGCTTAAACATACATGATTTTCACATGATTGTACAAGGTAAAAAAAAAAGCTGCTGGAGACAAGCAGCCGTCTGGCCTGGGAGACGAAAGCTATGTTAAACTCTGTCTGAGGCGAAAGCAAACCTAAATGACTGTGGCTTTTCAATGTAAAGCTGTGGTCTAGCATCTCTCTGCGGTTTAAACCCAGTGCCAAACAGTCCATGCTAAATACACACATGGCCAGTCTAAATATCCCGACCGCTAAATACCTCATCCTGCCCCGTACGGAGCCTCCCACCTCCACCACGGCCGCTGGAAAGAAACGATGATGACCACTTGCCATTTTGATGAATATGATATAGGATTATAACAAGAACGCTGGCAAATACACACTCAAACACACACACACTGGTGAAAGTTCTGGGGAGGGAAGTACACTGGGTGTAACTACACACTCATACACATACACACAGTGTAAATATATAACCCCTACATTTCTCATTTTTCTCCATTCAACCACACGAGGTCGAGAGGCTGCCTAAACAAAGAGCGCAGGAGTGTGGACGAGCTTCAGAGCGGCTCCTTCCAGCCGGCCGACTGCAGGGCTGCAATTAGGCCCCGTTTCAATGCCTTCGTCCACTTCTGTCCAAGCCGAGCAACACAAAGGCTGGACATAATCAATCAGTCCCAAAAACTGCCCCTCACGTGCAGGACCCCCTCTCATCTAAACGCAACGTGCACCATCAGCCGCATGGACGCTCCAATGTTTATCTCACATTTACCAGAAGTTACCCCACGTCTACGCCACTTGTATTCGCCCAACGTGTACCACCCATACCTCACATTTCCCTAGTTTACTGCATCTACTATAAATTGAATTCATAAACAGCATTCCCACAGCTAGCAAAGTTACCACATTTACCTCATACTACCCCAACTTTTACCACATTTACCACACAGAGAGCAAATTTACCCTGTTTACCTCATACAGGGGGGACCCCTCCTCCAGTACTTATACATAGTTATTTAGGGGACACAGGACCACCACACGTCTGCTGTAATACTCGGCTATACTGAAGTTGTGTTAGTTAGATGGTGGACATAGTACCAGTAGCAGTTCAATGGAGTCAGTGTATATTTTTACATAGTTGGTGATGGCAGGTGGAAACCTAGTCCAGGTCCAGTAGTCGTAAGTTGGGAAGCCAAAGTGAAGTGGTGGCCCGGCAGCTGGGGGACCCTTTCAGATGAGGCAGAGGAGCTGAATATGATTACCACGTTAACCTCACATTTACCACACAGGCAGTAAAGTTACCACATTCCACCCCAACGTTTTTACCTCACTTATTAGTTACGATGTTTACCTCATACTGCCCCAACTTTAACCACGTTTACCACACATTCACCACAGAGAGCAAAGCTACCACATTTACCTCATACTGCCCCAACTTTAACCACGTTTACTTCATACTGCCCCCAGCTTTTACCACATTTACCACACAGATAGCAAAGTTACCACATTTACCTCATACTGCCCCAGCTTTTACCACATTTACCTCACATTCACCACACAGAGAGCAAAGTTACCCTGTTTACCTCATACTGCCCCAGCTTTCACCACGTTTACCTCACATTCACCACACAGAGAGCAAAGTTACCACATTTACCTCATACCGCCCCAACTTTTACCACATTTACCTCACAGACAGAAAAGTTACTACATTTACCTCATGCTGCCCCAGCTATTACCACATTTACCTCATACTGCCCCACCTTTTACCACATTTACCTCATACTGCCCCACCTTTTACCACATTTACCTCACAGACAGAAAAGTTACCACATTTACCTCATGCTGCCCCAACTTTTACCACATTTACCTCACAGACAGAAGAGTTACCACATTTACCTCTTGCTGCCCCAGCTATTACCACAATTACCTCACATTCATCACACAGAGAGCAGTTACCACATTTACCTCAAACTGCCCCAGCTTTTACCACATTTACCTCATACTGCCACAACTTTTACCACATTTACCCCACATTCACCACAGAGAGCAAAATTACCACATTTACCTCAAACTGCCCCAGCTATTACCCCAATATTCATTTCATGGTTCCCCTGATATTTATTTGACATTCATCCAACGTTTTCCTCATGTTCTTCACAGCCATCCAAATCACTAAAGGTATGAACATTCCCAAACCCACAGCGCTGTTCTGCCATTCAGAAACACCACACACACACACACACACACACACACACACACACACACACACACACAGAGACAGATCTGCTCCAGACTCAAAGCAGGCCCTTTATGGTTCAGCATGGTTGATTATTTGGGCAGAATCTCAAGCAGCAAACCAGTCAAAGCAACAAGAAGTAAAGAACATTGCAGCAGAACAGGCTCAGAACACTGGAGAACAGTGCATCACAGCAGGGAACACTGGGGAACATGGCCTGCATATACAGTACCATGAGCTGCAGCCCAGTGTGCACTGCAGCCATACACAACTAAACTCAACTTTCTGCCAAAAAAGTTGCACGATTTCCTTTTGTTTTCAAAAACAGGGGTTTCATGAGAATAAAAATGTTAGACAGTCTAAAGAAAGTAAGTAATTTTACAACTAAGAGTTTGTTGTCATTAAAAATGCAAAAATGTTTTGCAATAACATTACCAAAACTTACGTGATAAAAGTGAGCAGGCTTAAAGAAAATGAGTCATTTTAAAATATGTTGTTTTAAAATGCAAAACATTTTGCAACAACTAGCAAAATGAGAGAAAAGAAATCATGCAACTTTTTTTGATCATGCAAAAATGTTTAGGAGGGGGGTGTTCTGGTAAAAATAAACTGATAAAAGTTAAATAGCTTAAAGAAAAATTGCTATCACTTAAAAACGTTTTGCAATAATGTTACAACATAAAAACTAAAACTCATGCAACAGTTCTCAGAACTTCATTGCAACTATGTATTTATTTATTTATTTGTTTATTTTTTGGGGGGTGTTCTAGTGATGTTCTAGTGGTGTTCTAGGGTGTTCTGATAAAAGTCATCTAGTCTAAATTTTACAACTAAAAGTGCATCGTTTTAAAAACGTTTCCTAATCAAAACCTCGTGCATTTATACCTTTATTGCAGCAGAATTTGTGGAAATTGGTGAATTAACTGATAGAAAATTAACTGATAGAAGTGAGCAGGGTTAAAGAAAGTGAGCCGTTTTATCACTAAAACACTTTGTTATCGTTTTTTCTCTGAAACGCAGAAACGTGTTTAAAACGTTGCCAAAACAAAAAGCTCTTTGTAAGTCTGATGCCCAACTTTTCAGACTAAAGGCTGAAGGTGAGAAGCGTTTCTGCAGCCGCTCTTTAATTCACCCACTTGTACGATCTCTCCCTCGGCGCTGATGGTGGCTCCAGCCCTGGAGAAGCGTCCCTGGAGGCCGGTGGTGTAGGTGGTGTACTCCCCGCTGGGGCTCGACTCGAACAGAACCACCTCCACGAAGGCCGTGTCTTTGGCCCGGGCGGAGTCCAGCACGAGCAGGAGCAGCAGCAGCAGCAGCGGCGGGAGCGCCGGCCGAGCGCGGCCGCCGGAGAGGCACCCGGCCGCGGCGCGCTTCATCATCATCTCCCCGCTCCGACCAGCGCGCAGCGGAGCATAATTTCCGACACGTCCACGATCAGCTCTGCCGACAGCGCCGCTTCAGACACGAACCGAGAACCATCAGAGTCTGTCTCTCAGCGGCGCTCGCGCTCTCTCTCGCTCTCTCTCTCTCTCTCTCTCTCTCTCTCTCGCTCTCTCTCTCAAAGCGGATCTCCTTTGATCTTCAAACACGTGATTTTTTTAATATTTTCTTTCTCTCTCTCCTAAAGGGCTGTCTCCACCCACCGAGCTCCTCCTGCTCCTCCTGACCCTCCCTCTCTCCCTCCCTCCTCCCTCTACACCAGCTCACTTTAAGGAGGCACCAAACTCCCTCTCTCTCATTCACTCTCTCTTTCTGTCTCCCTCTCTCTACCCCTTTCTCCACGCTCTCTCTCCTTCCTCTCTCCCTCTACCCGTTTCTCTCTCTCTTTCTCTCTCTCTCTCTGTCTCTCTCTCATTCACTCTCTCTCTGTCTCCCTCTCTCTACCCCTTTCTCCCCCTCTCTCTCCTTCCTCTCTCCCTCTACCCGTTTCTCTCTCTCTCTCTCTCTCTCTCTCTCTCTCTCTCTCTCTCACACACACACACACACCACCTGTTGCCTTGAGTTCGAGCCCAACTTCTCAACAGTCCACCTTAAAAGAAGAGCCCTCCCCATCTTCACCCAGCCTCCATTTCTCTCCGCGAGCCTCTCAGCGCTGCAGAAGTGCGCGCGCACCCCCTCTCACTTCGCAAGGCTATTTACAACTCTATAACTTTAGTAAACAACCCAAACAAACATAAAGTCAGTGATCAGGGAGTGTCTACCTGTAATTAACTCTATATGACATAATGAACACAAATAAAGTCAGTGGTCAGGGAGTGTCTACCTGTAATTAACTCTATATGACATAATGAACACAAAGTCAGTGGTCAGGGAGTGTCTACCTCTAATTAACTCTATATAACATCTTCTTTCAGCTGCTCCCTTTAGGGGTCGCCACAGCGGATCATCATATTTATGATCCGCATTAAAGTTTTGGCATAAGTTTTACGCTGGATGCCCTTCCTTTTTTTTTTTTTTATTTTGTTTCATTGCCGGCCAATGCGCTTGGAGGAAAGCGCCGGGTCCCCAGCTCTGATTCAATGGCTGACAGATGCATCACACTGAGTGCGTCATCTACCCACCCCGAGAGGGCATGGCCAATTTTGCTTTCCTTCAGACTCCGGCTGCCGATGGCAAGCAGCATGCCCTGGTATTCAACTTGTCCCAAAAGTACTCAATGGAGCGCCATCTTTCTTGAGCATCCTTGATCACATGACCCCAAGGTCACATTTACATTTACATTTACATTTGTGGCATTTAGCAGACGCCCTTATCCAGAGCGAATTACAAAAGTGCTTTGCTGTTTACTTAGAACATCCTTAGCTAGTAGATAAGGCTGGAATCTAGAGATTCCACACCATACCCAGTGTTAAGGGTGGGCTAGAGGGGTACAAATCCCCCCAGCACTGGGCTGTGAGGTTCTCTGAAATGATAATGAAGCTCAATCCAAAACCTTTTGGGATGGGCTGGAGTATCACAACATCCAACGCCAGTACCTGGATCTCACTGATGCTTTCACTTGTGGGACTCGGTGCCATCAAATCCTCCCTACAGCATCTAGTGTAAAGCGTTCAGAGATGAGTAGAGGCTGTAAAAGTGAATTCTGGAAAGCTGGATCACAGAGAGCTCAGCTGTTCTGATTCAGGGCTGAAGAAGAAAACCTGAAACAGTCAACATGTGTTTTGACTCAAAGCAGGAAAACAGGCAGAAAGAGAGAAAGAGCTCACTGCATTCTAAAGAGCCTCGTTCGCCCCAAGCTTGACAATTATTTGCAGGTCGTGTTTCACAGGGTGATGTCATTGAGGCAGAGATGGCAGTGATGAAGCCCATATGTTACAGAAGACCAAAACCCTCTCAGAAGAGCACAGAAACCAGCCTGGAGTCTGCTGATTTTCCAACAACCAACTCTGCTTTGAGGAGTCAAACAGAGAGAGCTAAACAATGACCAATAAGCATAGACAAGGTAGGTGTTTCCAGTAAAGTGGCCAGCGAGGAATCATATGGTAGGTGTTTCCAATAAAGTGGCCAGCAAAGAAGCACATGGTAAGGGTTCCCATTAAAGTGACCAGTGAGGAAGCACATGGTAGGGGTCTCTAATAAAGTGGCCAGTGAGGAAACACACGGTAGGTGTTTCCAATAAAGTGGCCAGTGAGGAAGCACACGGTAGGTGTTTCCAATAAAGTGGCCAGTGAGGAAGCACATGGTAGGGGTTTTGAACAAAGTTGTCAGTGGTGAAGCACATGGTAGATGTTTGTAAATAAACTACTGTATCTTTAGGGGGGGGTCACTTTTTGTTGTTTTTAGTATAGCAAGTGGAATAGTATAGCTCTACTGCCCCCCAGTGGCAAAAAAACAACTCTGTCACCCCTTCATTTCAGTTTCCAGGACAACATCTATTGAAGACACTCACAGACCACTGACTTCATTTGGGTTTATTATGTTATATAGAGATAATTACAGGTAGACACTCCCTGATCACTGACTTTATTGTCAGTAACTTTATTAGAATCTGAAACCAAGATGTTTTTATTTATTAGAGAGAGAGAGAGATTGCGATCTAATCAGAATGAATCAAATTACAGCTCGACTGAGAGACACATATAACACATTGGAAGACTCAGACTATCTGACCCTGAAGCGACAGGACTCTGTGGCAGAGAACCTGAGCACAGTGACTGACCTCAAACTGAGGAACCCTCTGACCAGCTACAGACTCAACCAGCACAGCCTGGCTATACAGGTTCCTCAGGAGAACCGGATATGCCAAAAGTTCCAAACCATCAGGACAGAGACAGAGCTGCACTTCCTAACAGATGCCCCAAATACACCGAGATCCACAAAGAGTGCTGAGTGCTGCTCACTCTCAACTTAGTACACCCTCGCCTGCCACCTTCAGAGACAGAGTGACCATATCTCACACACACAAACACACACACACACACGTACGTATAATGTGTATATACATTATTATTATTGTTTTTAATATTGTTAGATTATTGTTGTTGTTGGTGTTTTTGTTGTTTATTTATCAATTGATAAGTTTATCAGTTTATAATCAGTTTTCTCAAAGAGAGAGAGAGAGAGAGAGAGAGAGAGAGAGAGAGAGAGAGAGAGAGAGAGAGAGTTTATTTTGGTAACTATGGCAGCATCTCTACGTGCCGGTTCTAGAATCCGGACTCTGATTGGCTGTCGCGGTGTTTCTGGCCCGCATGCGCAGTAGGACCGGTCAGTGCCGTAAGAAGCTGATTCATATCTTTATTATTTATGAAATATTAGAGCAGTTTAATCGTCTTTAAAGCAGCTTTACATAAAGCTCACAGGATCAAAGCCCACTTTCAGCCTTCGGTTCAGAGAAAAACAAGTTTGTGGGGGTTTTTTGCAATCAAATCCTCACTGCAATGTTCCTAAATCTAGTAGACAGAATGTGCCTGGACAGAAGAGACAGTTCAGCAGAAGCAGGGCAAACTCTTTAATCCCACTGGTTTCAGAAGGAAGAGTGAATGAGCAGGTGAAGGTTCTCACAGCTCTTATCCAGGTGTGTTCCTTCCATCCTGCCTTGGCTCCTCCCCTCTCTGATTGTTACGCCCCCAATCAGGACCCTCTTTGTTACTCCTCCTGTTTATTAAGGGTTTCAGGTGTTCCATCTTCTGCTCATTTGCTTATATAGCCCTCATATTGGCTTGTCGTCATCTTGTGTGCTTGATCTTTAAGTCCTGGATCCCCTGCAATAGAGCTTTGCTTCTCTTTCAGCACTTGAGGGAGAAGATGTGGACCTGGGCTATCACAGCCAACTCCCTTGACCTGGTTGGGGAATCCTGAAGATTTGGTGAATGAGAACTTTAAACTGGTGGTAGAATCATCTCAAGAGATCATGATGTTTTGATCAACCTGTACATGTTCCTGTATTCCAGGTGGAGAATGTGGTCTGGTTCATGTACTTTGTGGACCCCCAAGCAACTGAGCTTCTAGTTGGCCCATTGCATACCCCAAAGGGCTGCAGAAAATGCTTTTCTGTGCAAACCTCCAGTCAGTGGAATTGACACCAATCAGCAAGGAGATAAGAGGACAGTATATTCATTTTCTAAAGTGATGTTGAACTGATGCAGAGATGCTTTGTTACTAAGCTGGTCTGATGTATACTCATCAAATTTTTAGACTCTTCAGATGTCCATCCATACACCTGGAACACCCAACCAGCCACATGGACATCCACTTCAACAGCAGATATGGCAGTCATCTGGGATACCCTGTTAACCACTCAACAGTAGAGTGTTGAGTAACCACATGGTAGGTCTATCGCCTGCCAAGAAGTGGGGGTGAGGCTTTCAGGAAACACACTTCTAGTTGAATGCCTCATTTTGTTTTCCCAGGCTTCATTTGCTCAACCAAGGCTCAGCTGAGGTCATCCAAGAATCTCCAGACTATCAAGCGGCCTCCAGATTAAGTGGTCTGAGGAGAGAAATGGTAAGCTCCTCAGCATAGACAGCTCACAAATTCTTGGTCATGTAGCATCAGGTCCTTTGTTGGCTGGTCCAAATATCTTCCACTTTAGTATCTTCAATCAGTTCCTCTCTTTAGCCAGTCAAGTTGAAGAATTTCCAAAGAATTCCCAATTTACTTAAATTGAGTGGCAAAGGAAATGAGGGGTACTAGTTGCTCCAAAGTGGTTGAAGTTGGGGGAACTTTTTTTGGATATGCTGATTATGGTTGCACTTGTGTACTCCTTGGAGGTCTTCCAGGCCAAGTGGAACTGATTCTGAGCAGGTTTGACTTGTACTTCACTGAGGTGTGCACAGCCTCTAGCCCCGAGTGGAACAGTGGCCTGGTTGGCATGTGTCCCTCCCACACTCTCCCTATCTGTGGGTTTCTTCCCAGAGTCTGAAAACTTTCATTGAACTGGTTAACCTAAATTGATTAACTTTAAATTTGCTCTCCCCAGTGCCTGAAGCAGTCCTCCTAGTAGACTGTGGTTTGGACATCAGTATGCTGTAGCATGACTGAAGGCTCCCGGGTTATTAGAAAGGTACTAGAAGTAAACTTAATTTCACTCAATATGTGGATGGCACTCATCCTGTAGATCTCACCTGCTGGTCACCTACTGGATGGCCTGATGAGCTTGCAAGATGGCCAACAAGCAGGTGGACAATGAGCATTACATTCCAGCATGGTCTTCTGCAATAATTTCAAAATGTAGAGTAAGCCCTTGCGGTCTTGATCAACTCCTCCGTCCTTTAGCCAAAGTGGCCAATATTTGGACCAGTAGGTAATGGGGACTTGAAGCTAAAATTGTGTGCTGATCAAACTGTGCTCTCTTGTTGCTCCTGCTTGCTGAAGACCTAAGGATCTTCCCTTTCCTGACTGGTTGCTTTGTTGTAAACTTCTGTAAACGATGAACAATGGCAAAGATCCTGCTGGACTGAAAGTGGAGGTTTTGCTGAAGGTAACCATATTCTGCAACCAGAGTCGCTTGTAGACTTTGGCATGTCTCCCCATAAAACATGGGCCATTTGTGACTAAAATGTCCACTGAATTGGCAGTGGCTGGAGTTTCTCGACCCTCATTCGAGAGGCACAGCAGCTGCAGACTGACACCTTTCAGGTCTGGTTTGACCAGTCATCATGATTCTTCAGCACTGTAGCAATTCCCTTGAGGTTGAAGATGGCTACACATCTGCAGGTAAAAAAAACCCTATTGTTTGAACATAGGCTAACAACAAGCCTTGGGGTCCCTCCTGGGGAGCTGGCTGAGGTGTCGGGGGAGAGGAAAGTCTGGGCATCCCTGCTTAGACTGCTGCCCCCGTGACCCGGCCCCGGATAAGCAGAGGAAAATGGATGGATGGATGTTTGAACATCAAGTTGTTCTTAGGTTGGAGGTTAGATCTTCTGTAGTGGTTGATGGGCACCACTGTACTGCAGTTTTTGCTTTCCCTGATCCCAACACTTGATTCAGCTAATCTGCTAATTAAGGGTGTTGGAAGTGGGGGAATCCAAGTGTGCAGGACAGGGGTGTCTCAGGACCAGGGCTGAAATGCTGGTCTAAATGGATACTATGAACTGTCTTCAGGTTTGCTCACCAGTGGCCGCTCAACGTGGGCTGGAGCTGATGCTGATTTGACTGTTGCTTTATGATCTTCAGCTGTTAAACATCTAGGAAGACTACAGTCCTACAGGGAAGGAGGTTGAAATGCTGGCTGATGGACTAAATGGGCACAACTGGGATGATTGGGTGGGATTA
Source organism: Acestrorhynchus altus (assembly GCA_034509495.1). NCBI lineage: Eukaryota > Metazoa > Chordata > Actinopteri > Characiformes > Acestrorhynchidae > Acestrorhynchus > Acestrorhynchus altus. Next base: position 18,538,842 of record CM067522.1, on the reverse strand, counting down.
AGACTAAATTGGGTAAATGATCAGGATCTGGTAAGATCATGTCCCCTTTTAATGGTTGTGAGCAGGGGTTCTCAGGGTTCCTATGCAACTGGAACTATTCACATACCTCATTTATTTCCTATTTCATAATCAGTCCCAGAGTTTGTCTTTATTTATTTTTATACTTAGATTGCACATTTATTGTTTATCCTCCCCCCCCCCCATTGATTTGTAGGTGCAGACCATTGTAAAAAAAAAAAAAAAAAAAGCATTTCACTGCATGTTGTACTGTGTATAACTGTTACGAATAAACAGAACCTTGAACCGAGCCAATTCCAAAACCCCAAAACTGTTACATCAGTCTTGACCCATTCATATATGCAGAAGCAAGTGCATTCTAGAGGCCATTCAGCTAGCTGACAGGATGGCACTTTCTGGAAACACTTATTTTGGCAGTAATATTTAGCAAGTTGTGGCTATGCCAATGTTGATGTGTGTTATGCCCAGGTTTTTAAAGTTGCTGCTTTCAGGTCTGTAAGCAAAGTCCTTAACCCTCTCTGCTCCCTGGGTACACCAGTGGGTTGGGGAAAGTGCATACGAGCACTTCACCCCATAGTCCATAGTCACAAATTTGTAAATTCCTTTTGGGCACACTGGAGATGAGCAGCCTTTTGACCGGAAGGTCACCGGTTCGAATTGCTGAACTGACAGCTTGCAACTGAAGTGTCCTTGAGCAAGGCACTTGACTCCCAAGCTATTCCCCAGGCAACATTTTCATCTGTATCTGAACAAGCTCGTGTACTCGCTTTATGCATTCCGTGACACGTTCTCACTGTTGGCAGCTTCAGTTGTTTGGGTTGGCACTCCCTCAAATCTGCCTTCAGAGCACGCACAGCGAGGCGAATGGGTGACGTCTTGGAGGCATAGCCTAAAATTTAAAGCTTTCCCCTGAGAATACGTATATCCCTACAGGGTTACACCATTCAGGGGTTGCTGTGGCCTTGTAACAAAGGTTGCTGGTTCAATTCCCTGAACTGGCATGACTTGACTGCTGTTTCCCAGGTGACTTGGCTTGAGCTGACCACCACTCACGGCATGGGTGCTCACTGCCCCCTTGGGTTTCATTGTGTGGGTGGGTAAAAAGCACTGGACAAATTCCCGTGTGTGCAAACACAGTGGGTCTATTTGCATGTTTACAAGTTTAGTGCTCTGGCTATAGTGGACTCAAGCCTTGGAGGCACTAGCATTTAGAGTGGGATATTGGAGGATAGTGATGCATGTAGGGGCCAATGATGTGTATGTAATGGTGGTTAAAGTGGCTTAATGAAACTTGCTCCAACCCCGGTTGCAATGCAGCACTAAAGCCTACCGTAGCTAACAGTGTTGACTGCTGGATGTCCAAGTGGTGTTCAGAAAATAAGTGGATTTTACAGGATTGAGGACAAGGCTGGTCATTTGGGTAAGGATGGTGCCCTGTGTGGGGTGAAGGTCAAGGGTTACATCAATGATCATGGTTGTGAATACAGTTGAGAAGCTCGAAATCTAAAAACCTGCCCCAGGATTTTGCTGCAGCAGAGCCATTTATTGACTTGAAATGCAATCCTGGGACTGACTTACTTTCTGGGCCTGAATTTGCCCATGATTCCCATCCTTCATCCCCTCCTTGGAATGTTTTTGTGCATTGAGTCAAAAGCTACATACTTCAGCTTGACCAAACCCCCTGATTTGAGTCACTTTAGCCTGGTAATGTGCATGTAGTCCAACATTACCGGAATGTTAGTCTGGGAATGTCAACTTGACCAATTTGAACGTTCAGAAAATATTCTACTAAGCAAAGTGTTGATGGGGTTTGCTACTTTACATCCAGCTAATCGGAACTGAAACAGCCCATTCCAGTGTAGCTAGCGTCAGAATATCTAGGGTAACCCTGGTGAGCCCATAATGCAATGCCTAAGACCTCTTACTGGAGTTTTTCTATGAATCCACTTCTGAATGAATGGAAGTATATGTTCATTTACCAGACTCTGTCAATTCCGGTGTAACGGGAACAAATGTATCCCTAAAAACAGCATGCAAGAACACGTTCTGACAGTTCGTGGAACGTGTTACAAGTTTTATGGAAATTCTCCAGTAACGTAGTCCTTCATAATGAATGGGTGTAGACTGAACTCTGTGTCATGCATACAAACATTATGCACCACTGTTGGATTGTCGGCTGTATGAGGCCATTTTCTACAATTCTAAATCAGTGTTGTGTAGTGTTTGTTTATGTACTCGGTTCTATACTTAACATGAGGATAATGTCAAGAATCTTTACTGCTGCAGGAATGTGCAGTTCAGATGAATAGGGCTTTGTTGAAGAGCGTTCCTACCATCTAATGCTAGCAACAATACTGTTGATGAAAGGGGTTTAAATGTTATACACTGAACAACCATAACAGTGATGGTTTCTAAATTTACTGCCATATTTGATACTCAAAATGAGACATTTCTGTTCTGTAGTTCAGTAATTTTAGGTGGTTTTTAAATCTTTAAGGCTTATGTGACTTGGGATACGTGACTCCCTCTGGGATTAATTTAACTATCTAAAGCAAAGACTTTTACATTCAGAATGTGCTGAGGGGCTACATGGAAACCTGCTGCTCAAACCTCTAAAGCTAAACCAGCACTTTCAATGATTTCAGAGGAGCAGCTTTAAAACCATGGTGTGTTAGACAGAAGATGCTAGAACTTTTGTTGGTTCTTGTTTGTTCAGACCTGTGGTTTAGCCATGTGAACTGCTTTTTGGTTACTGTACAAATGGCCATTGTTATACTGATTTAATGACAAGTTGAAAGTTTAGGTGTTTGGGTTTTTTTTTTTGTTTTTTTTTTTGTTTTTTTTTAATGAACTTTGGATCCCAGGTCTAATCTTTCAATGTGCTGCTCATTTAACAACTTGCTTAACAATAAAAAATTGTTCAAGTGTCTAAAATGCACTTAAACCATTGTTTCCAGTGTTGAGCAATGCAGCTTTCAATTCTCTGGCATGATTGCTGTCTCTAATATTTAAGTTGGATGAGGTCATGTCTTTACCAATGCTCTAGTTACTGAATGCTACTGTGAAGGACCTTTTTAAAGTTTAAAGAACCCTCTGGAGCCAATATATACACTATACCTTGTTGTAAGCACTAATTGTTAGTTTGGGAGGTTAGTACACTAAACTAATCTGAAAAGTGCAGGTTGTATATAAACATTGATATACTAACATGAAGTGTTATTATGCCAATGTGTTACTGCTTGTTCTTCTGAAGCTGCACTGGCATCGTTATCCAGATGTGTGGAGCTTCTCCCAATCTGTCACATTGCATTGTGGAAGTGTCAATTGTAACTTTGAGTGTACTCAACTTAATGTAGCATCAGTAAATGGTACGCAGTTGGGTTAAGACAAAGCCCTGACCTCAATCCAGTAGAAATGCTGTGAAAGGACCTGAAGCAAGCAGTTTATGGGAGGAAACCCACCGGAGTTGAAGCTGTTTTGTGTGTTGTACCCAGTGCTGGTAGCAGGGTGAGATTGGGGGGGGGGGGGGGGTCCTGTGGGGTGGCGGGACGGGTCATGTTAAATCACTGTCGACAAGAAATCACCCAATAAATTTGGTAACACATACAGTCTGGTCTCTCTCACAACAGAATTGTGCTGTTATGAGTGTTGTTCAGGCATAAGATGTTTATGCATTTACTTATTACATACCAAGTGTGGTGATACAGTACACACGAAGGCTCAGTAAGCCTGTCTGTTGTGCACATGTTCAGGTAAACTGTGTGAAGAGTAAGCCATTCAGAGCTTCTGTCAGTTACGTGTAAAGTGTCAGTGCATTAATTGTATGTATGAATGTGTGTATATATGTAAGTAGTCAGTGATCAGTGAATATCTACCTGTAATAAACTATTAGAATAAACCCAAAACAAGTGTCATTTCATTCATCTCATTATCTCAGCTTTATTGTTGACTTATTGTTTCACGGTATCACAGCCTGGAATTCAGCTGCTTCCCTATTCAAACACATGTATTACAAGGCTTACAGGGTGTTTGAGCTGGGAATCCACAAAACTGCTGAAGCCTCTTAAGGTAAGGAGAAAGGTGGATCATTTCCTTCTGCTCCAAACACAACACGGTTCAGTAAGTGGTTTTCATCATTTTTATTGTTGGACAGGTCACTATCTACTGGTAAAAACAAGCCAACTATACCAGTTTATAAAAAAAGAGTAGCCCTTTTAAACCAAACACACACAAACACATCCTCAGGTACATATTTCAAACTTTCCGTTCAACACGAAGACAAAACATGACTTCACAAAGCAGTGGAGCCCTGCCTACTCAACAGTCCAACAACATTATATTCACAGAACATCGGGCTTGGAGATGAGGCTTTTGGGCCTCTCTCCAAGTCTTTCACCAACACCAGCAGTCAGTACGCACACATGCTTTGTGTGAATCTAGCTGTGTTCAGGAGGATGCTGGTTGTATATCCTGACCTGGGACTGTCTTACTGTTTCTCTAAACATTTTGGAAATGTGGTAGGCCTGTCTGACCCTTGTAGCTGTAAATTCCAATTGTGTAGCTAGATATACACTGACCTTTATTATGGCCATACAGGAGCACTGCAGTGACATTAACGTGGTTGTGTGTTGCACGGATATGAGTGGATCACACAGCAGTGCTGCTGGAGTGTTTAAACACTGTGTCCATTCACTGTCCACTCTATTAATCTCTCCTTACAAGGTGGAGCAACTTGATGTAAAGTCAGAGACAGAAGCTCATGTTTCTGAATTTGAAGTTGGTCAACCTCTAGTTTTTAATCAGTGCTCGACATGCTGTCGGCTGGATATTTCTGGTTGTTGGAATGTTTTCAGTCCAGCAGTGACACCGATCCATTCGTACCAGCATAAGACACACTAACATACCATGCAAGTGTGACTGCAGTGCTGAGAATGACCCACCACCTGCATAATAGCTGCTCTGTGGGGTCCTGATCATTGATGATCAGGGTGAAAGGAGGAGAACAAAGTATGCAGAGATACAGATGAACTACAGTCTGTAATTATAGCACTACAAAGTGCTCCTGTGTGATCAGAGGAGCTGATAGAATGGACAGTGAATGTTGTTGTGGTCATAATGTTATGGCTGATCAGTGTATACACTAGTGCATCTCAAAACAACTTTTTGAATTAAATTATGAGCAGAAAATGTCGCTCATTTTATATTCAGTTCATTTAAAGTGATCATTCAAACCTAAGTTTTAATGTTGATACAGTCTGATTAGTAATTTATTCAAACTCAAAATTAAATATTCAAATAATTTGAGATTCTGGATTTCAGATTTTCATGAGCTATAAGCCACACTGATCAACAGTCAGACAGAGACTTTCAGAGTGTGTTTAGTGTGAAACATACCAAATCAGAATTGTTCATAATTGGGATGACATTTCCATGGCCTGTGTCTTTAATTCTACACTAGTGCTATGATGATAAAATACCTCGCAACCAGTGTGTGTTTATATTATTGCTGAAGTGTCATTTTAACACCCCAGTTTAATAGATTGGAGTTAATCTTACATCAGATCCAGGCCTATCTCTGACTCAATCATCTCCAGTCCTGCAGTCCTGCACCATCTCTAGCTACATCTTGAACTGATGTTGAGGAAGTCTTTATGAAGCCCATTCCCACAACGTATATTTAAAAACATCCAGCATCACTTTTTCCCCCCATTATTTATTATTCAGAGACTCAATTTCAGTTTGTAGGTCATTGTTTTGTCTCATTTTTATATTAGGTCATTAATTTGAAAAGCATTCATTATAATTATATTCATTATTTTGAAGTGTTTATTCCTTTTATTCATAATTTTGAGATACTGTCTCATAAATTTGAGATATTAAGTCTATTTGGGACACTGTCATTGTTCTTAAATACTCATATTATTTGCGATATTACATCACTGAGATACTCTCTCATTATTTTGGGATGCTGTATTTGGAGATATTGTCATTACTTAGAGATACCGTCTCATTGTTTTGAGAAAAGTCATTCTGAGATACTGTCTCATTATTGCGATCTCATTATTTTGTCTCATTATTTTGAATCTATCTCACTATTTATAGACACTCTCATTTTACAACACCAAGTCATTATTTTGAGATGCTATATCTCATTATTTACAGATAATAAATAATTATTTTTGAGATTCTAGGTTATTTTCAAATACTATCTTTGACGTTTTTGGGGGGGAATGCAGGAATGGGCTTCCTAAGTCTTTGTATAAATGAAACCGGTGGGTTAGAACAGGAACACCTTAAACTGTGGGGTGTGTTTGGACTGCAGGCCAAGAGATATGAAGAACCTCTATAAACTCGTCCTCTAAACTCTCCACGTTCTCTAAGCTACTCTACTGTACCTTCACCGAACTATACACCAAACTAAACAATGAAACCAGACACTGAAACTACAACACGTGTGCATTAATGCAGCTGGGACCCTGAAAGAATTTGGCTTTGTTAGCTACAGCATGCAACTCTGGAGAAGGTACGTACGTAAGGAGGTCAGTCTATAGTATCAGAGGGCTTCAGCACTCTCTTTGCTACTCCACCACATTTGAATTAGGTGAATAAATGAACCATTGAATGAGGACTGATGCATAGTCTGCTTTTAGAGGCGGGTTTGAGGGGACAGCGCATTGATACTGGTTGTAGGTAGAAATGGGAGTTGGGACGTAAAGAGGAAGCATGTAAATTTGTGTGCAAAACTTTGTGCACCCCTGTTCAAATGACTTCTGAGCAGATGGCAATGCACATGATTGATCAAGCTATAAATACCTGTGGGGTGTGCACCAGGATTCAATAATTGAGATGATGTAGTACAGTGCAACGAATGTCTCATTGGATGTGTGGAAAATGGGTCACAAGGCCATAGTGTGAAGGAAGGCGCTGAAATTGCAGGTGTATGGAAGCATACAGGTTTACCAACAGTGGCAGAAAGTTGTAGGTAAAAGATGGTATTGGTTGTGAAGGACCTGTGTTGACTTCGGTTTCATATTTAGGCCACAATTCTGATGGGAAACCTGAAGTTACTACCACCTTAAACATATCTAATATCACAGCATACAGCCCAGCACACTCATGCTGAAGGTAAAACCTCTGTTCTGATTGGCTGCTCTGTATTGTGCCTCGTTCAAAAATTAGTCCAGGCTGAAACACTCCTTATAACGTCAGTGTGAATGGGTGGAGCTGAAGAGCTGGATTTATTGCAGTTGGCGTTCTACTGTATATATCTTTAAAACCTTTTCCATTTTTTCCATTTTAACATTTTGACCTTATGTGTATCCGGAATATATTCACAGCACTACACACAATAACCTACAATGGAAGTGAGAAAAATTAGCTTGAAATGTTTGCAAATTTATTAAAACACAAAAATAGGATGTACATAAGTATTCATAGCCTTTGCAGTGACACTCAACATCGAGCTCAGGTGCATCTTGTTTCCACTGATCATCCTTCAGACGTTTCCACAGCTTCCTGTGATCAATTCAGTTGATTGGACATGATTTGGAAAGACATATTTATATAAGGGTTCTGGTCTCTGTTTCTGGTAATAGACAGTGCAGGTCAGAGTACAAACCAAGCCATGAAGTCTAAGGCATTGTCTATAGACCTCCGAGACAGGATTGTTTCGAGACACAGATCTGGGGAAAGGGTGCAGAAACATTTCTTCTGCATTGAAGGTCCAAATGAGCACAGTGGCCTCCATCATCCATAAATCGAAGAAGTTTGGAACCACCAGGACTCTTCCTAGAGCTGGCCACCCGGCCAAAGTAAGTGATTGCGGTAGAAGGTCCTTAGTCAAGGAGGTGACCAAAAACCCAATGGTCACTCTAACAGAGCTAATGTTGTCCAGAAGGACAACTATTTCTGCAGCACTCCATTAATCAGGCCTGAATGGTAGAGTGGCCAGATGGAACCCACTCCTCAGTAAACGACAAGACAGCTCAGGACATGCTGTGGGGATATTTTTCTGCAGCAGGAACATAGAGACTAGTCAGGGTCGAGGGAAAGATGACTGCAGTGATGTATTGAGACATCCTTGATGATAACCTGCTCCAGAGCGCTCTGGGCCTCAGACTAGTTGAAGGTTTTCTTCCAACAGGACAACGACCCTAAGCACACAGCCAAGATAACAAAGGAGTGGCTTCGGGACAACTCTGTGAATGTCCTTGAGTGGCCCAGCCAGAGCCAAGACTTGAACCCAATTGAACATCTCTGGAGATATGGCTGTGAACTGATGCTCCCCATCCAACCTGATAGAGCCTGAGAGGTTCTACAAAGAAGAATGTAGCATCACACTCAAAACGAGGCTGTAATTGCTGCCAAAGGTGCTTCAAGTATTGAGCAAAGGCTGCGAATACTTTTGTACATGTGATATTTTTGTGTTATATTTTGAGGGGAAAAAATGTATTTAATAGACCAAATTGAACTGGCAGAAGGAGAAGAGGAAGACCTCAGAGAAGGTTTGTGGATGTAGTGAAGGTGGACATGGAGATGGTTGGTGTAATAGTAGAGGAGGCAGGGGATAGGGCAAACTGGAGGTAGATGATCCACTGTGGCGACCTCTAGAGGGAGCAGCCGAAAGAAGAAGACTGAACTGAACTCTTCACGGCTGCACTGTAAGTAGGGTTTTACCTTCTCTTGTAAAGCTGCAGTTTCAGAGGTTTATGCATGATATCGGTCTTAATGGTTATATAAAAATAAAGCATGATTGTTTTTTGCCACAAAGAACTACATAAATATCAAAAAATAAATGAAAAATAAATCATTTGAATTAATAAGGGCTGCTCAGGGAGGCGTGAAGTATAACATAAAATGTTATTTTTAAACTATGTCAAACTATCAACAAAAAATAAACTGTAATTATGCATTAACCCTTTAAAGCCAAGAATTTTTCAGAACTCTGCACTGAGTAATAATACATTACAGAAATTAAAAATAAAATAAAAATAAAATGGTGGATTAACCTTGCACTGCATGGTTACACACAGATTTCTAAAGCATCTCAAAAATGTTTGTTTTAATGTGTTAAAAACAAAACTGTGCACCTACTGTATCAACAGAAATACAAAATAAAAGTCATACATGCAGATTCTTATTTAATTTCAAAATACATGTGACGATCCCGACCCTAGGAAGGAGAAGCTCTTCCTCCAATACATGTGAAACCACTGGTGTGATGTGGAGACAGAGCGCCATCTATCAACCAGCCAATCTATCAGCATTGCCAAATTTGCTGTCTCTGACTCTGGCTGCCAATGACAAACAGCATGACCTGGGATTCGACTGCTAGTGCATTCGACTGCTGAGCCACTCAGAGCAACAGTGCAATTTTAAAGACTTTTTTTGGCAATTACTTGATCATTCAGGCTTTAAAGGGTTAAAATGTGGGTCAATATATAGAGGCTACAACTTATTTATACTGAATGTCATTTGTCCAGGGGTGCCCAGACCTTTGCATGTGACTGCAAACGCTACATCACTAAAGACCTATTATGGGTGGGAATGCATAAGAGCAAATTTGAGAGCTCTTGGTTATATTCTTTTAAATGCAAGAATAAAATGAATACAAGAAAAATGAAAAAATGCTAAAATAGCATTATAAACTATATACAAGGTAATTGTCGATCATTGAACAAATAACATGCTCATGCCCCAAAAAATAAATCAATACCAACAGCATAATGTGTACAATGTGTATGTAAGTGCCATAATAATGCTTATTCTGGGAAGCAAAATCATCAGTGATGTCTGCTGAGTTTAAAGATCAAACTAAACATGCATATCCCTCTTGGTGACCTGTAGGCCCTAAACCACGGTTTGATCCACTTATAAGATGAATTGGCCTCTATGTTCACTAGAACTCCAGTATTGTGATTAGTGCAGCTGTGCTACTGGATGTAAATGCTTTCTTTCATCCATGTCAGAGAGGAAGAAGAGTGTCCTATATAGACCAGCACAGTGAAGAAAAGGCCGTAAGTGTGTCTGCGTTATCATGGTCAGGGTGAAGCCACACAAGATTGTCTGACCCTACTTTGTCCAGAAGAGGGCAGTCATGTGCTACATTTATACCTTTATTTCAGTTTCTCCTGAATTTTCATGGTGTCCATATTTTATGGCTTCAGTAAATACTGAAGTAAATTCCAAAATGCACTCATCGTCAAAAAAAAGTACATGCACCCAGAAGGAAGTGTGGGATTGCGGTGCTGTTGGAAAGGAAGGTTAAGGTCACCAGGAACAATATATGGTTAATAATTTATACTGATATGATCGATATTTATGAATCTAGACAGAAGATACAGAAGTCGTGTCTCTCAGTATGACGTCTGGTTTAATGCAACATACCAAACATCTCTGCGTGGAGTTGTAGATGTTCCTAATGGTGTCCTGTGATGATCCAAGATAACAAAGCCATGCAGCTTGAATGTTCTCACTCAGTTCTGCAGATGGTGTGGTAGGGGTGGAGTTGATAGAGCGTCCAATAGCATCCCACACATTTTCAATCAGGGATGGGTCTGGACATGAGACCGATCATGGCATTGTATCTGTGTCTTCAAGCCTGTTGGACTAGAGCACCAGAGTGTGTGTTCAGGAAAGGTCGGACCACTGGTTGCAGGACCTCAGTAAGAAGACCAAAGGTAATCTGGCATCATATAAAATTGCACCCACACCATGAAACCAGGCCTTCTGCATGTGTGATGCACAAGAACAAACCGTTGAACTTGGTGCTGACAATGGTGCCTCCACAGATGGACTTGTTGGTCGTCTCCACCAAGACAAAAGCAGGACTCATCACTGAAGATGACTTGCTGCCACTCTGAGAGACTCTGAGAGACTGAGAGACACCATTGCAGTCAGTTGATTCCTTCTGGGTGCAGTTACTTTTTTGACAATGCGTATAATATCCTACATGGCCAAATGGGAATTGTGTTCTACACGTAGGAGAATGTAGAGTTAGGAGTCTTGACCAGTGACTCTTACTGGTGATGAATCCACATTGTCCAGCAGGATAATTGAATCCCAGCCTGCCACTGTGAAAGTGGTGTTTTTACTCACCACGCTACACCAGCCATTGCTAATGAGGGCATACAGTCAAGCACAGCCACACAACCACCTCTGGAAGCAACATCTTCATAAGGACACGAGATGCTTCATGGAAAGGATTTCCATGGCTGAGCTTCTACAAGCCCAAGAACGCTCTGCCTGGCCTCACAAATGCTCTTTCTGAGTATAACATCACACAGGAGCAGCCCAAAAACGTTCTGAAAAGCCTGCCAAGAAGAATAGATGCTATTATACACTATATGGACAAAAGTATTAGGACATCTGCTCATTCATTTTAATTGTTTCTGAAATTGTTCAGAAATCCAGGGTATTAAAAGAGTTTCTCTACTGTCCAGAGAAGGATTTTTACTAGATTTCCGGCACTGCTGTGAGGATTTAATTGTATTCAGCCACAAGAATGTTAGTGAACTCAGGATAGATGGGCTCATTTCACTCATCATTCCAGAGCTCAATGCTAAGGAGGGGGCTTTATACCCCTCTAGTCCTATTGTATTGCCAGTACTTCTCTACACAGACTAGGGACATCTCTGTCCGCAATGTAAATAGACTAGTAGGGGTGTCCACACACATTTGGATATATAGTGTAGCTGGGGGCCAAGTCCATTGTGCATTATTTCTCATGGTTTTGATCAGGTGTCCACACACTTTTGGCCACACAGTGTGCATAAAGTTAGGACATACAATTACTCAAGTATTTCCACCCCTGATCTAATTAACCCGTCGAAAGGAAGACTATGGATGTATTGTTTTTTGCTTTGTGCTTCTTTATCCTGTAAGCACTAAAAAGGGACGTCACCGTGGCAACGCTAAAAGAAATGACCCTACTGAAGGCCGATTGGCTGTACTAACAGAGTCTGTGTGTGTGTGTGTGTGTGTGTGTGGGGGGGGGGGGGGTGTAAAATAGAGACATTGCAGGAGAGAACAGCATGTGTGAGAAAAGTGAAGGGAGAGTTAATAAGTAAATTAAGATCCATCAGATAGCCGAGTGGGTGAAGGCAGACCCCCCTTCAGCGCTGCCTTATCTTCCTTCCTGAAGGAGGTAAACAATTTCCTAAACATGAGAAAATGTCTTATCTGAATCTTACAGTGGAATTGATTCATTCTGCCTCAGCTGCTCTGGACTAAGATGGGGTGGAAGGCAGAAACCGTCCCACCGCACCAGCATTAACCTGATCTACACATCTCCTCCAACACGGAGGCCCTGGGGGTGTGATGTTCCCGGCCTGGTGATTGACAGGTCACCCTTTCTCTTTGCCTGCCCACCCGAGAGGGTCGGTGCCAGTGTTTTTAGTGTCATTAGGTGGTCTATGTCGTAGCCCTTGGTTTGATGTTAGGTTTGATTTCCCACCTGTTTGCTCTTGTTTACGTGGCTGTTGAAGAAGCCTGTTTCAGATACCAGCCTTTATCAAAAATAAAAGATTTGTATCTCCAGTAGGACACGATAAAAGAACACCAATGTACACCAATGCTCAAAGGTCTGGAATCACCCAGCACATCAGTAACTGGCCATTCATTCAAGAATAATAAGGGCAGATTGGCATATGTATATATCATACACCACCGTGTATTCTAGTGATGGGTATATAATACTGAACTCAATATACAGTCAATGATACTGTCAAGCCAGAATCTGTGTCCACTTCTGATGACAAGAGATGCTTCTAACACAAAATTCCTTCCCTCAGTGTCTGCCAGCTTGTTCAGACACTAGAGGGCTCCCCTGAGCGAACCCAAAATAATTGGGTTCACACAGAGCTTTTGTACCTAATTGTAATTTAAACTCCACTTATACAGCTTCCTAACACTGTTTGATAAACATTCCAGACATCTGTGTGTGATAATGAGCTGTTCAGCCCACCAACCAATCAGGACTCAGTAGTCAGAATGTGAGCCAATCAGCACTGAGTAGTCAGAATGTCAGCCAAGCCGCACTCAGTAGCCAGAATGTCAGCCAAGCCGTACTTAGTAGTTAGAATGCCAGCCAATCAGTATTTAGTAATGGGAATGCCAGACAATCAGCACTCAGTTGTCATAATATCAGCCAATCAGCACTCAGTAGTCATAATGCAAGCCAATGAGTACTCAGTAGCCAGAATGCCAGCCAATCAGCACGGAGTAGTCATAATACCAGCCAATCAGCACTCAGTAGACATAATACCAGCCAATCAGAATGCAAGCCAATCAGAATGCAAGCCAATCAGCATTCAGTAGTCATAGTACCAGCCAATCAGCACTCAGTAGCAGTAACAGCTTTTCCCTATAAACCCATTTTCTGTAGAAAAATGGAGTGAAACACGTTCTTGTTCCACCAGTTGAAAGAAAGATTCTTTTGTTGTGATTGTCTGTTGTCCCACCCTCTAAATCAAATGGAGATGGTTATGAAATAATCATGTTCATAAATATTACATGTAAATATCAAAATAAATACTGAACTTATTCCAAAATATATCTGTAACAAATATATTACTAATTTATTGAGAAACGTTTCAAACATTAAAATCGAGTCGTGATTCCATACTTTCTGAGGGTGATTCTGATGTTTGAACCCTAGTGTACATCCTGCCTCATGCCCTGATTTGCTACAGTCAGGTCCGGCCTGTTCCAGGATGGTCACATGACGGAGCAGCGGTTCCTCTGCAGTGCCCCCTGCAGACGTATGGAGGTGTGGTTGTTGCGCAGGCCGCGAGCCACAGCAATTCCCAGCAGCTCTTTGAAGAGCAGCAGAACGTGCCAGTGGTACTTGGCCGAACACTCCACATAACCACACTTCCACGTCTTCTTCACCAGAACAGACACGGCCCGGCGCTGGGTGAAGCGATGCCTCTGCAGGTCCCTCTTACTGCCCACCACCAGGATTGGCACTTCGCTACTACTGCCCTCTCTGACAGCAGAGAAAAGAGTGGAGAAGAAGAGAAATGAAGAGAAGAAAGAAGGCAAGAAAGAGAAGAAGAGAGAAGAGAATTAAAGGGAAGAAAGAACAAGAGAAGAGGAGAAAAGAGAATAGAAGAGAAGAGGACAAGAGGAGAAGAGAATAGAGAAGAGAGGAGAATAGAGGAGAAGGAAAGACAAGAGGAGAAGAGAATAGAGGAGAAGAATAGAAGGGAAGAGAAGATATGAGGAGAAGAAAAGAGAGGAAAAGAGAAGAGAAAAACGATACACGATATGATCAACACAAGAAATTAATAAATATATTGTTAATTCTCAAAAAGGGATTGATCAAGAATCTCTCTCACACACACACACACACACACACACACACACACACACACTTGCTTGTCCTTCAGACTGCTGTCTATATGCTTCAAGGACAGGGCTCCAACAATGTGCACGTGAGTGTATGTGTGTGTGTGTGTGTGTGTGTGCGTGTGTGTGTGCGTGTGTGTGTGTGTGTGTGTGTGTGTGTGTGTGTTGTACTCACTGATTGTCATTGAGCTGTGAACCAGTTATTGCAACAGCATGGAGAAAACGACACACATGACACATATGGCAGTTTGCCAATTGGACTCCACTTTGTCATTCCTCTCACGTCTGTAAACCAGTCTAGAATAACTGGATTATCCCAGTTCATCACGTATGAATGTGGATACACACAAACAGCTCTTCTGCTTCTACCACGAATCACCAGAACATATGTGGAAACACCAGAACTGCAGATACTGGAAGTGTGGATGTTCCCCTGCAGAACGGTTCCACACTGCAGACTCTAAAGTGCTGCTCTCTTCTGAGAATGTTCTTCTGCTCCAGGCTGAGAATAATGTCTGCTTATTGTGCCTAGAGGTCAGCAACCCAGCAGCATGGTGAAGTGGTTCCTCTCAATGATGGAGAAACCAAAACACATTTTGGTTTACATCACAAATCAAACAGTAGAAGATTAAAAAGAGCTGGCCTTGTTCCAAAATACGGCTCCCTTCACATGCAAGCTTTTATGCAGCAGTAAGGGCTTAGAAAGACTACACTCGCAATTCCTGTACCTACTCAAACTGTAGATGAACCCTTATTTATGAAAAGAAACTAAAGGAATCCAATGGAGTCTTCATTAGACTCCCTAACCTCTACAGACCAATCAGTGTCACGTTACAGGGAGACGTAGTCCACGTGTGTAAGATGACGGGACATATTAAAGTTCTCACTAAACTGCAATGTGAAACCAGAACTAACTGGACCAAATGTACACACTGTAACCATCCCTGGTCTCGACTTTTATACGAAAACATCCTAAGAACCCTTTTAACTCTTAGACTCAAAGAGCCACAACATGTGGGAAATCACATGGTATTTTTGCTTTGTTTCCAGCTGAATTAAATCCCAGTTAAAATGCCAAAGTTAGAAGTGCATGTTTACTGCTCTGTCCATGTGAACATGCTCTACCTGCATACAGACTCGGACTGATCAGAGAGAGGGACGGGGCCGGTGATGTCACTGACCGAGTTATTGGGATATAGAGGAAAATGAGAAGGAAGGGGCTGTTCGCTCGCTTTCTTTGCTCACACTGTGCTCTCACTGTGTCCTCACACTGTTTTCAAATTGTGGTCTGAATGTTTGACCGTATGGGGGTCAGTGCTCGTTAAAAAGTCCAGGCTAGATGACAAGTTCTTCAAGGGATCTGTAATAAAACCAGTGGTTCTATACAGTGTAGGCTGACATAAAACCACACCAGCATTACAAGCGTACCAGTATAAAAATGGGCTTCTTAAGGAGTTCGTTATTAAAAGTAAAGGTTAAACTGTTCTATGACTGTTTATGCTAATTGAGATCCCACCTTAGAACCTACTGGACATAAAGGATCTGATTTCAATCACATTAGATGGAGATAATGACAGTGGAGGAGTTAATCCGCCAGCTTGTTTTCTACTGAATGAGATCCTCGAAAATTCAAGGCTGTGTTATTCACGTGTGAGCTGTCTCTCCCTGCCTCCCATTTATGTATGCATGCATGTGTGTGTGTGTGTGCGTGTGTGCGTGCGTGCGTGTGTGTGTGTGTGTGTGTGCGTGTGCAGACTGAAACAGGTCAGCAGGAATGACACCACTAATGTATGTTCTCGGGTCTGTCTGTCTGTCTGTCTGTCTGTCTGTCTCTCTCTCTCTCTCTCTCTCTCTCTCTCTCTCTCTCTCTCTCTCTCTGCTGTTTGGAATCAGCCTCATGTTCTCCTCTGTTGTTCTTCATTTTAATCCTCCACCCACGCTGAGATGCAACCCTGTTTTATTATTCTACTTCAATTTGATTATGTTTACATTTATGACATTTGGCTGATGCTCATATCCGGGGGAGGTGAGTGGGTGCTAGAATACAACTAACCTGGCTACAATAATTCCAGTCCCACCAAGCCAAGAAGACAAAGAGGGAACAGCAACATTATCCAATAAACCTCTGGAATTAGATATTACATTTTTTCCATTTTAACTCTTAGAACCTGAGATCTGCACATGCTGGAATTCTAAGCTTTATACCTCAGAATCAAACTAACCTACAGACATGATACTCGTGTAACAAATTACAACACTGTCGATCATGGTGGTCTCGTCATTGTGTGATGAACTGTCACTGAATGATCAAGGTTGGAAAACAGCTAAAATTCATTCCTTTGGGAGTGAATAGGGAGGGGCTGTTGGCCCTCTTTCTTTACTCACACTGTGTTCAAATTTCAGAATAAAAGTCCTGGGCAGGGATAAAACTAATATATACATAAAGAATAAAACTAATAAAAGACATTGTGTTTTTATTTTATTAGGACTCTACTGTCACGTCATTTTAAGAAGTTGTTA
Source organism: Acestrorhynchus altus (assembly GCA_034509495.1). Classification (NCBI taxonomy): domain Eukaryota; kingdom Metazoa; phylum Chordata; class Actinopteri; order Characiformes; family Acestrorhynchidae; genus Acestrorhynchus; species Acestrorhynchus altus. Next base: position 18,521,955 of record CM067522.1, on the reverse strand, counting down.
TAAATATCCTTGTCAATCTAGTCATTACAAATAACTTGCATTATTTCTACATCTGAAATGAAGACAGATGGTAGTCTAGAATCTGTTGAAAATAATATCTGGTACGCGTGTCTCCTATAAATACTTTTGAAATATTTTGGTGAATACAAGTACGTTAGATTACAAAAACAACATTATCCCAGGTTTCTTAAGGTTAAGCGCTTACTAGATCAGAGTTATAGTAGCAAAGTGGCTGCTGTGGCATTCAGGTTGCTATGATGCTGATATGTTCATGCTGGGTTGCTGCGAGGTTGTTAGACAGTTGCAATGGTACCTCAGAAGGCTGCTCAGGTATTGATTAAATATTTGAATAATACAAATCTGATAACAATAAAAGTATTATCATTTGAGAACTGTGGGGGAAGCTCAAAGCTAAACAGGCCTAGTGACAGTCCTGGCCTGCTCCACCAGCACTGGTCTGCTGTTTGTAGTCTTACTGATGAATCTAGTGGTCATGGTCATTATCCATTCAGTTCACTTTTCAGCACAGTCTGTGTCCTAAACAGTGAAAGAGCCCTGGATGGACTTCATTAACATGCTCACCTTCCTAACAATAGGAGGGCATCTCATTAGTGAAATCAGGGTGAACGTGACCAGGCTAGTCCCCTTTAGACACTGACGTCCTTCACACGCTCGGTTTACAACCCCAGGGTAAGGCGTATTACCACATCTGCATACACAAACACATCCCACATGCAAATAAATGCCTCTCTGAGTCTGTGTGGAACCTCACAGGAGATGTTTATGCAAGAATACGTCAGAAGTCCGGCATGAGACACAGGCATGTTAACCCTTAATCACAAACAGTAAGTGGCACACTGGAACACTACTACATACATCTCACTTAGCCACACCATAGCAACCACCTGGAACACTACTGCATTCACTTCATAAACACCATAGCAACCACTTAGCCACATCATAGCAACAACCTGGAACACTACTACATACACCTCACAAATACCATAGCAACTACATAGCCACACCACAGCAACCGCCTGGAACACTAATGCATTCTCTTCATAAACTCCAGAGCAACCACTTAGCTACATCGTGACAACTAACTGGAACACTACTGCATACATCTCACAAATACCATAGCAACCACTTAGCCACACCACAGCAACCAACTGGAGCACAACTGTATCCACCTCACAAATACAGTGCCTAGCAACACCCTCATCAAATTTAGCAATAGCCTAGCAATCCAGTTAAATCACCATCACCACCATCACCATCTAGCAACACCTACCACCAATATTTGGGATAACAGTGCAAACACTTAGGAATGCCCTAACAACCATTTAAAATGACACAATCACCATCCAGCAACACCAGTAGCAACATCTGCAGCTGATGTGGTGCACATGTTATAGGCGTGTATCTACATATAGAGGGTATACGTATGTCATAATAATATATCCTCTTATAGGCAACATATATGGAAATAGCACTCGTGATAAAAGGGTGTATATGTCATGTCTCACATGTCTGTGTGGGATGTCTGTGAGGTCATTGTCCCGTTTGCGTTTCTATTGTCCCTCATTAAGTAGAGTGGATTGTAGCGGAGTGAGTGGTGGGGTTAGGGCGGCTCACTGCTGTCACTCACCCCAAAATATCACCTCATTAAAGTTCCGTCAGTCTGGAGAACAGAGGAATGAGCACTATTAAAAACACATCACAACCAATCAGAAGCAGACGATTCAGTCTGACACTGTTCATCACCACTGGACGGGTCAGTAACTGATACTTATGAAGTGTCTGCTCAAACCCATTTCCCTTCATTAGCTGATCTGATCTGTATGCAGACAGTTTGTAAACGCAACACAGAAGAGATTCCTTACACTGACCTGTACAGAAACTGACCCTTTCTTACGGTCACTGTAATAATACTGTAATATAAGATAATTATTATTATTATTATAAATAGCTCATAGACCAACTGTGCTGCACACAGGGGAATCTCACACACACACACACACAGTGAAACAAGTGAATACACACACTGGGGGGCAGTGAGTACACGTGTCCAGAGCGGTGGGCAGTCCTATCCACAATGCCCAGGGAGCAGCTGGGGAGTTTGGTGCTTCGCTCAAGGGTACTTCAGTCATGTCCTACCAGTTCAGGGATTTGAACCAGCGACCTTCCAGTCAAAAGGCCAATTTTACTGTGATAGTAATGTGATGTTACTGTAATACAGTAATTTTGACTTCACTGTGGTATTACTACAATAATACTGTAATATTTCTGATATTACTATGAAAATACTGTGATAATACGGTGATATTACCCTGATAATAGTGTAATATTACTGTAATATGGTAATACTGACTAAAATGATACTGATCTTGCTTCATATCATTCTCTCTCTCAGTTCACCTGAGAGGATGCGTGTGGGTGTCTGTGTATGTATGTGTCCGTGTCCGTGTGTGTCCGTGTGTGTCCGTGTGTGTGTGTGTGTGTGTGTGTGTGTGTGTGTGTGTGTGTGTGTGTGTGTGTGCATGAAACGCTTTGCCAGTTATAAACCTGAAGCCGCAAAAAGGCAGAGTCAGTTTAACATCATAAAATGATCAAAGGTCAATGTGATGATGTAATGAGGTCAGATTTGATCACACTGCTCTCTCTGAAAATCATCTATTCATTATTAAAGACCATTTTATATCTCTATTAAATCTGTGCTTAACCAGCGAGGAACCCCAGGTCCTACAAGGTCTAATGATTTAATTCTGGGAATTAAAAAAATGCACCTATATCTCATTATGGGGGGAATATTAATAACTCTAAATGTAGATATTGTGATATACACTGAGGAGGAGGAGCTACAGTCTCTCATTAGGGTGAATATTAATAACTCTAAATGTAGGTATTGTGATATACACTGAGGAGGAGGAGCTACAGTCTCTCTTAGGGTGAATATTACTAACTCTAAATGTAGGTATTGTGACATACACTGAGGAGGAGGAGCTACAGTCTCTCATTAGGGTGAATATTAATAACTCTAAATGTAGGTATTGTGATATACACTGAGGAGGAGGAGGCAGTCTCATTAGTGAATATTAATAACTCTAAATGTAGGTATTGGTGGATATAAAGAATTAGGAGAGGAGCTACAGCTTCTCATTAGGGGTGAATATTAATAACTCTGTAAAATGTAGGTATTGTGATATACACTGAGGAGGAGGAGCTACAGTCTCTCATTAGGGTGAATATTAATAACACTGTAAATGTAGGTATTGTGATATACACTGAGGAGGAGGAGCTACAGTCTCTCATTAGGGTGAATATTAATAACACTCTAAATGTAGGTATTGTGATATACACTGAGGAGGAGCTACAGTCTCTCATTAGGGTGAATATTAATAACACTGTAAATGTAGGTATTGTGATATACACTGAGGTGAGCTACAGTCTCTCATTAGGGTGAATATTAATAACAATGGTATTGTGATATACACTGAGGAGTGAGAGCCAGTCTCACATTAGTGAATATTAATAACTGTAAATGTGGTATTGTGATATACACTGAGGAGGAGGAGCTACAGTCTCTCATTAGGGTGAATATTAATAACACTCTAGATACTCCACCTGTTATCTACGATTTGTTGACGTATCATCTTGACGTACTCGAAGCTCTCCACACAGCAGATGTCATACACCAGGATGTAGGCACTGGCATTACGAACCTCTCTGCACAAGTGGAATCCAGCCATTCCTACACAAAACACACACACACACACACACACACACACACACACACACACACACACACACACACACACACATAAACATAAATATACACACATTATATATATATAGATCCTGAACACCAATTTAAAGGATCTGTTGCTGGCTTGTCTGGTGTCTGTGCGCACCATAAGACACCTTTAGAGGTCTTCAGAGGTCTTAGGAGTCCATGCCTTGGTCCATCAGTAGATCAACAGCATAAAGTGTAGGTTGGTATAAACTGGAATTATTTCAACATTACTTTCAAGTGAAACTCTGCAACAAGCATTTAAACGCTCTGAACAATCTGCACTTAGACTTAGAACTTTCTCTTTAAGTGAAGGTCAACATAATTTCATTTATGCCACTGGTGTTCACCGTGGTCTCAGTATTCTGACTCAGGTTCTGCAGTCCAGTCACACAGCATTATACAAATTGCCAGATCAACTGGCTCAAACCAGTTAATCCCTCTTCAATCCGCAGAAGCTTCAGAATTAATCCCATAGAAAGCCAAGATCAGGTTGTCCTGCCTGTGGCCATTTGTAATATAACGGCCACAAATGAATGAACATCCATCCATGTTATTATCCATTATCCACCACATTTTTCCCCCTAATTCCTCAAAAGGAAAGAGCTCCAGCTCCAGTTTGGTCCAACTCCGTTGTAAAGGGGTGGCTCTGCCTCTGCCTTCAGCCTGATCAGAAAGGCTCCAGATGTTTCAAGCATTCCAGGGAATAGACACAAAATCTACACAAAAGACATTTACATCACCAAGCCTATCCCACAGTTGTTCGGCTGTCTCCTGCCTACCTTGTATGGTAGCCAGCAAGACGCCAGATGTTGGCTGGACCTGGGCTAAAGACAAAGTCTCTACTTCACCAAAGGCTATCACTTCAAAGACAGTTTTCTATAACAGTGTAAACTTATTCAAGATGAACGCTTTCCTTTGGACTTTTCTGGTAAAAATATTTAGAATCAGATTTCAAAGGCTCCTAAGCTTCCTTCTTGGCAGCTCTACCTTTAACATTTTAGCTCACTGTACAAGAAGAACTTCATCACAAGTTGTGCCTTTGAGAGAAAATGAGTGTCCAGTGGAATCCACCTGGACATGAAGAGATTAAAAAAAAAACAATAAGGATTGAACCCCAGGTTCCTGAAGCTATGCAGCACCCGCAGGACCTGCTGCACCACTGTATCGCCCTGTTTAATAGGATGCGGGGCAAACCTCATCCATGTAACACAGAACATCTCACCTCTAAAACACCTCCACCAGTGCTGCACCTCAACAGGACAGCCTCTGCTCCTCTCTCCAATCAGAGTGCTGAAAGCTACACTGGCCTTCCTGGCTGTGTGTCTTTCAGAAGCTCATTTGCATGCAGTTATCAGCAGACCCCTCGGTGAGAGCACGGCTATAGGGCCTCGAGAGAGCGGCAATGATTTACTACTAGTAATTTTGCAGTACAGTGGGGCAGGGCTGAGAAGCAAATTGGTACTGGCCGTGACACACTGGATCCCCTATATATATATATATATATATAGATCCTCCTTATTTCACACCCTCAGTTCGCTCAGCTCTCTCATCCCTGCTTTTACTGCTCTTGAACAAGATCGTATAATCGCTTGTTGTGACTAGAAAGCTCTCAGATTGTGAGCAGAATACAGATTATTAACCCTCCCTGCAGGGGAGGGAGGGAGGGAGGGAGGGGGGGGAGAGAGAGAGGGAGAGAGAGAACAGAAGTACTCTTATTTCTATACATACTCTATACAGTGCATCAGGAAAGTATTCACAGTGCTTCACTATTTGCACATTTGTAAATTCAGTTGACATGATTTGGAAAGACACACCTGTGCAGGTCAGAGCACAAACCAAACCATGAAGTCAAAAGAATCTCAATCATTTACAAATCAAAACAGCTACACTAATGAGATCAATATAGATTGAAAATCTCATTCATAGCTAGCTCCAGATGTTAATATCATCATCTAGCTATGCATTAGGCCTGAGTGATATAGATAAAAATATCAAATCCCCATATATTTGATCTGAATGGTGATATAGGATATATAATATATGATATGAAACAATTAGGACATACCATTGAATTCTGTACTTAAATTTATAATTGTTTATATCTCGATATAGATATAAATATTGATATATCGCTCGGCCCGTATCCGCACTGTATATATCCTGATATAGATATAAATATCAATATATTGCCTCATATAAACTGGCAATAGGGTCATTGGTGCTTAATACTAATGGATGCTCATGGACATCCCACCTCTCAACTTACAGGACAAAAAGCCTCTTCTGTATAGTCTTGTTGATAGACACCACAGGACAGGTTCAGAGGTCTTGTGGAGTCCAAGCCTCAATGGGCCAGATCAGTATTGGTGGAATGTATGATATTGTTTCAGTGCACATGTGCAATAGTCACATCACAGGACCTGCAAGGTCACATAAAGTAACTTAAAAACATGACGAGCTATAACTTATAGCTGCAAGAGGAACATTTACATGGTTCTCATTTTCATATCATTCAGATCACTCCTATGTAGGAAAGTCAGAGGGCACTATTTATACCAGGACATGTTGGATCACTGATTTCTGCTGAAAACTGAAGAAAATTCCTGCATTATATTTAAAAGGTTGATCTGTAACACACACACACACACACACACACACACACACATTTCACACATCAAATCTCGCCTGCTAAAATCAATTGCAATAATGTCATCAGCATGCCCAATATGTTATCTCTCACACACATGCTCTCTCTCTCTCACTCACACACACACACACACACACACACAACTGTAAACGCTGGTCAAAGCATGAAAATGAAATCCATCCATCTAAAGGTGAATCTAGCCAGCATTGCTCACACACACACACACACACACACACACACACACACACACACACACACACACACACACACACACACACACACACACACACTCCTGTCACCACTGGGAATAATCACCTTCATCCTGTGCTTGTCTACACTGAGCGGGGACCAGTTTACACACACACACACACACACACACACAGAAGCTGTGATAATGAATGCAATCAGACACACAGACAAATAAGGCAGCACTCACAGAGAGAAAGACAGAGAGGTATAGAGGCTGAGAGAGAAGGGGGGCACTGAGAGAGAGAGTGAGAGGCGGGGGTATAGAGGCTGAGAGAGAGAGAGAGAGAGAGAGAGAGAGAGAGAGAGAGAGAGCGAGAGAGAGAGAGAGAAATGGATGGAGGTTAGGTATTTAGCTCCCTCCACTGTTTCTCTGGGTTGACTGATGGACTGAGTGGTTGAGCGATGACCGCAGCGACCGGCTGATTGATCGGCTGCTCGTCTGCCTCTCACTCTCTTCCTTTTTATTCCTCACTTCAGAAACAGAACTACACACACACACCCACACACACATCATTCCAGAGAACACAGTTCCACTGCTCCACAGCTCAAGGCTGAGGGGTTTTATGCCCCTCTACCCCAGGGCTATAATAATAATAATAATAATGGGGCAGCTAAAAGCAGCTGAATGCATTCATTAGAAGGGGTGTCCACAAACATTTGACATGAAGTGTATGTGATGTAAACACTGTGATAAACTGAAAGCCAAACGTTCCTGCCTCCCTGCATCCCTGCCTGACCCAAAGATGGAGAAAAGTCCAAAAAAAGCTGGGCTGTAACCCTCTCAACTGCACTGCCACACTAAAGATAGCTCCTGTTTTTTTACGCCTACACCTCCAAGCTGGTGCTGTGTGTGTGCAGTGAGAGAGTGTGTGTGTGTGTGTGTGTGTGTGTGCTCTGCCCACACACCCATGGAGCAGCCTGTTAAAATCCTTATCCGAAGTGCTTTGGATGCACCACCAGGCCTGCTGAGCTAAAAATAGACACTTGTCCCTGTGTCTCATCGTAAAAGAAAGAGCGCTCGGCGCTGTTCTTCACTCAGAGGCAGGAGAATATTCACCCCTTCCTCATCCCCCTCTTCATCTTCCTCAGTGTGTAATAAACATTCCCATTTACGTTCCAGCCATGCAGGGCGAATGAAGAAGGTATGGATCGAAAGATCCTGCAGCTTCCATTTATGGAGATTGGAAACGGTTCATTGTAGACTCAGATTTCTCGACAGTGGTGGGAACCAGTTTATTCCCATCTTATTTACTGTCTAAACCCACCAGTGAACCTACATGTATCTCCTGAGTTTTATATGGAATGTTGATGATGGAAAAATAGTGACCGCAGCCTGCATGTACACCCCCCCACCACGAATAGACGTTAGGCAGCATATCAAGGACAAATAAATTGTGTGATGTCATGTGTAAACAAGTAATCAGTGTTATAATGAGTTGTAATTCTACTCTACTTGTCACAAAATCTTGTGATGTCATAAAAACATCTGCTTTAAAGGCACGGTAACTATAGCTGTGCTATAAAAACTCAAATATATGCATTTTATTTACCACACCTAAGTGTCTTCTGAGTTTTTATGGACTGATGATGACAAATTGCAGCAAAACCGGGAACAAATACCTCTTCTCTGGGGACTATTTCTTGCTGCACCACACCCTGCAGTATGTTTCCCTCCACGATTTCACTGATATGAGATTTTTAAAACCTGTTTTAGATCCAAAATCATCTGAAAAGTCTGGTAAAACGGTGTGCCAGGTGTATTTATGAGCATGAGGTGTATTAACTTTCATTGAAGTTCAGACATCTGCTCCCATTCACCATCAGCCAACCATTCTAACCAGGTATGGTGTTGTAGAACAGGCCTAACATGCTCTAAGGGACTGTTTACACTTGTTAAACATCTAATAATGGAGAAATGTTTGGTGATAATCTTCTTTAGATTTTGATGCATCAAATAGACACAGGGGTTAATATAATACACCGTGTAAACCATCATAATTTAATGTGGTCTTCAGCATAATCCCACATAATCTGGACTTTAACTGACATGATGCTTAAATACTGCTGGTAAATCCATTCCTGTGCGTCAGCTCAGGTGCTTCAGGTGTGTTTGGGAATGGATTAGTTTGGCCGGGGGTTCGTGAGGATAATAATAATGATGTTTTAGCAAAGAAACGACTTAAATTCTGTAAAAATATCTTCTAACTTTTAATGAAAATTAATTCCATTGGGCATTTCCTCAGCAAAATGCTGTTTAGAGCTGTAACAGAGATGGTAAAGTGTTTGGATTCATTAATACAGTGTGAAGATATGTATGAGGGTGGTGTAATTGATCTCACAGGAGATGTAAATGTGTAAACACAGTGGGCCTGATTCATTAAGATTGGTGATAATGGTGCAACACAATGCAAAATAAGACGCACGATATCTAAATCCCATGCTGATGCTGAAGTTCACATGTGACCTGTTTCCCATTTCCATTATTATTTCCATAAACATATACCTTGGTGCCACATTGGCAACAGGATCATGTGTCACTGCCATATTGGTCCAGGCATCTTCTCATAATTCTCATAAACTAGATGTAAGAAGCTAACGACCAAAGCTGAGACATTATAAGAATTCCTATCAATAAAATTACCATAATTGAGATTTGTATCGATACTGGCATTTCTGTTCAAAGCGATTTTTCATTTTTGTTCACACTGATGTTTAGTTTTCTCCATGGTTTGAACCCTATAGTTGCTTTGTACACTGATAAACATTTTAAGATCAATGCTCTAAAATTAATTGAATTACCCTTATTTTACATTAACTTTCATGTTAAGTTTCAATGTTAATTGAATTTAATGTTAATTCAATGTTAATTGTTAATTTAATTGAGAATTTTTAATTTCTGCTGTAAACTCTTGATTCATTTGGGAGATACATGGTTTTCACTGCACAGCGACGATCTATTGAACCTGTATAGATCTGTATTTGCTGATTTTGATACATTTTCCTCAATATTGGTCAGTAAGAAGAATTTAAAGATGCACAATTTTGACATTTTCTCAATATTTCAAAGTGAATAGCTGTGTTCTTTCCTGAAGCACAAGAGAGGAAATTATAAATTTAAAACAATATAAAAATATAAAAAACCTTCAACACATTTTTATGTGATTTATATTATAAAGCATGAAACAGTTTGAAATGAAATATTTCCCACAATGTTAGTTTAATCCTAATGCTGATAGGTGTTCCTCTCTATCACGATTTGAAATGGAATCAGAATGTAGTTCAGAAACCTTTAAAACTGGTTTAAAAGTAAAACTAAACACTGTATTGTTTAACCGTAAAATCTGCAGCTCCTCCATTTATTTGTATTTACTTACAGGACACTCTTGGCCTGGTCAAAGCGGTCAGTGCCACATCTAGGTATATAAAATTAGTTACATTTATATAGCAGGTTTCAAGATACCCAAGGATGCTTCCCAGTCAGCACTCTACCCAATCACGTTCAGCCAACACACACGGGTGAGCAGCCAATTGCACACAGCGTACTCGCCACTGGAAATGACCCACCACCTATAGGACTGCATCGAGCACTAGGGGGATTCACTCAGGACAGAGTGCAAACACGCACACACACACACACACACACACACACACACACACAGAGAGAAAGAGAGTACTTAGAGTAGCCAATACATGGTTTTGGAACAGAGAAAACATGGAAACTCCACCCACATAGTCTTGAACCCAAGACCTTGCTGCTGGGAGGCGAACATGCTATGTCTATGAGTACATATTTACATCGACAGGGATAAAATAGAGAGGATTTTCTTTGCTGACAGGGCACCGGGGTTTACAGTTTCATCAGTGAGAGTCAGCACATCTTTTAGCTGAGAGCTGTAAAAGTTCTACTCCCAAAAAAACATGTACCAGCTGTGATCCAGATGTTCTAATTGTACTTTCCTGAAGCACACTCCAGTGCGCAGCTCTCTTCTACTCTGTGATAGTGTCTCAGAAATTGGAAAGAATGTGTTAGAACATTGTAATAGTGCATTGAAACCTGGACAAGCCGTGTACAGTAGAAAAAAATAGAACAGAAAAGAACAGCATAGGGCCGAATAGAATAGAATAGAATAGAATAGAATAGAATAGAATAGAATAGAATAGAATAGAATAGAATAGAATAGAATAGAACCATGAGCAAACCAGAACACTGTAGACAGAACATGACCCGACAACAGAACAAGATACTCAATATTAAAGTGTTGTTTAGGGTGATTTTCCCATGATTGGACACGATGGAGACACGATGGAGAGAGGGAGGAAGGGAGGGATGAGGGAGACTAAATACTACACTGAGATTCCTTATTAATAAAACCTAAGAAACAGACAAGCTTCATACACTACAGATAGACCCTCAGTCACAGAGAGAGAGAGAGAGAGAGACCTAGAAAAAGAGATAGAAAAAGACTCTCTCTCTCCATCTGTCCGAGCATGGCATAAAGACACAGCAGCAGACGCTCAACAAATCCACAAAGCCTTTCAGTCATCGTACACTAATCTCCAGAATGAACATCATCTCTAACACACACGGTCTGATCTCTGTTGAGACCCTCGAGGATCCATAAAACAAACTTTAAAAGCTGAAGCTGGTGCTGAAATGGAATCCCAGGAGTTCACTAACACTCTCGGCTGTGAGTGCAGCCTCATTGTGTCTAACAGTTCTTACGCTCAGTATGTGAAGCTCTCATCCACTGCTTCCTTCCTCAAGTCCTGAACTGGATAAAGTCTTTACCTCCCACACTGTTTTTTACCCCAGTTTTGCTCCCTCAGTTTTAAAAGTGCCAATTCCCCAACCCCACTAGTACTGTTCCCCTATCACATATGATGCTCCCGAAACTAGGAGAGTGAGGACGAGCCTCCTACATGATACAATTCAAACAATGCCTTTGTCATTGTGCATCATTGCTGGGCAGCCAACGCACTCGGTGGAAAGGGCCAGGTCCCCAGATACAATGGCTGACAGACACCTTTTGCCAGCCAGCATCGAACTGAGTATGCTCTAGGGAGAGAGTGCCATCTACCCACACAGAGAGAGCATGGCCAATTTCGCTCTCTTGGACTTTGGCTGCCGATGGCAAGCAGCATGACCTGGGATTTGAACCTGCGATCCTCGGATCATAGTGGAAACACATTGGACCACAGAGCCATTTGGAGCCTTTTTACTTGTAAAAACACTGTTAAAATAACCAATTTGCCTGGGGGTGACAAAAGCATAAGGCAGGGAACTAAAGATGGGGAAGTGACTGTGTATTCATGTATCCCCTGCTTAAAGAAGTGCCACTCAGGGAAGTGCCCCAAGGGAAAATGCAACTGAGGAAATGCCTCTTGAAGAATTTCACCAGAGGAAAGCACCTGTAAGAGAAGTGCCTCTTGGGCAAATGCTGACCAGGGGTACCCCAAGCACCCCTTGAGAATGCTCAGCTGAGGAACGTGCCACTTGGGAGAGGCATCATAAAGGAAAGGGCCCCTCAGGGAACCACCACTGAAAAAAGTGTCTCCAAGAAAAATATCCCATGGGAAGCCTTGGCTGGAAAACCTTCAGATAAGTGCCCCTCAGGGAAATGCCTCTCAGTACAGCATTCATTGGGGGAAATTCTGCCCGAGGAAAGCCCACTAAGGAAAATACCTCGCAAGGAAGCCCAGCTTGGGGAAGCACCACTGAGGAACATTACACCTCAGAGAGGTGCTACCAAGCACCAAAGCGCCACTGAAGACAGGACTCATTGTGGAAGCATTGCTGAGGAAAGCACCTCTCAAGGAAACATCCCTAACAGAAGCAATGCTAAGGAAACCACCCCTGAGAAACGCTATGAAGAAAGCCCCCTCGAAGTGTCCTTCAGCAAAGCGCCATCAAGGAAAGAATCCCTCAGGGAAGTGCCACAGAGGAAAGTGCCATTCAAGAAGGTGCCCCCCTGGGAAGCACTGCTGAGGAAAATGCCACTAGGCAGGAAAGTGATGCCAGTGAAACAAGTGCAAGTGGCACTGAGGAAAGACCTACCAAGAAAAGCACTACTTTGTGAATGCCACATACTTCATCTGTCACTTCACAAAGAATGTACAACCACTATCTGATATTTACTGGAACTGTACAGGATAGTTACAAAAATATTGTGCTAAACAAAGTTGTTTTGTGGCTCCTGTGAGATGTTGCAGTGCCATAAAGCAAATTTACATATCTAAATAAGCTGGTCATCATTTTGTGACACACTATCAGTGAATAATCCATCTCGGAAAACAGGTCAACTTCATTTTGTTCCAGCTGAATTATTTCTCAGTTTTGGGAACGTTTTATGAATATCCTTGTCAATCGAATCAACACAAATAACTCATCAAAATCGTTGCACACAAACACTGTGTGATCACTTTCTATTCCATATAAGCAAAAAAAAAACAAAAAAAAAACATTGTAGGCAAAAGTTAATTTCTGTTCAAACCATGGTCAAATTCATACAAATATTTAAATGCTCTTAATTTTTACATCTCAAATGAAGACAAATTTCAGTACCCAAGGGTTTTCTTAACATAACAACAGATACTTAGTCTCCTATTGATACTTTTCTAATTTCATTGGTGAATAAAAGTACATCAAACTACAAACATATCCCACAAAACTGCACAAAATGGTTAATTAAGGCATCCCCTGGCACATTTAAGGGCTGTTTTTTTAGTAAAAATGTCCCAAGTTTGGGTATGAATGCATGTAAATCTACCAACATATTCATATTTCCCTGTCAGTTAATTCAAGCCAGTGCTCACTTGTTAAATTGAAAAGCTCAGATCAGACAGAAGCACTTAACAGACGGTGTGACGCTGTAATGAAGTGCTGATTACCCGCAGGTCTGATGCTCTAATCCTGCTTTAACTCAATAAGGGCTGCTGGGAGATGAGGCACAAACTCCAGAGCTTTGGTTCTGCTCCACTCTCAGGCCGATCAGAGAGTCGGGTCAGGATGTGAGGAGTGGAAGCATCCTAGCTCAGCGGAAACGGGCCATTTCCAACCAGCATGTATTCACCCGGGAACCTGCTGAGCCTAATGGAGCTCAATAAAGCCATTTGAGGGAGAGACAGAAATGCTGCAGTGCTACAGTCTCACTCTCCCTTTATCTCACTTTTGTACTGTTCACTCTCGTTTGTTCCCTCTCTCTCACTCTCCCCTGTGTGCTTCTCCTCTCACTCCTGTTCTCAACTCCTAGAACCCGAGATCCGCACTTCATTGGCAGTTATGTGTTGTTTTCTGGGCTTGATATCTCAATATCAGAGTAACGTACAGACATGATACACATATCAAAATAAACTATAAGGATCCACTGAGCTTTGCAAAACTTTGAGCACCCCTGGTCGAGTGAGTATTACAATAACAGATCTCTAAAGATATAAAGAGGAAACATTCTCCCACATTTTTTTCACCCTCTCTCTCTGTTAACACCAATCCAGAAACCACAGGTCACCTGCCGAGGTCTGTGGAGTCCACGCCTCCCTGGCTCAGTGCTGTTTTGACCAGAGTATTCATTTTATAGCTCATTGGTAAACAGACACACTTTCCGTACTGCACATGTTGGCTCAGCATTCACGGTCAATTAAAATCGCATGCAGGTCTCCTGAGGTTTGAAAACAAATAGACCTCCCAGTATGACTCCACACAGGTTCTACACAACTACACCTCTTCCGAGTCTGACCAGTCCAGCTGCATCATTTCATTCCTCCAACCCTCTCATACTCTTCAAACCCTAATATTAAAAACCACCAACCCCCACCAGAAGGTCCCGTTGCCTTGGCGACCTCAGAAGGCCCCGTTTGGAGAGGGTCTTCAGATGTCAGCGCTGGGCTTTTCATTTCATACATTTCAAACACCAGTAGGTCAGGCAAAGATCTAAATATGTATGAAGGGGAATTTCACAAAATTTTCTAAATTCATATGCACAGTTAATTGGGTTAGAGTGGGTTTAGTGGGAAACCCACTAAAGAGAAACGTACTGTTGCTGGAACAAATGGAACAAAGACATCTGAGCTGAATGGCTCTAAAAACTAACCCACAGAAAGTGATGACATCAAGTCTTTCTGAAATTAAAATGCACCTTTATCTGATTAAAGAACACAGCACAGCTCTGATATGAGAGAATGAATAAACAAATGCACTCCAGTTGTTAATGAAAGCTGCAAATTAAAGCTTTTACCACATTAAAGTGCTTTTACGAGATTTATTCTCTTCTAATGTCTTGAACAAATTGAATTTCGGCTGTGCAAATGCACACGCAGCTTGTCTAGTCCCTGCCAAAAGGACCCCATGCCTAATGCAAGACATGGACTAGAGGGGTCTGAAGATCCCAAGCACTGAGCTGTGGAGCAGTGGAACTGTGTTTTCTGGAATGATGGAGCTCCATCCAGTACTTTTGGGATGAGTTCGGGAGTTAGGCATAAATGAGTTGGGGTGGTGATCATCCAACATCCTGACCTCAATAATGCTCTTGTTGCTGAATGCAATCAGATCCTCACAGCAATGTTCCAAAATCAAATAGAAAGCTTTTCCTGGAGAGTGGAGACAGTTTGGCGCTGCAGTGACACTGACATGGTGGTTGTGTGCTGCTATGAATGGATCAGACAGCAGTGCTGCTGGAGTGTTTAAACACTGTGTCCACACACTGTCCACTCTATTAGACACTCCTACCGAGTGTCTCCACCTTGTAGATGTAAAGTCAGAGACAGAAGCTCATCTGTTTCTGCAAAGTTTGTGTTGGTCGTCCTCTAGTCCTTCCACACAGGACGCTGCTCACAGGACGCTGTTGGCTGGACATTTCTGGTTAGTGGACTGTAGTATCACTGAGGGGTTTAAACACGCCAGCAGCTGAGAATGATCCACCACCTACATAATACCATGCCCTGTGAGGTCCTGACCATTGAAGAACAAGGTGAAAGGCGGCTGCAGTCTTTAGTTATCAAGCAGCAAACTGCTCCTGTAGGGTCAGTGGAGCTGATGAAATGGACAATGAGTGTAGAAACAAGGAGATGGTCATGTACATGATGAGCTGACGACTTCTGAGATGTTCACATTACTTAAAGAAATGGAGAGGAGATCTCTTAATTTGCCTCCTAATTTATTATGAAAATTCCGCCCACTGGGGCTGAGTGGAAAGCTGGCGTATAATTACATTCTGGTTCAAGAACTTTGTAAGAGCTTCCTAAAAGAAAATTGAAAGTTTAGCACCAAGAAGAGACTCTAACAGAGAGAAGATCATGAAGCAGGAATGAAGTTGTTTTTTTCCCCCGCTATGTCTGCCTGGGGGGTTTAACATGAAACACGCTTACGGATGCTCAAGTCAAGCCACATCACCATAGCAACTAGTCCTGTGAGATCTGTTTCTGGAGGAAAACCCTCTCCCCACCAACATTACACAGCCTGCACCAGGCTTCTCCACTTTTGAGAGGTGAACAAATTGAACCCCACAGATGTATTCCCTAAGAAACCACCAAGGGAACTACCACAGCTCTCAAACATTATACCCTGAGGGCAGTTTAGACAGAGGGAAGGACTCGATAAGGCAGTGAGCAAGAGAAACAGTCCACAGGGACACGATAGCTTTACAATCTATTACGCACTTCAGAAGAACATCCATGGTTGTTAATACAGCAGGAAAGGTACATGGCCACTCTTCAGGAGACACAACTGGAGCTTCGGTTTTGCTCTGAAAGTTCAGGTGTTTACCGTAAGTTCAAGGCATAAACATGCATCCGATACACCAACAGGCACTCGCTCTCCTGCTGGTGATCCATCTTCTTTCAGGTCCACCACAATTTATATTCCTGCAGGGTTCACCTCCAACCCCAATTTACTTTCTAATTCTGTAAGACAGGCAGCATGTTTCACCTCTTACCCAGCGAACAGTGTAGTACCTTTCAGTGCTTACACAGTTTATGTGCCTCCAGATTTCACCTCCAACCTCAGTCTTTGTTCCTGCAGGCATCACCTCCAGCACAATCCTTGTTTTTGCAGGCATCACTTCCTACCTCAATATTTGCTCCTAAAAGAATCATCACAATCTCAGTTCTTCTTTCTGCAGGTATCACCTCCACCTTAATTCATGTTCCTGCAGAAATGACCTCAATCTCAGTGCTTGTTCCTGTAGGTATCACCTCCAACCTCAATATTTAGTTCTGTAGGTACCACCTCCAACGCAATTTTTGTTCCTATAAGTGTCACCTCCAACACAATCTTTTTTCATGTAGGTGTCACCTCCAACACAGTCTTTGTTCCTGTAAGTGTCACCTCCAACACAATCTAGGTTCCTGCCAATTTTATCTCTAACCACAATCCAGATTCCTCTTGGAATCACCTCCAGCCTAAATGTGTGTTCCTGCAGGTATCAACTCGTGTTTCTGGAGCATCTAACCCAATTTACCCCCAATCCAAACATTGTACACAAGATCCAGTTAATCAATAACTTCTGAAGGCAACAGATCAATGGATTGAGGTTAGAGCTAAACCTCTGCAAGAACACGGCTCTCTAGGAGCACAGTTTGGTGACCACTGGGCTCAAATATCAAACACAGAACTTAACAACATCCAAGTGTGTGTACCTGAGTGGGACTGGAAGGAAATGAGGCTATCGGTGGGACATCCAGAATCTTCAGGTCATACATGACCCCATTGAGGATGACAGAGGGCCTGTAGACATATCGTTCCTGGGTAGGGCTGTAGCTCTCTGTGAAGTCATTGTAAACAAAGCGGCGGATGATGGAAGTTTTGCCCACTCCAGGCGCTCCAATGACGGCAATGCTGAGTGTCTCGACCATCCCGTGGAAAATCTAGGCTACACCATGGAAAACAACTCCTTCAAAACCTTCACAAATCCCTTGGATGGAGAGGGTTCGGGGGTCTCATGGTGTTCTCTCTTCCACAGGACATGTTTATGAGCTTCTCGCCACTGAATGTGCTCTTGCAGTTCACAGTCCTGCTGCTATCTCTCCCCCAAGTGCACCATGTGAAAGTGGTCCAGCGATGCTGAAGATGCTCGGATGCTGCTTTCCATTGGGGAATCCAGCAGCACTCAGCCTTGCGCAAACTCAACCTTCATAATGATCCTCATGCAGATACCATCATCTGGAGGCTGATCATTCTCTCTCTCTCTCTCTCTCTCTCTCTCTCTCTCTCTGTAATCTATCTATCTTTTTTCCTCTACACAAACAGCAGCTGTTATTCTGTCAGGTCTCATGGTCTGCCTGCATCGCTCCTCATATTCATCCTCGTGCTGTGCTCGTGCTCTTTCCCCCTCCCACAACTCACAGCTTTACGCCACGGTCTCACACACACACACACACACACACACACACACACACACACACACACACACACACACACGCGCGCTGCTGCATTGGCATGCTCTTGCGCTCTTCTCCCTCCTCTCCCTCCTGCTCCTCTCTGTTCCTCATTCGTCTAGTCTCTCCTCTCTAGTTTCTTCTCTTTCTTTTTTACTTGTTTATAACATTTATTTCAGGCACAATTGCTACAATTAATCTCATTCTCTTTCTTTTAGATTTCAGGGTATGTCCATTATTATTCCCAGGTCCTCCTCAGCCTGTCCCCGCAGGTGTCTTTCTTAACCCTTAGACCCTGTATGTAAGCCCCCACATCATTTTTGTACTCTCAAAGTACATTATTCTCACGAATAATGGAACCCTGTGGGACTCCACAAGCTATGTTGAACACAGGGGTCACTAACAAATTCACAAGCCTTTCTGCGTTAGGATTAATATCATATCCAAAAATTAAACCTAGGGTTTAAAAGATTAGGCACAGTCATGTTTTTGGGCTGCACCAACACAGAGCCCCAGGTGTCCTGGATTGTGGGTTTGAGAGGGTGTCCTCTGAATACTACCTTTGTGTGGGAGATAACACACGGGGTAGGTGTGAAGGGGGTCTATTTCTTCTCCTTTGTTCCTGTGTTTACCTTTTTTATTTTTTGATTTCTGTAAAGCTGCAATACAAATACATTTTGATTTCATTCGAAATGGCCATGCCAGCATTTCCCAAAGCCGATCTTGGCACCCCCTGCCCTGCACATTTAGTGGATTACGTGCTCCCAACATTAATCAACTAATCAGCTAATTGACAAGACCTTCTAGTTACAGGAGGTGGACTGGGATTAGGAAACACTAGGATATGCTAAATTGCGTGCGCAAGAAAGAGTGTGTGGTACTCCGTGATGGAATGACAACCTGTCCAGGGGGTATTCCTGCCTTCCCAATTTTGCCTACTTATACAGTATTCTTACCAAAGCAGGTACCAAGGCATGTCTGGATTGAAGGTTAATAACATAACTGTCTGTTATTGGGTGAAACTCCTTATGGTTAATGAGAACATGGATAAATTCTCATATTCAGCAGTCAGTTCTTGATATCTTGGCAACGTCAGGATGCAGAGTTGCCTTTGTGAGTCGGTTAAAGAGACATTCATCATTAAACCACCCTGTGAGACACCTTGGGCAGCAAGGCATCAAATCACTTCCATTTAATCCTTTCCAGTTTCAGAGCCACTGATTCTTGGTAGGATAAGAAAAGTAATGAATGAATTAATGTTGGCACGGTGATGCTGCAGGTAGTGCGTGTGTAACACAAATCCACGGACTGGGACTGAGACTGTGGGATCGATCACCGCTCGGGTCACAGTCTGTCATGAGTTTGATGCATTCTCCCCGTGTCTGCGCAGGTCTCTTTCGCGTACTCTGGAGTAGGTGAAGGGTAGGTCAATTTTCCATACTAAATTGCGCCCCCTAGGTGTGAGTGTGACTGTGTGTGTGCCCTGCGATAAACTGGCACCCTGTCCAGGGGGTATTCCTGTCCTGCACCCGATGACTCCAGGTGGGCTCTGGATTAACCGTGACCCTAATCAAGAGGAAGCAGATAAGATCATGAATGACTGACTGTTACAATTCTGTCTTCCAGAGGGCATAAGATAGTGAGAGCTGTCCTTAAATAAAGGACACGTTCAATCTCAAAATGTTCTGCTGCATTGTGGTACGGCTTGAAGCTGAACATGTTGGTACGAAATAAGATCTGGTGAAAGTTTTTCGTAGGGGTATGTCAGTGGGGTTACGCAAAGATAAACAAACGCCGTACAACACAATGTATAAATGAGTCCTCTACGAGTGCGGCCGATGCAGTTTGGTGTACACAACAGATGGTACAAAGGCTCTGTGTGAAAACATGATTTGCTACATTTGCTTGGCCTAAAGGCAGCCCAGGGGACTATTATGAAAGAGGTTCTGTATGGGCTCTAGGTTCAGGTACTCTTTAGTCACAGGTCTTGTAGTGTTTTCCTGCATAACTCCATTGAAAAACAATGGTTACTTAAAACCACTTGCGATGTCTATTGCATGTATGTTGAATATCCCC
The DNA here is from genome assembly GCA_034509495.1 of Acestrorhynchus altus. Classification (NCBI taxonomy): domain Eukaryota; kingdom Metazoa; phylum Chordata; class Actinopteri; order Characiformes; family Acestrorhynchidae; genus Acestrorhynchus; species Acestrorhynchus altus. Next base: position 18,501,823 of record CM067522.1, on the reverse strand, counting down.
TCCTCCACTCAACCGTTTGAACCCAGCTTCCCTCCTGACATTTGTTTTCTGCAATTTGACCAAAGGCCACTTAGCCACAGTCCTTAGGGGCTGGTAATCCGTATTTCTTCATCTTCTATTTAAAGGGGCAAGACAAACATGAAAATAGTGCATTTACACTATACTGGCCTTCTTAGAATGGTCAGCATAAAGAGAGACTGTTGAGAGACTGTAGCTCCTCCTCCTCAGTATATATCACAATACCTACATTTACAGTGTTATTAATATTCACCCTAATGAGAGACTGTAGCTCCTCCTCCTCAGTGTATATCACAATACCTACATTTACAGTGTTATTAATATTCACCCTAATGAGAGGCTGTAGCTCCTCCTCCTCAGTGTATATCACAATACCTACATTTACAGTGTTATTAATATTCACCCTAATGAGTTATACACAGAGGCAGAGCTCTCGTTAGGTTTGAACAGAATTGAGCAAGGTTCCGTAAACCTGTCTGATCTAGCAACGGCAGACCTTTCAACTATGAATGAACACATTTGTGGGCGGAGCTTGGGCAAATAAATGAATACAGAAACTCAGGCATGGAATGATGAGAACTATATTTAAAAAACAATAACGAACTGCTGTAGACTGTAGCTCCTCCTCCTCAGTGTATATCACAATACCTACATTCAGACTTTGAATTGGATCCCTCTGTAGGTTTATCCAGACTCTGCTCTGAGAATAAAGTGGCCAAACAACAGCCTGCGGAGTCAAACTGCAGAACTGAAAACAAGTAATCAAATACTGCAGTGTCTGAAAATGATTACAGCTTGTTTTCTGTGCAGTTCTGCAGAATCACACAGTCCATAACAGTCCATTTCACATCAACTCCACTTGCAGAGTCATTCCATTCCATGCAGCCCAGTGCATTCAACACTGAACAGAACAGGCAGAAGTCTGCTAGGAAGTACCTTGCGTCTCCATTTAAAAAATCATTAACATTCACTAATGCTCAAAATTATAGAAATTCTATACATTTTTAAACATTATATAACTTTTTTTTATATTCACTTCCACTGAAAGACAAGAAATGCTGGATTGCTGCACACTTTGGCATGCAGTTATGTTTCAGTCAGATGTGTAAATAACACTGGGTCTTGGCACAAGCTCAAGGGGTGTTCCCATCCAGTGTCTTTAATTTGCTTCCCAAAATCTTTGAAAGTTGGCACTCTTATAGCAGGATTTTGAGCTCCCTGTAGCCGAGGGCTGATGTGTGCTTCTTTGGTCACGTTTCGATTTCATGCTCATGGGAGCTGGATTTAGTGACGAGTTACAAGAAGTGTCCAAAATGTACGAAATATAACGCATTTTTCTTAATCACTTTCTGTGAATGTCAAGAGTGCACACACACACACACACACACACACACTTCATCCCAAAGGAAAGTAAGGGACAAAATCCGGTTAAGTCTCAGATTATTTCAGTTCGCTGTAAGTGAAATGACAGTCGATGCAAATCTCATCTTGCGCTGTAATTACTGCTGTGTTCACTGTGCAACTCAATTACACACCACTGTGTAGGCCTGCTGTGCACACACACAAGCACACTCTCTCCCTCTCACACACACTTTTTAATCCCTATTAATGATTTACTATTTGAACATGTATTAGTATGTAAAGCAGGTCAAAACCATCTATTTAAAATCTATAGGAATTTCACTGACTTTCCAAAATCCTCTGCATGATTCAGTAAGTGAACTCATTCAGAGTGGTAGTTTGGTGTGAAATTGTGCTTCATTGTCATGAAACTTACAGACTTTCATTTTCTTACAGTGGTGGTGAATGGAAGCAGGCATCTTGTTTTATATAGGTGATGACTGCAGGGAAAAAAAGGGGGGGGACAAAAGTACTGGGACACACTGCTTAATCACTGAATTCAGGTTTGATTCTCATTGCCACTGGTATTTAAACTCAAGACTCTAAGTGAAAGAATAGGTCGTTCTAAAGAGCCCACTGAATTCCAGTGTAGTACTGGAATTTGATGCCACCATTGGAACAAGTTGGTGAAATTTCTTCCCTTCTATATATTTCACCATCATCTCTGAGTATTATCATCTGAGGAATGAATCCAAACTGACAGGGAAAGAATTAGGAAAAAAGTTCAAAGGAAACTGTAAAGTTTGGTAGAGGAGGGATAATGCTATGGAGTGGATTTCAGAGGTTGGGCTCGGCCCCTTAGTTCCTCTGAATGGAAATCTTAATGCTTCATCAGACCAAAACAGTTTGGATAATTGTAGCTTCCAACTTTGTGGAATCAGCCTGGGGAAAATCCTTTTCCACGATGACTGTTCCCCCAGTGCACAAAGCAAGCTCCATAAAGGCATGGTTGGATGAGCTTGGTATGGAAGAACTTGAACCCTGACCTCACCCTTATCCATCACCTTTGGAAGACTGTGGGCAAGGTTCTCTCATTTTATGATCAGCGTCTCACCTTACGTATGCTTGTCTGGATGAATGGGCAGAACGGAACTCCACCATCTTGTAGAAAGCCTTCCCAGAAGAGTGGAAGCTGTTAGATCTGCAAAGGAGCAGCAACCCATATTAATGGATTTAAATTGACATGACATAAAAGCTGTAGGTGTCCCAATACATTTGTCCATATGCTGTATATCAGTCTCAAAGAGGAAGTAACACAAACTGTTCAATTGTAAGGGACACAGGCATCACATGCTTAGTGAAATAAAGCCCATCTGTGTGCATTCTAAGTGTCACATGATCTGTCAGTGTATACACACCTTTTCTGAAAGGCCCCAGAGGATGCAACACCATTTAGCAAGGAGCACTACTAACCAAACAACACCATGAAGACTAAGGAGCTGTCAAAATAACTCAGGGACTTATTGAGAAGTACAAAGCAGGGTTGGGTTGTCAAAAAACAAACAGTGGGTCAGCACTGTGTCCAGTGTTGTGGTGTTAACAGAAGCACTCTGGCGGGTCTTCTGTTCCCATATCCAATCGAAGCTAACACACACTGCACTGAGCTATGGAATATGCGTGAGGCTCCTGCACTGAACGTGGATGGGATTTCAGCCAGAGTTGCTGGTCATTATCACTGTCCTCTGTGGGAGGTAATGCTTTCAGGCTCCAGGAATGTTTAATGCCCAACACAATTTGGAAACACAACGTTCCATCCGTAACAATGTTCTGTTGCGGGTCTTCCTAAGTGGGTGCAGCAGGCCCACAATCAGCGTGACAAAAAACTGGCGAATCAACTTCAGGGTCCAAGCCCTGGTGTTTTTTATTTCCTTTTGCTCAGGGCATTTACGTTACTGAAGGAGTTTCTGCCATTATTTACTTAGCAGCGCTTTCCCACAGAGTGATACAGTGTTTATGAAAAAAAAAATGTAGCTCTGTTATTGCAATTAGAGTAATAGGGAATGAATAATGCAACACATTTTAAATGCAGGTTCTCAACTGGGTTGAACGGCAACATCAATGTGCAATATTGTGCAAGTCCGTGTCCATATACTGTACGATAAATCAATCGCATAATCATCGTAATTGGAAAAAAGTTCATCACACAGCACTTTAACAACTTTTGTGAATATACCAGCTTTATTTACTCATTTCAGACTATTCATATATTCACAAAAAAACATTCCAGAAGAGAAAAAAAAGACAAAAACAAGTTTTTTTGCTGCCAGATATGTTGCATTTATCCAGATATCCAGCTTGTTAGCGTTTCTGTATCCACAGGCCAAGATTTTCACTCCCGACCAATTCGGCTTCCTACACACACTCTCACTCTCTCTCTCTCTCTCTCTCTCTCTCTCTCTCTCACACACACACACACACACACACACACACACACACACACGCACAGCTCAACCTAAAACATGAAACAGCATCCTTACTGAACACCTACAGCCAGGTAAAACTGCAGGGTTCTGAAAAAAAAAAAAGGCTAATCAGAATTTTAATCAAAACTGATTTCATTTGCTCATTTTTATCATCTCCTAATTTTGGTACCATGCTGAAGTGTCTGAGGTATAACATGTAAATGTTAAAATGTTTAAAGTTGTAAATGACGTGTTTAACTAAAGAACAAATCAAACATCTCCACTCCTAAAACTAAAGAGGCTACAAAAAGGTCTTCGAGCGATGCCATAGAAGATCCACATTTGTAAAAGACGTGTGTGTGAAGAACCTTTACCTCAACTCCCTTAAACCTTTATAAGATTCTTTACATATGCAAAAGTGGTTCTTTCGAAACTCAAAGACAGTTCTTCTATGGCACGGTTTCAAGAATCTGCTGCAGCACCTTTATTTTTATGAGTGTTCAGGACATGTGGAGCAGAGCATGGGCTTACAGACTAAAATAGTCTCGGGAGCACATTCTCTGAGACATCTCCATCATATGGACCACCATAACCAATCAGAGGGAGAAACTTCAGGAGAAACCTCATTTCTTTGTTGTGCTTCTCTGAGCTGCTCAAAAGAACAAACTGCAATTAAAAATCAAAGCAGAAGATTCCATCTGCAGTCTCTCTGCCGCAGGAAACACTGTACACACTTCTCATTTGCAATGCAGACTTTACCCAGCGAATTGGCCACATAGGGTTAGACTACAGTATGCGCACACACACACACACACACACACACACACACACGATGGTAATGCACGAGCCAAAAGATTAGAAACAAACTCGACAAGATGAGCAAACGCAGCACACACAGACAGGCAGCAACTGACATCTACCAACCAAACTCCATAATTCACAAGCTCCACCCACAAATGTGTCCACACATCTTGGACAAGCTCCTCCTCCATATTTATCACAATACCTACATTTACAGTGTTATTAATATTCACCCTAATGAGTTATACACAGAGGCAGAGCTCTCGTTAGGTTTGAACAGAATTGAGCAAGGTTCCGTAAACCTGTCTGATCTAGCAACGGCAGACCTTTCAACTATGAATGAACACATATGTGGGCGGAGCTTGGGCAAATAAATGAATACAGAAACTCAGGCATGGAATGATGAGAACTATATTTAAAAAACAATAACGAACTGCTGTTGTCTCTAATTAACCCCAACTGCTGTAAGTCACACACAGCCCTCTAAAAATGACAGAACAGATGGAACACTGCAGATCTGACCCTGAGGAGCACTTGACCTCTCTTAACCCCCAGAAGTGAAACGGAGCAAAAATTCCTGACAACGGTTGCTCCAGTACAACACAAACTACAGGAAAAAGAAAACAGTCCTCACAAAAATATTCCCAATATTTACACTATGGTTCAAAAGTTTGGAATCACTTAATAATCTATGATTTTACTGACGACTAACTTTGAAAATGTCATCTTCCAGATGATTTCAACCCTACAGCAGTTCTAGCTTCATCAGCTATTATTACGCTATTAAAAATTGGGCCCCGACTTTAAACAGTTGTGTAATTTCATTTAAACAAACTGTTTGGTGAAAAAAAAGAAGATGAATATGACTGACCTCTCATTACAATTGATCAGGTAACTTGATTTTGGATGCTTTTCAGGTGAATAAATGATAATATTCAGTGTGTTTACAGAGATGACTGAATTGGTGACAGTCCAGCGTCTGTTCGCAACATCAGCATAGAAGCTCCCAGGTTTCAGACTTTTTCACCAAACTGCTCCTTAAACTCAACCCAACTCACTTATAGGCTAATAATACATCAGATATTATCATGAAAACAGCAACTTTACAGGAGGAAAGAAATTCAGAACGGCAGATATTTCAATTTAAAACAAATAAAACTCTCATAACACAAGATTTTACTTTTTTATAACAGAATTGGACCAATAGAAATGCTCCAAAATGACCAATAATATCTTTTAACACTGACTTCCATTGAAAGATGTACTGTGTGACAATGTCATTACTGGAACATACTGGGAAACTGCAGATCAGCAGAGAGGTGAAGAGGGTGTGATCCTGCTTTATGTCGGCCCAAAGAAAGAGAAATAATAAACATAAAGGGATTCCAAACTGCTTTCAGGTTCCCTTTCTATCGTAAAAATGCAGATGGTGGATAAAAGGTTTAGCTAGTTTCAAAATAAAACACATACAGATGCTTAACAGGAGCAAAACTCCTGAGGCAATAATATGGAAATGCTGCCTATAACACACACATACACACAACAAAACACAGCAATATATATAAGGAGTACACACATCAACAAACTTCCCACCACCGAAAATTGTCTGGAGGACGATCTGCTCTCCAACAGTGCTTTGGATTAAACAGCACAGCCGAACTAAAGATATGATTTCATCCATGAAGGACAGATGGAGGGAATTTAAGAATGGGAGGACAATCTGTCTTTCCAGGCTCCACCCACAAATGCATTTTATAGCCACTGGTGCTCAGGACACTGAAGCCTGTAGCTCCTCCTCCTCAGTGTATATCACAACACCTACATTTACAGTGTTATTAATATTCACCCTAATGAGAGACTGTAGCTCCTCCTCCTCAGTGTATATCACAACACCTACATTTACAGTGTTAATATTCACCCTAATGAGAGACTGTAGCTCCTCCTCCTCAGTGTATATCACAATACCTACATTTAGAGTGTTATTAATATTCACCCTAATGAGAGAGTGTAGCTCCTCCTCCTCAGTGTATATCACAATGTGTTATTGGTTTGCAGTGGTAATGTGTGTTGTATGAATTAACTGATGGTTAATTCATGTCTTGTCCAGTTTGGACTGGCCAACAGTCTCTCATTACAGAGCACAGGAGCAGAATGCATTTGTGTGTGGGGAAACTTCAGGACACTTCATTTAAAACACCCTAGGATGAGGGTGAGCAGGGGACAGTTTGGGAGACAGAGATCAAGGTGTTGGAGATGGCTGTAGAGACAGATTTGGTTCAGTCAGAGGGTTCTTGCAGTGTCCACCTCCAGCTGCTTCAGTTCCTCAGGATCAGCTCATAGCACTGAGATACATATGGAGACACCTCCGGTGCACGACACTTCAGTGATAGCTGAAAGAGAGGAAGAGAGGGAGAGAGGGAGAGAGAGAGAGATTCAACAATTAGGGCTTATGAGTCTTGATCAAGGTGTGAAACAGCTCTTCAGTCTTGCATGGTAAAATCACATCTCAGCACGTCAGTGTTAAAATGATTCAAAGTAAATAAGTAAGGAAGCTGATTGGTTCTTTTTGTTGAAGGTCAGGCTGATCCCTAACTGATGATAGCTCTGAAAACACCTTGGGAAACGGACATTCCGTCCCCTGTTGACATCCAATCATAAAAAAAAAATAATCACATTTATTAGCGGGTTCAAATTTACCCACTTCACTTTTGTTCTTTCAGGCTTTGTCTCTGTCCTTCCTTTCAGCTTTTTCCTCTTTCTTTCTTTCCTTCCTTCCTCCTTTTCTTTGTTTTTTCTTCATCCCACTTTGTTTCTGTCCTTTTCCATCTTTTTCTTTCATTTCTTCCTTCCATCTCTCTCCCCCTTTACTTTCTTTTCTTGCTCTTTCCTTCCTTCCCCCTTTTTTTTAATTCCTTCCTTCCATCTTGCTTTATCTTTCTGTCCTCACAACTTTTTCCTTAGTCCTTCCGTCTCTCTCCCTCTTTCCTTCCCTTCCCTCAGTCATTCCTTCTTTACTTCTACCTCTCATTCCTCTCCTCCATCTTTCTTTCTGTCAATCCTTCAGTCAGTCTCTTTATATGCCCTTCCCTGCAGTTTGTATCCTTTCTCTCACTCCTTCCTAATTTCCAGCAACTGCAGTGGGTGTAAACATAGTCACACACAGGATGCTCTTTCCTTCCTCCTTACTCCGCTCTCCCTCTTTATCCCCTCTTTCAACTCTCCCAACTTCACTGCTGGTGTTTCACTCTGACGAGCGGTGATGGAGTCATTAGCCTTGCTAACGTGTCTTTCAGCTGCTCATCAGCTCGAAGAGAAAACTGGGGAAAAAAAAAAAAGAAAAACCCCAACTACACCCCCTCTGTTTTTCTTCTCGCTCCTTCTTTCCTACGCTCACTCTTTCTCTGCCACTTCTAAAAGCCGTGCTGTGCCCGCTGCGGGATCTGAGGCTGCGTTGAGACTGACTCTTCCCCCTCATCACGACTCTAATTAGAACATTATAAAATAATAAAAGCCATCCTGCGCTTTCTTCTCCATGTTCCCAAGAGACGGGGAATGTGACGAATTGGAGGGGAAACTATACTGGAGGCTGAGGATGACAGCTTTCATCACCCAACATGATTTTCATTCTCGTCATTAGAGTTCATTTCATGGAGAAAGTAGGTGAAGCGGTGGAGACGTGGGGTCATTTGTGAGACGTTACAATACACTCCTCCAGTATCGATCCAGGTCTTTCTACACTAACTAATGACCGGGTTTACAGACAGTCAGTCCTGCCTTCTTTTTTATGATTCACAATAAAAGGTCAAACACTTTGGGTCACAGAGTTCATACACACTCACTGAGTAGAACCTCAGGACATCCGCAAATAATGAGCTAAAGGTACGTACACAGGAGCAATGAAGATGAGAAAGATGATGGACAGAATGGATAATGAAAGAAGGAAAGAAAATAAAGAAAATTAAAAACAGACTGTGTAAGTCTTTACTGTTGGGGCAGAGTGGTGTTGTCCACCCTCTGGTCTCTGCAACCAGCCCCTTTAACGGTCTGGGGGAAGGGCAGTGAACCGCTTTATTGGTTTCCCGGTTGCCATAGGGATGTGTGTGAAGTTACGGAAAAACATATTTCAAAGGCAAATGGGTAAACAGCACGGGTCAAGGGAGACCGGGAACCAGCAGCGGCGCTGAGAGGAAAAGCAACCGGGTTTCATATCGACTGCTTTTAACCAGAGGGCTGGATCCGATCAGAGAGAGAGCACGCAAAGCCTTTTCAGGTTCAATCTGAAAAAGTGGGAATGCAAGCTGGGGTTGCTGTGGGGTTGTTTGGAGTATTTACTGTTAGCGTTTAGTAGATTCTCATCCAGAGCAGCTTAGTCGTCCACTCTGAATGCATCCCGAGCCGGGATGAAATAGCTCCAGTGACATCCCGAAGACAAGGTACTACCATAAATAAGTTTCCTAATAACTAGAGGCCATTTACACCTTGTACTAAAACACGTTATTGGTGATTTCACTTGACCACATAAAAAGGCAGGTGCCAGGACATAGTATTATTGGATTATAATTCGGAAAAGGTCAGAGACAAGGGTAAATGGAATGACTTTTTCATGTTCAGATACAATCTGACACGTGGAAATGTGTCTGTCGTTAACATGAGTAAGGCTCAGTACTGAATACTCAACTAATTATTCTTCAAGGACATGCCGCGTGATATAGCTTTTAGGACACAAAGGAGAAATTCTTTTCCCTACCTCAGTGCCAGGACAGAGGAAATCTACACCAGAAGTCTAATAGGTGCTGTCCGCCCCTGCGGTCCAGACCCAGATAATGTCCTAGCAAGACCAAGACCTATAACCGATTAACTATCGAAAACAATTATGAGTTATTTTAACCAGCATTTAGAGTAAAGGTTTATCGGCCCAGGAAACTCCCAGACCAACTGCATGCATGTAAAGATCACATGACACTACTCATTCAGACCTGTGAATTATGATGAGTATCTGCGGGAATGCTGAATGCTACAAATGAAAACTGATTTGGAGTTCATGTAAGGCTCACCGTGACGCCTGTTAACGGTTTATGGTTAAGTCCTGCCCTCCAACAAAAAGAGTCAATCAGCTTACTGGTCACACTGTGAGCAGAGCAGAGTCAACAATAATGTTGCACTAGTAGAGAAAACAATGTCACTTTTACATGGACATGACCGCCATAATTTTGAAGACTGCAAGACTGATTACACATCTGCTGTGATAGATTGTGCAAGACTGCACAATTCCCTCCAGAACATTTGGAAAAGTGAGCCACAATAAACGTACTAAGCCTCATTCCAGCTCCGGTGTGGGAACATTTTTCAAATGAGTAAGAAGAAAATATTAAAGTGAGAGAACCAGTGTTCTGTCGAGTTGTGCTAACGAAGATGTGTTACTCACAGGCACTGTAAATGCCCCGACTTACAAGTTTGAATGTTTTCCTGATAAATCTGTTTCCTCCGGTGCAGTGTTCAATCTAAACAGAGTTATCTCGAATTGCAAAAAAAAAAAAAAATGAATTTAGGGTTTAAAATTTCACTCTCAAGGTAAACAAAAACAGTCACCATTAAATTAAACCAATGGTCCCAGTGGAAGTGCTCAAAAACCTGATGTTTCATGTGTGAAGACGTATGTAAGAAGGGTGTGCTGTGCAGAGATTAGATACGGGGAAACAGTGCATGAAGAACGAAGGCATTCCCAGTGTTGATGTTTATGACATATGCTCAGCACTACATGCACTGCAGTTAGTGACATGCTTCAGCAGCAGCTCTATTACACAATTAGCTCAACTGGATTAACAGGCTGACCAGAAATGCTACATCTATACTGATTAAACTGCTGAAAGTACAGGCTAAGGACTAACAACAGGTCAATCCACACATGTGCTCTGCCTGAGCTACTGTTGGACAAGCAGAACATTAATAACACTGTAAATGTAGGTATTGTGATATACACTGAGGAGGAGCTAAAGTCTCTTATTAGGGTGAATATTAATAACACTAAATGTAGGTATTGTGATATACACTGAGGAGGAGCTACAGTCTCTCATTAGGGTGAATATTAATAACACTAAACATAAGTCTCATTGAGCCTTAATCATACTCCTACACAGTATATAAAATCATTGATAATACTGTATCTGCTGTCCAACAGAGTGGCTCATTAAGGAAAAGATACACTGCAGATGACAAGTTCTGGTTACTGAGAACTGGAGGAGAGAGCAGGTACGAGCATGCTAGAGACGGCAGCTATGTGAGGACGAGTAAACAGAGGAAAATGGTTAGGAAAAATAACGCCAACCTCCATATCCTGCATTATGATGTCATCCACATGGGTGAAGGCAAGGACAGGAACACACAAACAAAAACAAACACAACATTAAACAGAGAAACACACACACAATAAAAGAAACCAACAAACCCCAGAGACACTACAGACTGAGGTGCTCCCCAAAAGTTTTCAGATGTTTAACGCTCTCGAGGGGAGAAGTTTTAGAGAACAATCTAAAGGGTTGAGGTCTTTGGAGAATGCTCTCTAAGGTGTAGGTCTTTTAGCAGGAAACCCTCCTTGAAAATGCTCTGCAGGATGGAGGCCTCTAAGAACACTCTCCAGGGTGGACATTAAAATCCAATGATGGTTGTTTTTGTGGTTATTCTGTTTTCTGGACACCACCGCTGATTTGTTCCATGTCCAGGATTAGAGATTTGCTGTTTGAACTTCAGCTTGGTGCTGTATTTAGGTTTATTTTGGCCATTATCATTGTCAGCGCTCCCTGCTGGGCTGGAATTATCGTGCTAGTATTTCAGAGATGATTCTGTGCTCTGGTGTGGACATCGACATCTTCAGAAAGGCTGTTACCCTGATAAAAGCCTATGTCATGTGACATGTATGGACATGGGCTAAGACACAAACACAAACATGATGAAGTCAAAAACACAGAGTGAGAGAGAGAAAAAAAAGCGAGAGACAGACAGAACAGAAAGAGGTAGCGTGAAAGAGAGAGTGCCAAGACAGAGAACATGCATGACCAGTAGAGCATAGAGAAATATATATTTGAGAGAGAGCGAGAGAGAGAGAGAGCGCGAGAGAGAGCGAGAGAGAGCAAGAGAGAGAGCGAGAGAGAGAGAGCGCAGTGCAGTGATTAAAAGGTGGGAAGACTCTTGGGGGGAAGGTCACCTCTCTGGACATGTGCAGGATCGTTACAGCAGCCACGGCAATTAATTATAATTCTGCCTGCTACTGTATAAATGTGTGTGTGTGTGTGTGTGTGTGTGTGTGTGTGTGTGTGTGTGTGTGTGTGTGTGTGTGTGTGTGTATGTATGTGTACATCCATGCTCCCACAAGTGTGTAAGAGGTTTTACAGGGAAAATATTTATAAACTAGTCTCTATAGAAACAATACAGTCTCTTCCATCCGCTCTGCACATCTCACTCACAGCATGCCACACACACACACAAAATTACTGTAATGCTTCCCAAGAGCCACCAGTTCTTTCCTTCAGCATGCACACACACTCATCCACAGTGATGAGAACTAACTGTAATAATAATAATAATAATAATAATAATAATAATAATAATAATAAAGATCACACTGCAGTCAGACCTCTTTTCAGCCCAGCTGACGTGAGAGCTGCGCAGAAGCTGTGAAAGTAAGCCCACAGTAGCAGTAGGAGTAAAACTGTATATTACTGTAAAATAAACATTTCTATTATGTCCAGAACATTCTATCACATTCTACACTGAGTAGATCTACATTGAATGTACTGAATCTAAATGACTGAAAAACGTAGAGGAAACAGTCTGGCAGCGGTTGTGGACGAAGCCCGTAGCTGGTGTGCTAACACTGTGGTAGTGATTTTGGATGAAGGTGTTCTGACGCAGGAATGTTCGTTAAGCCCAAATCAAGACCAAGCAATGTGCCTCTGTCAGCTAACTTTGTTATAACACAGGTTTATGAAAAGGTAATAAAAAGATACTTAACAGAAACCAAAATACATCAATTAATTAAACACTATTAAAAATGAATTGTGGGAAGCCCAGCCCCAATGTTATTTACTTTATATTTTATTTCACTTTTTATTTAATTTACTAATTATTTAATTTATATAAATATTTATATGGATATCAAACGTTCAACACTATTATCATTATTAATATTAATATATGGATTGATAAGCTTATATTAAATTAAATATCCATTTATATTTAATTCATATTTTAGAACATTTTGACTCATCAGGCATCGTAATCCATCTCCCTCTCCCACACTCTCTCGCTTGCTCACCGTGTAGTTCGGGTTGCCAGTCTGTATGCGCAGCTCTGCCAGAATCCAGATGCTGTTGGTCAGTTTGATGGACTGGTACAGCATGTCCTGGGCCTCCACTGTGCGCTTGGCCACTGTGAAGATGTTACTGCCCTGCAGTTTACTGCTGGCAGCGTCTGTGGAGCACAGAGAAGTGAGTCATAAAACCATTCAAACGCTGTTAATTCAGTACAGTTCTACCGCAGCAGAAGTCTGTTTACTGTAGTCTTACTGAAGATTTGGTTTTAAAGAGCACCATCAGTGAAATTAAAGCAAAAACAAAATTATTCATTCTTTCAAATAAGGGGTGTGGCTTACAAATAGTGCTAACGAGGCCCATGGCATGCTCATTTCTGGATGAAGGCCATGGCTGTTAATGCTGCAGGAGCATGTAGGGTAAGGCTGGTCACCACCCTAGTAAATTCTGGACAAGAGTCAGGGCACTAATGCCGCAGCAGTAATGTGGGTGGAGCATGTAGCCACCTTACTAACCTAACCCTATTCATTTGGGAGGAGGCCCTTAACCAGAGTGCGAATAGTGCACTACAGATTTTGGACCAGGGCCAAAGTTGTGTAGTGTAGTGTGTAGTGATGTTTCTTTGATGATCAATGCAGGTCATGTTCAAACAACGTCAGGACTGTGTGAAACAGATATTGTTGCTTCTGGTTATGTAGCAGAGGGTTAGTACGTAAATCCACCCTCTTCCCAGAGAGATCCGTAAGACATCCAAAAACAAAGGCATAGAGTCGTCTACATGCACTTGGAATGATGAATTAAAATGAATTCATAGTCAGCTAAGGGTTGGGAGTGTGTGTGTGTGTGTGTGTGTGTGTGTGTGTGTGTGTGTGTGTGTGTGTGTGTGTGTGAGTGTGTGTGAGAGAGAGAGAGAGAGAGAGAGAGGGAATGGGACAGAGGGCAGGGAAGGAGCAGCAGAATTAATTAGACAGTGGGGAGTGTGTGTGTGTGTGTGTGTGTTCAGTGTGCGTCACCGTATTCATGCTGGATTAGGTCAGAATTACTGTATGCAAATACACAGCCATGTGCCAGAGCTCCGATTCGCACAACACTAATTACACACAGACGTGCTCACACATCACCGCCACTGTTTATCAGCAGACAGCAACAGGAGTGTGAGAGCTCACTCTCATTTCAGAAGTGTTCTTTAATGGTTTTCAGATTTACTTTGTGAATTTAAAGCGGTTTATTTTTTTACACTGAAATTAATAGTCCTGGGAGGAGAGAGAACAAAATAATGTAACATATAGTGTTGGTGTAGTGGTGCGATCATCCCTGCAACTTTTAATCCTTTATTTTTATTCATTTTATCCATTTGCAGGTCGTTTCTCGCGCTATATTACGTCAGTCACATGACTATATACACGCTGCCTCAAACCAAAGAAACGGAAGAGAACAGAATTACAACTGAAAAGAGCTGCAAGCCAGAGGAGGGAGATGGAGTCCGTCCTGAACACTGCAGTGCTGGGGACTGCAAATCCAATCACACACCTCCACATGTGGCTGATCGAGGGGTATAAAGGCCCACAGCACTGGTCTGTGTGGGGTTCTCTGGAGTGATGATGGAGCTCCATCCAACACCTTTGGGACCAGCTGAAATGTCAGAAATGATCCTCCAAAATCACTATTACTGTTGCGAGGCTGAGTATAATATCAAATCTTCCTCACGGCAATTTTCCGACATCTATTGTAAAGGCTTCCCAGAAGAGGAGACGCTGTTATTGCTTTAAAAGAGGACAAACTGATGTCTGAGGGACACGGTGTTCCTGCTGACAGCACAGCTCTTCCCACTAATTTCTCACCTGAGCTGAGGTGACAGTCTTTGAGCTGAAACTGGGCCTCGTTTTCACTGGGAATGTCCTTCCAGGTGGCCAGGAATACCTGCCTGTCTGCTCAGAGACAGAGAGATACAGATGAGAGATACATGTTATGTGCACAAAAAACAAAGAGTGAACGTATGTAACACACATCTGCAAAGCACACACAAACACTAAATCCCCCGATAGAAATGACGAGCTCCCACAATGCACCACGCTACTGACGTAATCAGAAAATGAAGAGCTTTCTGCTGACGTGGGATCTTTGAAGAATCAGAGATGATGTAAACATTGATTACACACACACACACACACACACTCACCCATCTTCCCATCTTCCACGAAGAGCAGGCTGAGTGGGTACTGGCAGCTGAAGTAGAAAACATCAATGTTATTCTTCACCGCCACCTGAAAGAGAGAGAGCGAGAGTGAGCGAGAGTGAGCGCGAGAGAAAAGAATGTGTTTAGATATACTGCAAACGAGACCAAACGATAAACGAGACCCTTTCTGAAAAATAAAAAGGTAAATAAAAAGATGCACAAAGTAGCTGCACAGGTTAACATTATTATTATTGTTATTATTATTATTATTATTATTATTATTATTATTAATAATGATTATTAGAGAGATTAGGCTCAGATTGGCTGAATGAATGATTTTCTGATTCACTGACGGTGGCTGTGTGTACATGTGAAGATTATTTTCTGAATGTTTGAGGTCTATGAGGTGTTTATATGTTGAAAATTTCTGAAATATTTCTGAAAATTTTCTAATCCGCCTCAGAAATTTCAGATTCTAATGAAGTACAGAATGAGAAAATAAGCTTAGAACCTGGACTGATTCAGCACCTCGTTTCTAATGATTCACTGATTCAGCACCTCTCATTTCTAATGTCATTCAGAACTTTCAGTTTCTAACTACAAGTACAGAATGAGTAAACAAACCTAGAACTGAAATAGTGAATCAGCTTAGAACCGGGACTCACAGCATCCAACTGAATGCTCTCTCCTGACCAGCAGAGCAGTTTGAGTGGCTTTACAGATTCTGAATGGATGAATCAGTTTATAAGCTTAAAGTTCTGAAAGAAACTGGAAGTTTCACCCGTTAGAAAGGAGAGATCACAGTTCTGGTTCTGATCACTCCTGCAACTTTATAGTGGACCCTCTTGTTCAGAGAGCACATTATGCTGTGAATATTGAGAGTGCACTGCGGAAGGCAGCTGAAGTGCTGGGCAGATCTGGAGGGAGCGTTCGTATTGAGCGCAGAGAGTTATGAAGCTCTTGTAAAGGTCGTGTGTGGCGTAGAGCATCGATCGGAGCGTACGGCGCGAGAGCAAGGACTGTTACACGAGGTAAGAGTCTCGCTCTCTGCATTATTCATACGGGCAGCCAGCCAGAACAGACTGTGCAGCAAGCACACACGCACGCACATACACGTGCACAAACACACACACACAGACACACACTTTCCTCCTTCTGCTGCAACTGTACTCTCCAAATGTCTTTATCTGCCTCTACCCCCCCCTTTGTATCTCTCTCTGCATCTCTCTCCCTCTGTCTGTATCGCTCTCTCCCTCTCTCTGTATCCCTCTCTCCCTCTCTCTGTATCCCTCTCTCCCTCTCTCTGTATCTCCTCTTATCACTCTTATTATAGTGCATGTCAATTTTTGGGGGGAAGCAAATTTCAAGTTCATAATAAAAAGGTTATAAAATGTTATTAGTGAAATTCAAAATGTCCATTCGATTGTTTGCAAGTCGCACCAATGGAATTGGAATAATCAGCAAGAACATTCAGCATTAACTCCTAGAACCCGAGATCCACATGGTGGTCACATCATTGTGTGATTGTGTGATGAAATAAATCCAGTCGTTTACTGAATTAAATCCCAGTTTAAAAGACAAAGGAGCTTCCAGTGCATGTTTACTGCTCTGTCCACGTGTACATGCTCAACCTGCATAGAGAGAGAGGGGGCGGGGCTAATGACATCACTGACCCAGATAGTGGGTTATAAAATGAGAAAGGACAATGAGAAAAGAGGGGCTGTTTGCTCTCTTTGTTCACACAGAATCTTTCGGAATAAATTTCTTTTCAGAAAATTTCAGAACAAAAGTCCTGAGAAGGGTTAATACTGATACATACATAAATAACAAAAATGATAAAGGACATCCAGGTTATTTTATTTGGACTACTATTAAGTATTTTGAATAAATGATTATAAATATGCTTGTAAATTTATTCATCACAAATAATTAATTTAAATTACAGCATTTTCAGCTCAAAAACACTCCTTATAAAGGAGTCCTTGTAAACAACACACCACAAAAATGTAGGTGCAAGTACATTTTTGAAAAACAGTCAAATTCATACATGTATTTAAATATAAAATGAATGAAGATGCAAGGAGTAGAGGTCGTAAAGGTGGATAACTTCAAATAGCTTGGTTCAACCCTCCAAAGCAATGGACAGTGCAGAAAAGAGGTGAAGAAGAGGGTGCAGGCAGGACGGAGTGGGTGGAGATGGGTGTCAGGGCTGATGTGTGACAGAAGGATAGCAGCAAGCGTGAAAGGGAAGGTTTCAGTAGTGAGACCTGCTATGATGTATGGTTTGGAGACAGTGGCTCTGTCTAAAAGACAGGAGGCTGAGCTGGAGGTGGCAGAGGTGAAGATGCTGAGGTTTTCGCTGGGAGTGACGAGGATGGACAAGATTAGAAATGAGCAGACCAGAGGAACACTGAAGGTGGAGCAGTTTGGAGATAAAGCCAGAGAGGCCAGGTTGAGATGGTTTGGACATGTGTTGAGGAGGAATAGTGGATATATTGGACAAAGAATGTTGGAGATGGAGCTGCCGGGCCGAAGGAGAAGAGGAAGACCTCAGAGAAGGTTTATGTATGTAGTGAAGGTGGACATGGAGATGGTTGGTGTGACAGTAGAGGAGGCAGGGGATAGGGCAAGATGGAGGGAGATTATCTGCTGTGGCACACACAGCTTTTCTAGTCCATGTAGAGAAGTACTGCCAATAGAATAGGACAGATGTAGGACCTAGTGGCACCATGCCTATTGCCAGGCATGGGCTAGAGCGGTATAAAGCATCCCAAGCATTGAGCTTTGGAACAGTGTTCTCTGGAAAGATGCTCCATCACATCCTAACCTCACTAACACTCTTGTTGATGCTGAATGCAATCACATCCTCACAGCATTGCTCTAAAATCCAGTAGAAAGCCTTCCCTGGATGTTGGAGACAGTTACTCCAACAAAAGCAGGATTGCTCTTTAATACCATTCATTTCAGAAGAACCAACATCAATAAATGAGCAGGTGTCCGAATACTTTTGCCCATAAAGTGTATGTTCCGTTAGAACATGCACCACAGACCCCCACGTCACAGGTTCTGACGTCAAGCGCCGTTGCTTATGTGCGCACTCAACAAGTGCTTTGAGGCATTAAGAGAGCGCGAGAGCCCACAAGAGAGAGAAACAAGGCAGTGAGAGTGAGAGATCAGGCGAGAGGCATATCAGCGTGTGTGTAATGGTAATCCTGAGGTAACTGGTGTTGTTAGGAGATGCTTTTATCTCCGTCCAGCAGCTGTGTAAGCTGCCCGCTCACCGCTCCTGCCTGCAGGGTGCTGTCGCATTAGAACACGAGGGAGAATATGCCTCAGGACTTGCTCTCGCAACAAACAACACTATACATATGCATGCACTACACTGAAAGACACAGACACACACACAGACACACACACAGACACACACACAGACACACACACAGACACACACACAGACACACACACAGACACACACACAGACACGAAAAGGGCTCGGTATCACTGCAAGATGCTCATTACCTGCAGGTTATTGAGAGGCTCCATCTTCATGACCGGGCCACTAGTACCGAGGGGCAGACTGACCTCCACCGTCTGATTGGGACTGAGAGGAGTCAGAACCTGCAGAGGACCAGCCGGAGCCAGGCCGAAACTACAGAGAGCGAGAGAGAGAGAAAGAAGGGGAAAAAAGAAAAATGAAAGAAATACAGAAGGAAAAATAAACTGCACTACACCAGCACACCTGACTCAGCTGATACACACACCCTGAACATGGAGAACGGTTGGGAACAGAGGTGATGTGTCTGCTGATGTGTCAAAATGCAGAGCTTCACAGCTAATGAGATGTATATTTCTTGTGGTAAACGTGAAGTGTTGAGGGTGAAGCATTCCTGACCATGTGGGTCAGTCCTGCAGCCGTCCTGCTCTCACCTGTTCTTGTTGAACTGGATGGCGAAGTCGGTCATAACACTCATGGCCTTGTTGGTCAGGGACAGGTCCATCTGGATAACGCCGCTGCGCCGTGCAAATGTTCCAGAAATCTCCAGCCCCTTAGCTTTCATCGCTGGCAGCCAAACCTGCACAGGCACGTACACACACACACACACACAAACACATACACACAGGATGAACACTCACAGACACACACTTTACTTTCTTAACAACAAAAAGTAAGTCTTTAACTATTATTGTGTATAAATACTTTGAATCTGAGAGGAAACCTGTGCTAAATTGGTGAAACAGCACTTCCTTTTGTCAAAACAATAACAAACCTACATCAGAATATTTAACAATTTCTGTCATGACATTTTTTAATTAATATAACTGTTGCATTTCCTGTAATTTAATATTCCTGAAATAAAATGCAATTTAATAAACATTCTGCAAAGTTATGTATTTTAAATGTAATACTAGTTATTTTATATTATTGCTGAAAAGTAATTTAATTACATCTAATTTAATACAATTTCCATAATGCTAAATTTCTTCAACTTACTATTACTTCTGTGATTTAATCTTATTTCTGTAATTTATCATTATCCCTGTCGTTTACTTTTTCTGAAATAAAATATTATCCCCGTCATTCAATATTTCTGAAATTAAACACAAAAAAGACCCCAGTATCAGTACTGTGCAGAACTACAGTAAAGAACTCACCACTTTGGCAGGAACGTAGAACCCTGACGTCATTCCTACGCCCCCGCCCAGGTCAAAGAGGTCACCCAGACCCCCTCCAACAGCAGGGGCACCACCAAGCCCTGCAGGCATGCCCACTGGAGCTGTCCCTAGACCAACACCCATCTGAAGAGGTGAGAGAAATAAGGATTCAATCAGTTTAACATCCACGTTAAAGACTCCAGATGCAGTCGTTTATAAATCGTTTTTGACTCCTCATACCTCATGTCTGTTAGTAGAGAAACAGACAAACTACAGTCTGTAATTATGGAACTACAAAGAGCTCCTGTATGATCAGAGGAGCTGATAGAGTGGACAGAGTGTGTAGAAACAAGGAAGTGGTGTTAATGTTTTGGTTGATCTGTGTATAAACACACTGCACTGCGAATTAATAAAACAATAACTTGCCTAAATATGTGATTCAGGGTTAATGGAGAAACCTGCCAGCTTTAATAGGAATTTATTAAATATTCATAAAATCTTATTAGGTTACATTATTATTACATAACATTTCTTGGACATTATTACAATATTAAGTGCTACAAGCACAAGTTCAGACAAAAATTCAACAAAATGTACATTTTTCTTGCTCCCTGAAATTCAATCGATCCGTCGAGACATGTTTGGCGTCTGAACTCATTGTTCTTGGTCTTCGTACAGCAGCTCTCACACCTAATGGAAGCTTTTATTCCATTAATTAGCGCTGATGCTAATTACATATTTAAATAATCAGACGATTGCTGCAAGCAGAGTGGAGTTAAGTAACCTCTAATAGGAATCATTCAATCAACCTTTATTTAGACTCGGAATCATTTAGAACACAAACGAAAGCATGTATTTCTATCTGGCCATCCTTATCATGGTCATACTGCCATGAACTGGACGTGTACCCAATCTAGAACCACAGGAAAGTGGCTCTGATCTTGTTTAACTCTTTGAAACTGGGCAGTAAAATGCAGTTTTCAAGGCTTTATAACTCAGGATCAGAGTAACCTACAGCCATGATACACTATAGTACACTACAGACATTTAACACTTTTTTTGTTTGACAAAATTTTTTTTTACAAGTATTAACAGGAGACAGTCACACATACTAAATACTGTTTTCAGGAGATCCTGAATATTGTTTATCATTTTTGTTATTTATGTATGTATCAGTACATAATTCATTTAAAAATGAGTGAATTTAGCAGTTTTCTGACCTCGATTACTCACTGTTATCACATCAGTAGATTACTCAGATCCTGAGTTATGTCTAGAACTGCCCGTGAAATGTGGATTTTGGGTTCTGAGGAGTACAGCTCTGAACACATCAGATTTGTGACTTTACATGATCCAGATATAAGATTTTCAGAACTGTGGACACTGATCAGTTTCCTTTGCCTCAAAACGACTCAGATCTGATGCGTGTCCAGAGGTCTGAAAAAATGGATCTGGGCCACATCAAAGCTGAACAATCTGCGCGCACCAAACAGCCATGACATCAGATCTGGTTCATCTGATCCGGTCAGACTAAAGAAAACAGGGTTTGTATGATCAGAGAAAACTAAAAAACATCAGGCGCTGGACACGCCTTGGCTGAGACACTCGGGGTGAAAGAGAAAACTGAGCTCGTGCGAAAAGTCTCATTTTCACTCACCGCAGGGCTCCCGCCGAGGTCTCCACCAAGCTGCAGAAAAACAGAGAGGAACAGGTGTTAGAGGTCTCAGTGCACAGCTGGCCTGGGTGCTCAGGGACGGAGTGAAGGGAGGTGGAGGTCAGGGAATGAGTAGACAGCAGGAGTGTGACCACAGAGGGAGTAGTGAAGTGTTGCGGTGGGCTGCAGAATCAGTGACAGACTTGACGGGTGGAGTGACAGCAGAAGGTCTGCAGCGTTAGGAAGCCGTACTGGGTCTACTGGGACACAGTTTGAGTTTATGACTACAAACACCTGATAAACTCAAACCCAAGCTGTATATTAGAGGGTCTGTATCCTACATTAATGTCCTTATATAAGGTCACTGTGGGTTTATTAACCAAATCCCAAGTCACCAAGTTTGTTACTGCCCCTTTAAGATCCAGTATATATGTAAATGATCTCTGTTCTGATTGGCTGCTTGATATTATTTCCTATTTATTTATTTATTCACATCAGATTTCCATGTCATTGGCCATTTGAAGCCATTTAAAGCTCTTTAATACATAGGACCTTTAAAGAGCAGCAACAGAGAACTTAAACACCGCCTCCATTCTCTGTGTTGAATCTGGGTTCTGGAGGAATGACCCAGCCTGCCATGAGCAACCAGTGACTGTAACACTGGTCCTTCATCAGAGCTCACAGGATGCTGTTGGCTGGATATTTCTGGTTGGTGGACTGTTATCAGTCCAGCAGTAACACAGAAGGGTTTCATCACTCCAGCAGCACTGCTGTCTGATCCATTCGTACCAGCGCAACACACACTAACACAGCATGTCAGTGTGACTGCAGTGCTGAGAATGACCCACCACCCACATAATAGCTGCTCTGTGGTGGTCCTGTGGGGTCTTGACCATTGAAGATCAGGGTGAAAGGAGGAGAATAAAGTCTGCAGAGAAACAGATGAACTACAGTCTGTGATTAT
The DNA here is from genome assembly GCA_034509495.1 of Acestrorhynchus altus. NCBI lineage: Eukaryota > Metazoa > Chordata > Actinopteri > Characiformes > Acestrorhynchidae > Acestrorhynchus > Acestrorhynchus altus. The sequence continues at coordinate 18,479,448 of CM067522.1, read as the reverse complement.
AGAACTACAGAGTGCTGCTGTGTGATCAGAGGAGCTGATAAAATGGACCAATGAATAAAAGGCCACGGTTGTCCCAGCTAATCAGAACAGAGTTCTGAGAAGAATGTGAAAGAGCAAAGGTTTGCAAAATATTCCTGCAAAATGGATTTTGAACAAAATAAAATATAAAATTACAAAAATGTAGAACACAGGCCCTATTTCATCATTTCTCCAGCAGTTCAGTCCTGCTGTGTGAATAAACCCCCTGAACTCCTCAGAGGAATGAAGTATACAAACAGTGAAGTATGATCTCTACAAGGTTCTGAGATCAGTTTCATCACGAGGAGCAGTCTAGAGGTTGAGCTACGGGACTGGGGACGGTTCTCAACTCCATCCACTGAAGTTTTCAGGACAGACAGCAGCACAGACCTCTCTCTCGCTATACTCGTGCGGCTGGGGAGACTGCAGCTCCGTCCGGAAGTGGGAGCCCGACTGAGAGGGCAGCGAGAAACGAGTGATGAAGGAGAAGAAGAGAGACACAGTGAGTCAGGAGAAGATGCTGAGTGAAGGTTTAGTCAGAAATCATGGATGTGACTGACAGCACGATCAGCTTAGACCAGTATGAATACCAGCATGGAATTAGCCAGTCTGGTGCTGGTTGACTATCATCCCAGTGTTCAAAACATGCTGTTTTTTGCTCTTCTGGGTAGATGATCATTCCTCTAGATGGCAAGATGTTAACTACACTAGCTGTTAACCAGCTGATGTTGATTAGATGTAAACTTGTCTAGCTGATGTTATTAACTACTCCACCTGATGTTGGCTAGATGTTAAGAAACCTGGAGGTCACCAACCCTGAAGAGCTACTGCCCCCATTCAGCCAATCAAGAACTGAAGGTCAGATGTTACCTACTCTGAAGGTTCGGAAGGTTAGATGTTAACTACTCAAGATGATATTAGTTAGATGTTAACAACTCTAGCTGATGTTATTTAGATGTTTAGATGTTATTTAGATGTACTCAAGGTGATGTTTGTTAGATGTTAACAACTCTAACTGATGCAAAGACTGCTAACTATTTCAGCCGATGTTTGTTAGATGTTAATCGCTCCAGGTGATGTTCAGATGTTAATTTCTTTAGCTGATGATGTTTAGATGTGAGTTACTCTAGCTATTAGATAGACATTAACTACTCGAGCTGATGCTTAGAACATTAACTACTCCGGCAGACATTTCTCAGATGTTAATTACTCTACCTGATGTAGTTTAGACATTAACTACTCTAGCCGATGTTTATACTGTTAACTACTCCAGCTGATCTTTGGTAGAATTGCTCTAGCTGATGTTGGTTAGATGTTAGCTACTCTAACTGATGATGTTGCACATGCAAAGTGCTGAAGCTGACCTTTGCTAGATATGAACTCCTCCAGCTGAAATCTGTTAGATGTTAACCACTGGAGCTAATGTTCTGTAGATGCTATCTCACCATGCTGATGTCAGTTGCACGTTAACTACTCTAGCTGGTGTTGGATGGATATTAACTCTTACAGATGTTACTTAAATGTTACCCTCTACAGCTGACGTCAGTTAGATGTTAAAATACAGATGTTTCCTGCTTTGCACCTTCTTGATTCAGTCATCAATAGGCCTCCTCTAGGCTTCTGCTGTCCTTGTATGGATCCCGGATTTTCTACCAAGACATTTGTGCTAATAAATTTGAACACAGAACTGTCACACCCTCTCGTCCTGAAGCTAAGCTAAGCTAAGCATGCCGTCTGTTAATGCTTAATGAAATGTCATGTAGTGAATGCCGTGCTGGTGTTGACTACTCTCTACGGTTCATTACCGTTTCTGGTTCATCTCCCATCTGTGGGTGGAGAGAAGATAAAGAGAAAAACAAGAAACACAAAAGACAAAAAGACCAGAGTCAGAAGGACAGAAGGACAGGAGGGACGTCAAGTGGAGGAAAAGGAAACAGACGTCTACTCCGAGTACACAGAGCCATCTGCGAGCTTTCTGAAAGCTGGAGTTGGATATCGGATCTAGGATTATTGATGATCTAGTGTTAAACGTTCTTAACGTGATGGTTAAACCATAACATGCTACCCAAGTCAACAAATAAATGGAAGATAGCAAAGCCACGAAGTTAAGCAGCCTTGCTAACTGTAGGCTTCGGTGCTTTTCCAGCCTTTCGTTTGTTCTTAGTATTGTCCAATGTTATCGTCCTAAATGTGGTCAATCTACACTGACATGCCAAAAGTCACGTAGTATGTAAATGGATTATGAAGTAGCGGTAGCTCAGAGGAAGGCTTGGGAACAGCCACACTGTATAAGTTGGATGGGACACATGCATGGGGTATTCTGATTTGGACATTTCTGATTTGTATGGATTGAGTGAGGGTGCGAGTGGGGTATATACTGATTTGTATGGATTGAGTGAGGGTGCGAGGGGGGTATATACTGATTTGTATGGATTGAGTGAGGGTGCGAGTGGGGTATATACTGATTTGTATGGATTGAGTGAGGGTGCGAGGGGGGTATATACTGATTTGTATGGATTGAGTGAGGGTGCGAGGGGGGTATATACTGATTTGTATGGATTGAGTGAAGGTGCGAGTGGGGTATATACTGATTTGTATGGATTGAGTGAAGGTGCGAGGGGGGTATATACTGATTTGTATGGATTGAGTGAGGGTGCGAGGGGGGTATATACTGATTTGTATAGATTGAGTGAGGGTGCGAGTGGGGTATATACTGATTTGTATGGATTGAGTGAGGGTGCGAGGGGGGTATATACTGATTTGTATGGATTGAGTGAGGGTACGAGGGGGGTATATACTGATTTGTACCAGTCTAGGACACAGCCTAGAGAAATACAATTCATTCATTCATTCATTCATTCATTCATTCATTCATTAATTCATTAGATTTCTCAGAACTCTACCAATAACCATATCAAACCTTAGCAACCATAGCGACCCCCCTGCTTAGGCTCAGTTAAAGCCTTTACTTCTGATGCTTTGACAAACTGAATGCATTATAATGAGCAATGTATAGAGTGGGTGGGTGGGAACTGTAGACCTACCAAACTGTCCAATCCCCCACCCAGCAAGTCCATAGCACCCATCTGCATTGAGGAGGGCACAGGGGCGACACTGGAGGTGGGGGGAGCCAGGTCCAGGTTCAGCAGATCACCTAGAAGATCACCCTGGGATGGAATGACAGCAGGCGGAGCATCGGAGGTGCCACTTACTGATTGGCCAACATCTGGGCTTTCACTACTCTCACCGCTGAGATGGGGGGGGGGGGAAGTAGAGTAAATAAGCTTAATAATGTGAAGATTAACTATAAATAATACAACACTCATATTAGAAGTACACATTAACCCTGTGATCCCTGTGCTTATAACCAAGCCATTATTTTTAATTGACCACAAAATTACACTCGAAGCAACAGTGGGTGTGTGTAAAACTCACGAGCCAGCGCGGGCTGGGAGCCGCTTGTGCTGGACTCCGCGGCTGCCCTCCACGAAGGCGCTAGGTGGTTTGTGATAGACAGAGGCCAGCGTGCCAATGTGGCAGATCAGCTCCTCCAGCAAAGTGGGCTCAATCAGGTCTGTTTCTTCAGAGATCAGCGGTTTCTCAGCCAGAACTACCTCTTTAGCAGCCACAGGATCAGTGGAGAGCAGACGCCAGTAGATGTAGCCGCGATCCCGCAGGTCAGGATTATCGGAGTCCTGAAAAACAGGGAACGGGAATAAGACTGTGACTGTGGTGGTAAATTGGGTTGAATTTTAAACAGGTGGGCGAGAGTGTATGTCTTTCCACCAACTTTCCATCTTAAAATGACTGGAGAGGACAAGTCTCAGCCCTGAAGGCATGTTTGTTCCCAGCACTGAGGTCTTGGGTTCAAGGCTCTATCTGAGTGGATTTTGCCCACATTCCAAAAGCATGCAGCTGTTTGGACACATGAACTTGGCTAAAACGTGTCAAAGCCTACTGGAGGTGTCAGACCCTACGGTCTCAAAAACCAGAGTCAGTAAAGGAAAATAACAACCATGACTTTTTTTTTTTTAATGTGTCAAGTCCAAAGAAAGAAACACAAAAGTGTGAAAAGGCACAGGCGGTTTAGTCAAGTGGCATGAATTTGACAAATGTCCTGAAAGCACGGGAAAGGGAGCGGACACTGTCCTCTAAATAATGCAGGACTGTTCCGGTTTACAAATTCAGCGGCGTAATAACACCAGGCAAGGAAGCAATAAAAGCTGGAGCCAAACACAGGGCAAGAGCAAATCAGATGCTGGGGGGCATAATGCAGGCTCCAGAGTTAAAGGGGGAGCTTTTTTATTCTGACAGAAGCCTGGCAGACAGAGAGCCCCCTGGCACTGGTTGCAAAGTTAATGCTGCCACAGAGGGCACACAACGAGTAACACTCTGTCTGCGGCTTCCTGATTACCTACGGATAATAAATCCACAAGGACGTTTACAGGCTCCCAACATTCACTCAATTCTAGCCTTCGCAACGTGAAGCAGAGAACACGCTCTTCCTTAACCTTTAGAACTCTTAAGTTCATTTTGTGTTTTCATAGTCTGATGTACTTTAGTTCACCAAAAAAATTATTTATAGGAGACAGTCGCACGTGCCAGATGTTATTTGGAGGTGATCCCAGGCTTCTCAAACATTTCTTCATTTGAGGTGTAAAAATTTATCATTTTAATTTGTATGAATTTGATTATGTCTTTATCCAAAATTACACCTAGATTTTATTCCTGTTTCAGCTCATTTTATTGAGCTGAAAATCATGAATTCTGGTTAATTATTTGAAATTAAAAATTGACATGGGTATTTAAAATAAATTCTTCTAAATATCTGACAGTGGTCCAAATAAAATAAAATAAAAATGTCCTTTATTATTTTTCTCATTTATGTATTCATCAGAATTATTCTCTCTCAGAACTTTTATTCTGAAATTTGAACACTGTTCGGGTTGCTGTCCACATCATACATCCATCACACGATCATCATCATTTGACAGCCCAGCATTGCAATAATGAGGTCCTGCAACCAGTGGTTCTACCTTTTCTGAACACCCACTCCAGTGCTCTGTTCCAACAGGACGACGCTCGTCCACATACTGCTGCCGTGTCAAGATCTCATCTTGAAGACACAGATTCTATGCTGTGGTCAGTCTCATCTCCAGATCTATCCCTGATTGAAAACGTGTGGGATGCTATTGGACGCTCTATCAACACTCCACCCCTACCAAACCATCTGCAGAACTGAGTGAGAACATTCAAGCTGCATGGGATGGATCATCACAGAACACCATTAGGAACCTCTACACCTCCATGCAGAGACGTCTGGCATGTTGTGTTAAACCCGACGCCGAACTGAGACACCACTTCTGTGTGTGTAGATCAATAAATATTATAAAAATGACCCCACCTCAGTCTACAGATGTCAGCAGTCTATTCGCTAACAAACTGCAGTACTTTCACAAAATCCACGTTCTCCATTCTCCACCAACCTGGACAAAATCAATTCAGGTGAAGGAGTTCCTCCTGTGACCGAAGCAGCCAATTTGGTCCAGAAAGCAACAAGAGTGTTAAATCAAATCAGAGCGTCCTGCTGCTTTAGCTGGAGAAACAAAAACGTCTCCCCAGGCTGCTGTTTAACTGCCAGACAACAAGATGAATGCAGTGGCTGTGAAGATGAATGTCCAAAGCGCACCAGCCCAATATCCTGCAACATCTGTCAATTTTGTCCAATAAACCGCTGAGCCTCCTCTGTTTTCCGCTGTTTGATGGAGTGCAATGCTGACACAGCGTGAGCATGTATACATCTAATGATATAATCTATATTCTTCACTACTCGTTTCTCACTGCGGGACTGCAGGAAGTGTATTAACAGCCCAAGACCAATCAATGTACACTACATGGACAAAAGTACAGCTGCTGACTCACTGCTTCTGATATCAGGGTATTAACGTGTTAATGTTAATGACTCTGCCGTCCAGGGAAGGCGGTCCACTAAAATCTAGAGCATTGCTTTCATTGCTCAAGTCAGTGAATGGTGGATCATCACTAACTCCCCAACTCATCCCCCTTTCAAACGTATTGAACGGAGCACCATCATTACACAGAACATGGTTCGACTGCTCAACAGCTCAATGCACTTGGCATCGTGCCAACAGGACCTTCATAGATTATTCTTCTCTACAGGGACTGACGGGTGTGCTGTGTGGTATGAGCATTGCCATCGGCAGCCAGAGTCTGAGAGAGCAAAATTAGCCCCTCCCTCTCTGGGTGGGTAGATGGTACATGTATTGGAGGAGGGGTCCTCTCTGTGAGCCTGGTTTCTTCTTCCAGCTCTGTGGGAGGTTTTCTTTGCCACCGTCACCCTTTGGCTCACCGGGGGGTTCACGTCTTTATCCTTTGTTCATGTGTTGTTCACCTTTTTATTTTTTGATTTCCGTGAAGCTGCTCTCTGACAACATCAGTTGTGAAAAGTGTTAAACAAATACATTTTGATTTGTCAAGAGAATCGTATGTGATAGAGCACAGTGTGTGACTGCTAACGGGGTAATTGGCACTTCCAGATTACGGGGCAAAAAACAGTGGAAACAATGTACAGTATGTGTTTGTTCTCTTACCTGCGTGGCCAGGCTGAGAACCTGCTGCACGAGCTCCTGAGTCTCCGTAGGTTTCTTCAGGAATAGCTTCACGATAGCAGTGAGCAGCTGCAGCTGCACCTGCAGTGCACCAGTAGAGTAGCGTGGGTTACTAATAACATCTCAAATACTGCACAACGCAAAACATGCCCCCCATAAACCTACTATGCAATTAATGACATTAGGGTGAATATTAATAACACTGTAAATGTAGGTATTGTGATATACACTGAGGAGGACCTACAGTCTCTCATTAGGGTGAATATTAATAACACTGTAAATGTAGGTATTGTGATATACACTGAGGAGGAGGAGCTACAGTCTCTCATTAGGGTGAATATTAATAACACTGTAAATGTAGGTATTGTGATATGCACTGAGGAGGAGGAGCTACAGTCTCTCATTAGGGTGAATATTAAATATAAATATGTTTAAATTCTCTAAATATATGTAGGGTGATTTAGGTCTGAAAGAACACACTGGAGAGTGGAGTGTTGATATGTAAGCTCTTATAGAGAAGTAAGTGTGTGAAATCTACCTGGGTGCTCTCATCATGGAAGCCCTCCAGGAAGCTTTCCAGCAGTTCATCTGCGTTATCAATTCTCTCAGCATATTCTCCCACAATCCAGATCATGGCTGCCCGAGCCTCCGGCTCATCCAGAGAGTCTAGATTCTCACATAAAGTGGCGATCACACTCTCATACCTGAAAACACAATCATCCAGTCTTTATCCAAGGAAAGAAATCTCCTACAGCTGAACTGCAGGTTTTGCTTTTTGGCATCGCAAAAATAATACATTATTTCACATGTTTTTAAATATGGAGGGGCTAGACATCTGAACAACGTGTCGAGTGTTTACACAGTATTAAAGGCAGGAGGGCACCTACTTGTTTGGGTATTTGCGGAAAATGTCCTTGATGACCACAATGGCCTCCTGCACCACGTAGTTCACCTTGGTCTGAATGAGATCCAGCAGCGTACTGACACACCGCTCGGCCGATTGCTGAGAGAGTGAGGAAGATAAATGCATATACACACAGTTTCAATTTCCCATCTTGATTAAACAGGCTGCTGAGTCAATATTTAATTAGCCTCAATTCCCCCTGAAACTGTATCGACTGGACGTGGTTTTCAACCGCAGAACAATCATTTCCATCATCAGATCCATCACTATATAACATCTGCAATCGGGACTAATGCTTTCGTTAATACCCAATTGGTCAATTGGTTACATAACAAATCAATTGGTTCCTAAATTACAGCTATTTATCTGGTTGAGCAGTACATAAACCCACACAGACAACCACATATACGTACACCAATCAGCCAGAACAATACCTCCTTGTTTCTACACTCAATGTCCATTTAATCAACTCCTCTGATCATACAGCAGCACTTTGTACTCCCATAAATACAGACTGTAGTTCATCTGTTTCTGCAAACTTCAATCTTCAATGATCAGGTCTCCTGGAGGGTGGTGGGTCATTCTCAGCACTGCAGAGACACTGACAAGGTGGTGGTGTTAGTGTGTGTTGAGCTGCTGGAGTGTTTAAACACTGTGTCCTCTCACTGGCTACTCTACACTCCTACCCAGTTGCTCCACCTTGGAGACAGAAGCTGATTTGTTTCTGCACACTGTGTTGGTCATCCTCAAGTCCTTCATCAGTGCTTACAAGAGGCTGCTCACAGGACACACTCCAGCAGCCCTGCTGAGTCGGATCCATTCGTACCAGCTCAACAAACACAAACACACCACCAGCGTGTCAGTGTGACTGCAGTGCTGAGAATGACCCACCACCCACATAATAGCTGCTCTGTGGTGGTCCTGATCACTGAAGATCAGGGTGGACAGAGGAGAATAAAGATGAAATACAGTCTGTAATTATAGAGTCACAAAGTGCTCCTGTACGATCAGAGGAGCTGATAAAATGGACGGTGAATGTAGAAACAAAGAGGTCATAATGTTACAAGCTTAAGTAAACAAGCATTGGAATATCCACCTCCACTTTGATGGCGCAGCGGCCAATGGCCCGGACGGCCTTCCGGACAAAGTCCACGTCCACCTCAGTGGCATACTCCTTCAGTTCGGCCAGCACCTGTGGAAACAAACAGCATACAAAACATCACAATCTGGCTCTGTGTTTCATTCTCTGAGGCCCAGAGCGCTGCACACCTGCTGCATCTCGCTGCAATCGAACTGAATTAGAGAAGGAAAACTGAACCAACCAGAGGCAAAATTCAACAAACTGACAAACGAACCTGAAAAATTAACTGAGTTTAATGCAGTGCATCTGGAAAGCTTCACTTTTTGAACATTTTGTTACAGCTTTAATCCAAAAAGGATTCATTTTTCAAAACTTCTGCACAAACACCCGACAATGACAGTGTTTCTTTGAAATCTTTGCAAATGTATTTAAAATAAAACACAAAAATATAAGCTGTACATAAGTATTTATCATGACACTCAACACTGAGCTCAGGTGCATATTGTTTCCACTGATCATCCTTCAGTTTCTACAGCTCCATTGGACACCTGTGGAAAATTCAGTCAATTGGACATGATTTGGAAAGACACATCTGTTTATAGGTCTCACAGTAGACAGTGCAGGTCAGAGCACAAACCAAAGGAAGCCTAAGGAACTGTCTGTAGACCTCAGAGACAGGATTGTATCGAGACACAGATCTGGGGAAGGTACCAGTGAGCACAGTGGCCTCCATCATCCGTAAACAGAAGAAGTTTGGAACCACCAGGACTCTTCATAGAGCTGGCCGCCCAGCCAAACTGAGTGATTGTGGTAGAAGGGCCTTGGTCAGGGAGGTCTAAAGGAAACCAGTCACTTCTCATCACCTAGCCAATACAATTCCTACAGTGAAGCATGGTGGTGGCAGCAGAAACTGGGAGAATATTGAGGGTCGAGGGGAAGATGACTGCAGCGAAGTACAGAGACATTCTTGATGATAACCTGCTCCAGATCACTCTGGACCTCAGTTTATCTTCCAACAGGAGAACGATCCTGAGCACACAGTCAAGGTAAAGGAATGGCTTCGGGACAACTGTGAATGTCCTCGAGTGGCCCAGCCAGAGATCAGACTTGAGCCAGAGATCAGACTTGAACCCGATCTCTGGAGATATCGAAAAAATAACTGTGCATTGATGTTCCTAATCCAATCTGATGGAGCTTGAGAGGTTCTGCAAAGAAGAATGGGAGAAACTACCCAAAAACAGGTGCCCAGCTTGTAGCATCAAACTCAAAAAGACTTGCAGCTGTAATTGCTGCTAAAGGAGCTTCAATAATCTACTGAAAAAAGGCTGTGAATACTTATGTACGTTATATTTTTGTGTTTTATTTTTAATAAATTAGCAAAGACTTCAAAGTCTTTCTCACTTTCTCATCGTGTGGTACTGTGTGTAGAATTCTGAGGGAAACCTGAATTTAATCTATTTTGGAATAAGGCTGTTACATAAGATGTAGAAAAAGTGGAGTGCTGCGAAAGACCTTCTGGATGGCCTGTATATTCAATAAAGTACACACCAATTATTTGGCCAAAAGAAGTAAACTGGCAGTTAAAAGGTGGTGTGTTACAGCTGGAAACCTCTAAAATATGCAGGGCAGGGGGTTTGAATCTTGAAACGTTGGAAAACTGTTATTAAAATAAAGGATCTTAATGTTTACAGTCTTAACAAAAGGATCATTATTAACATTTAAACGACGTATAAATTCGAGGGCTGGCCTGAACGTCTTCTAGGCTTTCAGGAGTGTGGATGTTCACCAGTGCTGTGTTCACCTGAGCGATGTTGGCCTGGGAGGCCAGCCGGATCATGATGTCCAGCTTCTCGAGCTTGACGTAGATTGGGTCGTTGTATTTCACAAAGAACACCTTCATCTCATGCTTCAGAATCTCAGGCCTGCAGACACAGATGTTTAATCATATATAATTAAATTAATCAAGGGTTTGAAAAAGATTCTGAGTCTCTACTGTCCAGAGAAGGCTTTTCTACTAAATTGTGGGAGGATTTGATTTTATTCAGCAACAAGAGCATTTGTTAGTGGGGTCATGGATGTTGGACGATCCACACCCCCACCTTGTTCCCAGTATCAGTACATGAGATGGAAAAAGAAGCACCTAGATGTACCAGAATCTTGATTTCCACTCACCGTTTCTGCACAATGAGATTGATGTTCCTCAGAGCCACATACTGCAGCTCGGGCTCAGCAGACAGCAGAGTCACCAGCGGAGGGGCTAGCTTCTTCAGCAGGGTCCCATAGTAGTCCAGGTCTTTTGGGAGCATCTCCATAAACTTCATCAGCACCTTCACAGCTGACAGCACAACAGCAGAGTTGGCGTGGGAGAGTCTTGGAGTCACTCGCTCACAGATACTGCAGAGGAGAATCAAACAAGACCAAATATGAGCTCCCTGTAGAACACTGAGATCACTGCTCAGTGGGAACATGATTTGGGTCGAGTCCTGAGGAGGGATTATACTGATACATATACAACAAAAATAATAAAGGATATTAAATATCTATATTAGATGAAATGAGTTTCCTCCGCAGGGTGGCCAGGCGCTCCCTCAGAGATAGAGTGAGATCCTCGGTCATTCGGGAGGAGCTCGGAGTAGAGCCACTGCTCCTCTACATCGAGAGGAACCAGCTGAGATGGCTCGGGGCACCTTTTTCAGATGCCCCCTGGAAGTGTTCCAGGCACGCCTCACCAGGAGGAGATCGCGGAGTAGACCCAGGACACGCTGGAGGGACTATGTCTCTCGGCTGGCCTGGGAACGCCTCGGGATTCCTCCCGGGGAGCTGGCTGAGGTGTCGGGGGAGAGGGAAGTCTGGGCATCCCTGCTTAGACTGCTGCCCCCGTGACCCGGCCCCGGATAAGTGGATGAAAATGGATGGATAGATGGATTAAATATCTATTCATTACAAATCATTTATTAAAATTATTGAATTTTCACTCTGGATGATCAATTTCTGATGGGATTTCTGAGATTTAAAGTGTTTTGTAGTCCTTATACTGAAAAAACTAAAATTATTTATCAAAATATGGTCACATTCATACAAATATCTAAATTCCCTTCAGTTTTCATATCATATGAAGACAAATTTGAGTAGCCCATGATCTCCTGAAAGCAGAATTATCTGGTTAAGTGTGACTGTCTCCTAAAAAAACACTTTTCTAATTTTTTGGCGACAAATACGTTGCACAATTGGCCTAAGGTTCTAAAGGTTAAAGTTTAATCCTACTCATAACATCTACTGTGTGTGGCATCTACTATTTTGAGAGAGCAAACGTCATCAACAGAGAGAGCCCTGTGTAAGGTGGGTGATAATTTAAGAATAATTTCATTGTATCAAAGGTCATTTATTAATGTGATATTTCATCAGACAGTCTTCCCGCAGCTGCAGTGCTTATTCAAATGGAAAATGGTTTAATTAAAGCACCGACGTCTGCGAGTTATTCCAGCCATTTGTTGCCTGCATGAATGAACAGGAATTGCATTTCCATTTTCTCTTAGTTATCATCATAATCATCACCTGGCTGAAATATTTAGTCCGATAATATATTTTTCCAAAGGAAGCCAGATTTGTGGACGTAGACTTGAAGAACATGCACAGATGAGCCAAAACATTATGACCATTATGCTGCTGTTCCTCCGTGTGCTACCAAAACGGGGTCTGTGTACTGAGAGACATTCCTCCCCTGGGCATCATTAAGCATTTCTGTTTTTGGATCAGAGTAGAACTTCTGTAGGAGCCAGCCAGACGGGACAGCCTGATGAGCCTCGGGCATATTCGCTTCATCTGTGAGTGGTCAGAAGTCGCAGATCTATATAATTTCTTATCAACTTATTTTTTGTATTACAAAAACAATCTGGATCCTTGTGTTACGAAGGAAAAATAATTCTCCAAAGGAAAACAAATCATTCCGTATGTATAGGGCACTTTGATAATGGTCAGATAATGCCCCCTGCTGTCCACAAAGCACAGACACTTAGAAGTGCATAATCCAGAGGTACTACATGGAGCACTGTAAAGATCTAAGCCTATAAAGTATTTTTGTTTGGACAATATACTGTCTCATTGTGATAAATGACAACACAGTCATTTTAAAACCACTACTATTATCATAGTAGTGTATATAATCATAATAGTATGTAATGAAACCCTTCTGAAGAGCAGTTCAATTTTAATTAAGAATATTCAGACACTGGAGTCAGAATATAACATTTAAAATATTCTAAATAAAAAGAATCACTGTTTTTAAGCAAAGTTGACACACTGGCTTATTCACATTAATGGGCTCTCCGTGCCAAAGCAGTGGGTAGACTACACAACTCGTAGCAGATTATAAACAGACCTGCGTCTGAACCGAAACAAACACGTCCCAAAACAAGCCACGTGTTACCTAGAGGACTCCGATTAAACACAGAAGGTAACCCTACATACTACAGCTGGGCGATATGGACTAAAATATATCATATCCCAATATATTATAGCTAAATGACAAGATCCTTCCTACCCATGAAATCCTTCTTCAGTCTTTTTTTCTATATTTAAACAATGAAATTTGATCTTCACCTCCATAGTGTGTATGTGAGAATGTGAATGGTAGAGCTGGAGCAGGGGGCGGAGCAAGTAAAAAAGGTTTCCACAAGACTGAAACAGAATGTTATTTAAAAACTTTAAAACTATATAACAACTTTTCACACCAATGTATCAGTAACCAAAAAGCTGATTGGCTCTTTTTGCTGAAGGGTAAGACTTTATTCAAAACCACCATGCTGACTGGCCCCTTTCGCTTAAGGGCGGGACTTGATCTGAATATAGACCGCCTGCAGCCACAAGAGGACAATAAAGTGGGGCATTTATGCCACATTCTCCCCTGCTTATGAAGGTGCTTTAGGATTAACTAAAGTATAAAAAGCAGATGCCAAATATAGTGCATTATATAAAGAACAGTGCACACAGACACGCTTGGCAAGATCATTCCTTTAGACCCCTGACCTCTGTGACTCGCGGTCATCCCGTGGCGTGTAATTGGCTAGGCAGTCCAGGATGAATATCTGGCCCCACTCTGTGCACTCGTTTAGTGCAGTAAGCAGCTTGTTGATAGTCTGAGGGTTCAGGTCCAGGAGGTTACTGTTGGGATGAGACTCTGCTATCTCAGACAGCGCAGCAACAGCGTTCGCCACCACCTGAGCATGTGATGAAGAGAGGGGGACAGAAAGAGAGATGGAGCGATGGAGTAAAAAGTGCAGCACTGCACAAATGAACAGGCTTTCAATTTCAGCAATACAACAATGACAACATCTACTGCTGCGGAGACACGGCAGCATGAAATTACACACCAGAAGCCCAAGAATGGGTACGAGTAGCATAGCAAATGGATGCCACACCAACCTGTGCCCAGAATTCTGCCAAGACTGTATCTGAAAACTGTGTGAACTGGTGTGAAAAGCCTACATCCTTGAGGAACTTTTGTAGGTTATTCAATTCGAAACTTTGGAAGAACCGCATAAGGTGCTTCAAGGAACCTTCAATAAAAGGACAAGCATTACTTGAAGAACTGGCTCCTCCACAGTTCCCAATTGAAGACCCTCCAAAGGTTCCTCAAGGATCTGGTACTTTTTTAAGTGAAAGTAACACTGCTAGCATGCTCTGCCTCAGGTCTACTGTGCATCTTCAGTCTTCAGGGCACATTTGAGTCTCACCATGGGGTTGGAATCTGAGATCAGGTCCTTCAGTGTGTCCAGAAAGCCCTGGTCCTCCACCAGTTGGGCATTAATGTCGTGAAGTTTGGCCACGCACACTGCTGCCGTCTTCCTCACATAGGGATCTTCATCCTTCAGACACTTGCGCAAAGGCTCACACAGATACTCAGTGATCTTATCCACGCGAATGCAGCCCATGGTCCGCACAGCAAGAGCCCGAATCAGTGGGTTGGGGTCTTCACAGTCCTGCAAAATAAAGGGAGCTGTAGTTAACGTGTCATCGTGCTCTCATCACAGTCAAATTTAAAGGAAGTATTTGGTAAAAAAAATTAAAAGAAATTAAAAAATCTGGCAAATGTACGCAAACAGTCAGGACATGCTTGGTGTGAGAAGCAGAGAGAGGAGGATAATGTAACTCGAAAGTGATGTAAATCAACATAATCGAAAATCCAGTCGAGTGCCACCTGGTAGCCTTAACAAACGACGGACAGTCGGAAGCCATGAGGAAATTCCCTGAAGTTAAACAGGAGTTTAGACTCACAGTGTGGAGCTGATTTACAGCAGAACATGGAAACATTGAACATGGACTATGTTCATACAGCAGGAAACGTGTCTGAGACCATCTGAGGGAGTCACTGCTCTCTTTGGTGTACTCCGTTTAAGTTCTGCTCTGCTTTAAGCCAATACTGAAATGCTTTGAACAAATGGTAACATAATAATAACCAATAACAGGAAAGCTGTTATAAACACACTCATATGAGAATAAAAAAAAAGTCTCCACTTTATAGAGTGACGGTTTAAGAGTTCCCAGTTTCACACATACCTTGACGAAGGTGTTGACAGCCATGATTGCCATATCAGGCTGACTCTTGGCGTAGTTCATCAGGTACAGGTAGACCAGCTTCTTCAGCTCCAGATTATCAGTCTGCATGCAGTTCACCACGTCAGGAAAGAGGGCGCTGAACACAACAAAAGCGTCAGATGGAGACGGCGTCACAGAGAATATGAATATACGTGAATGAGATTTTACACGTCTTGTCCCCTTTTATAGAGAGAAGTAACATCTGTGACCACCTTCCCAGACCAAAAGAAACAAACGAAATTCCTACTACATTTTAACTTTTCTGTCATTGTCACATCTACAGACACTTCATAAAAGCAAGGATCCAAACTAGATATAATATAATAATAAATAATAATAATAATAATAATAATAATAATAAATGCAACAGTAATAAGCAAACATCAATAAATTAAATACACAAAATAGTAAGAAAAAAAACAACAATAAAAAAATATAAAAAGATAAATACAGCTATAATCTTCAACGTAAAAAACAAGCCAAAAGATTATTTAAGGTAAACACACCTTTATTAATATTTTATCTTTATAACCTGATCAGGCATATTTTAATGGATCAGTATCAAGTTAACTCTCTGCACTTTGCAGGCAATTTCATTTACTAGGCTTCAAAGCAAAATCAGAGTAACATACAGACAGCTGAAAACAGCTGAAAACAGCTGAAATTCACTCATTTCCAACTGAATTAAATTCCAGTGCATGTTTACTGCTCTGTATACGTGTACATGCTCAACCTGCATGCAGACTCTGACTGATCAGCAAGAGGGGCGGGGCTAATGACATCACTGATCCTAGATGTTGGGTTATAGATGAAAAGGAGAAGGGAAGAGCTGTTTGTATCACTTCTAAGCGAAATAAATGAGTACAGGTTGTCTAATCACACAAACTGTTAGTAAAATACTCATTTTATCTAAACTGTGGGCTGGTTTTATTCATAGTAACACAAAGATCTCAGCATTAACAGACTGGAAACAGATTGGGGGTCACAATTTTGGGGGCACAACTTGATTGGAACGTCGCTATTTAAATGTGAATATATGCATACATTTAGATGACATTCATGAACGTCATCATGGATTTAAGTAAAATCTTACAAAATACCAAATGCTTCCACAAAAAAGCTATATTGGCAGCACTGGGCTTAATGGAAATCCACATCTCTACATGGTGCTTCTGTAGTACCTGACTTCCTTACACTCAAAATAGAAAACAGAAACTGTACTGACTCAAAACCCACATTCTAAGTCTACTGGCAGACCTTCAGTTTTCTTCTACTGGCTTCTTTTGTAAACGTGTTGTGCGAGAGCACTATCTGGGGTAACTGAGCTGCTCTGAAAGTCCAGTAACCTTGTGTGAGTGGACTATACTATGAACACAGAGCCGTAACCTCCGCTGAAGTGCGTACGTTCTCTCACCTCACATCTTTTCCCACAGTCATAGAAGCAATGACCTTCTTCACTGCCTCCTTCTTCTTCTCCTTCTTATCGCTGTTCAGCTCCGCCTTCAGCTCAAAGATCTCGCCTGAAAAGAGAGACGTTAATCAACTTTACTGAAGGTTCTCCCGAAAACGCTCCAAAAACCAGGAGGACGAGGACATGCCTCCTCTGACTCGTGTGGTGTCAGCCACCACTTCTTTTCAAACTGCCTCCAATGCATCACTGGAGAAAAGTGCCAGAAAACGGGCTCTAATATGCCCACCAACATCTCAGCAGGAGTGAGAGTGACCTCTACCCACTCAGAAAGCATAGCCAATTGCGCTCTCTCAGGCTGTGGCTGACGATGGCAATGGGTTCGAACTTGCGATCCTCCATCATAATCATAAAGGTATGAATTACATGAATAAAATAATTTGAGATCCATTCACTGAACAGTCAAAAATACTATTCAACAGACGCAGTCGTCGTCCCCCCCCAACACACCCAGTCCACACTGTACCCTCTCGACTCTCTGTGAAAACAGAATCAGCAGTGACGGGACACTCAGCAGTGGTGAGACAGTTTGAGACACTAGCATGTGAATATAAACACAGAGGCGGGGCTTCAGCTTGAGCAACACAAGCCTTCAGCTTTCTCCAAACTCCAAGGACATCATGACTTTAAGAATGTCGTTACTTTACAAACGCCAACTTTGAAGCTGTTTTCCTCTTTTCGTTCTTAGTCTCAAATTATGAGTTCTAAGCGGTTCTTTCTGGCATATAAAAACTTACACATCATTCCAAAGTGGTTGTAAACGAAGGGGTGGCGGTTTTACAAGGGAGGGATGCTTTTTGTTCCCTAACAAATCGAGCCCTGGTTATTAGCTTGATTTTATCCTGTTATCAGTTCAGAGAAAAAAGCCCTCCAGTGTGATCAGCATGAGCCAGCTTTGACAATCATGAAGCATTTAGACGTGGACTGCTTCTGCATAATTACAGTCAATGAGCCTGAATTCCCGCACTGTCAGAGGAAGGTAATTACTCTGAAACTGGTCTCAGTCTCCGTTTTACCGGTTTTGGACATTTTCAGCTAATAACACACACATATATACACATACATACTCATACACTCCCCTCCTAAGTAGCCCTTTATTTTTGCAGTGGACTGAAACTATTGGGTTTGACACTAAAAGATGGATATGAGACAAAATATCAATATTTCAGCTTTAATTTCCAGGTGTTTTCATCTGGATCACAATTCAGAAGATAGTATAGCTAAGATAGCTGTGACCCACTGACATCATGAACCTTTTGCATTCATCCTCTGTTAGAAGAAGGGAGGGGGGGTCCTCCTTTCACTCTTCTTTAGCAGGTAAAATTGTATAGGGTTTAATTTGACTAGGTCACTCAAACCTTCAACCACTTGCCCCTGAGGAACCTCTATGTAGTTTGGTTCCATCTTTCTTTAAACTGAAAGACAAAACGTTTCTGCGAACGTCCGAGTTCACTGTACTGCGGCCCATCATACGTCACATCATCAATCAAGATGAAGCCGCCCATCCCAGAAGAAGCTATGCAAGCCAATGCCATGACACTACCACCACTGTGTTTCACAGATAAGCCTGTATGTTTGGATTCGAGAGCACATCCTTTCTTTCTCCAAACTTGAGCCTTTCCATCACATGGATAAAGGTTCGTCTTTGTCTCATCAGTCCGTCTCTGTACTTCCTCACAAATTCCAGTCTGGTTTTCCTGCTAATTCGTGGTTTGAAGACACCACTGTACTTCTGTTCATGTCTTCTGCAAACAGCAGATTGTGAGACCTTCACTCCTGCCCTCTGAAAGTTGTTGCTGATGTCACAAATAGTGAGTTTAGGGTCTTTCGTTACAGCACTGCTGTCGTTTCCCTTGATCTACCTGTTTGACATCTGTTAGTACACCAGTGATGACATTCTTCTTCAGTGCAGTCCAAATGTTTGTTCTGGCTTTGGCCAATATTTGTGCAGAGGCTCTGGTAGGTTTTCCATCTTCTCTTAGCTTCACAGCTGCTTGTTTTTCACCCATAGACGGCTCTCTGATTTTCATGTTGGTTCCTCCTAAAAGCACAGTCTGCACAGGCAAAACCCAAATCTGAATCTGAGCCCCACATTCAGCTATTTACAGTTTAATAATCAATGTTTCACAAAAAAATGGTGGATTCAGACAGAAGGTGCCATCTTTTGAACTGTGTATCAGATCCAGATGCAAACATCTTGAATTAAATTAAGCTGAAATATGGATCTTTTGTTCAGTTTACTGCAAAAATAAAGGGATTGGCCTCAATGTTCCAATACTTTTGGAGGGGTGCCATCAAACCCATGTTATCTCTGAACCCAGAACTTTCATATTATAACACTATAACAGCCTTAACACAGTTAACATTTGCAAAAAGGGCAAGAAAACCATAAACTGAAGCTTTACTAACCTTTCTTAGTAGTGGTGAAGTATTTGGAGTCAGTCATCTTTGATCCCAAGCCTCTGTTCTCCTGCACAAAAGAACAGCGAGAGTCAAAAAGCAGCTTCAAAAATAAATAAATTCGATATTCCCTGAAACATACCTGCAGACCTGCTCAAAATGAGTGGCACAGAAAGAGTGCTACTGAAGACAACAGTAGAGACAGGAAACACCAATAGTGCACATTCGTGACAATTATAGGAAGCTCTATCTCCATCCTTGTGACCCCAACCTCCCAAATTCCAGTAACATACCCTTATTATGTATTCTTTACTATCTTTAAAGCTCTATGACAGCTGGAGATGTTTTTTGTAGACGTACTTTATTAACAAAAATTATTTTAACAGTATTTATAGGAGACAGTCACACATACCAGACACTTATTTTCAGAAGATCTTAGGCTACTTCATTTGAGATGTAACAAGAGAATCCAGATATTTGTATGAATTTGACCATATTTCCATCCAAAAGTTACTTGCGCCTACAATTTGGTGTTATTTTTGGTTAGAATTCTTATTAAATTAAATCAATATCCTATTGGATATTGATCATCCAGGTTGTTTTTCAGAATACTTGTAATAAGTTGTTCAAAATATTTCACAGCCTGAATATTTTTAATATTTATGTATGTATCAGTATTATCCCTTCTCTGGACTTTTATTTTGAATTTTGAACACTGTGATCAAAGATAGATAGCAAAGACAGAGCAAAAAGCTTGTCCCTTTATATTTGTCTCTATAACCTAATATCTGGGTGAGCTGTCATTTGCCCCACCTCCTCTGCATGCAGGTTGAGCATGTACATGTGGACAGAGCAGTAAACATGCACTGGATGCTGTTCTGGCACTTAAAACTGGGATTTCAGTTCCAATTCAGTTGGAAACGAGCTCCCTCTGTTCTAAACTGAATGGTTCCTTAACAGCAGAAGCTGAAAGTTCAAAGATGTGCTGACTGCTTGTTAAAAATTTGATTAATCACGCTCAAATTCTTTCAAAATGGTTTAGGTGTTTGCTTGTGCCTCCACACCAAAAAAAGCCCGTACACAAGCAGAAACACATCTGAAATGTTTACTCCTTAGTCAGCTCTCCATCCTCCACTCCAAGAGTCCCTCTTCCCTCTCTCTGGCTCTGATCCTGCAGAACGCAGCACTTTCACGGTTTCCTGTTATCCAGAATCTCACTTTAACCCTCACTGTCAGAGCACAGAGGTCATCCAAACATCAGCAGAGACTGTGGACCAAAGGGCCCATTTCCTCTTCTTCTATTATTCTGTTTCCAATAAGTCGAGATGAAAAACAACCAGTCGACTGTCAGAGAGTCGCTCAGAACTCTGGCAGTGACGAGTCCCGCATTTGTCTTGATGTGTTTGACCAACCCGTGTGTGGAGGCACCGTGGTCAGCACCAAGACCAGCAGTTTGTTGTCATATCACACGTCCGGGTGTCACTGTGTGGGGGGCAATGAGGACCTGCAATCTCCTAGCTTTTCTGAACACACAATCCAGTGCTCTATTCCAACAGGACGATGCTCGTCCACATACTGCTGCCATCTCAAGATCTCACCTTGAAGACACAGATACTACGCTGTGGTTGGTGTCATCTCCAGACCTGTCCCTGATTGAAAATGTGTGGGATGCTATTGGACGCTCTGCAGAACTGAGTGATGACATTCAAGCTGCATGAGATGGATCTTCACAGGACACCATCAGGAACCTCTACAACTCCATGCAGAGACGTCTGGCATGTTGCGTTAAACCCGACGTCGTACTGAGAGACCCAACTTCTGTATGAGTAGATCAATAAATCCTGATCAGATCAAATATGATCCTGATCACCTTTACCTTCTTTCCCAATAGCACAGCCATCCCACACGTCCTTCTTGGTGCAACTATTTTTTTGATGAGTGTGTGTGTTTAAGTATATTAAAGATACAGCGACACAAATACTTTGTAATACTCTGTACCTTTTAATTGGTATTTGAAAAATGAACTTTTTCCACAGTATTGTATTTTTAAGCTGCACTAACTGGTCTAACTGGTTTTGACATACAGGGGTGGACAGATATAAATCTGGCCAGTAAGGCTTTATGGAATTCCTAGATCCTGAAGACCATTCCAATTTCTCCTAGATACACTAGATCATTTCTATATCTTCCAGAGAACTACTGTTCACTCCTATTTCTACTAGATCCTCCTAATCACTCCTATTTCTACTAGATCCTCCTAATCACTCCTATTTCTACTAGATCCTCCAACCACACAACTAAAGGCACTTGGACACTTGGTCCTCCAGGATTTACATTATAGACTGTTGTACAAGGTACAGAAAGTAGCGTGTCTTACTGCAGAATAGACTATAGTTTGAGTCTATAACAGCAACAGCGTTAACAACCCAACAACCCAAAACCACACTAGTGAAGAAACCAGCAGCATCTACTGCAGCTTTAAATTTCCTACCAAGTCACCTGATATCCATTCGGTCAACAGATATCCAGGATAATTAGTAGAGAGAAACAAGTCACAGTGCTGTTCGCTCATATGACACTCTGTTAGTACCCAAATAAAGAGCTAGATCACTCTTTATTCTCCAGATCACTCCTGTTTATTTATCGACTGAAATAAATTAGCTTAAATTAAGAGTGAAGTCCTTCTTTAGACCATTTGTATTGCTCCAGAAACTGAATTTAAATTCATAAATGAACAGCCAGATCACTCAAATGTCTCCAGATCACTCCAGGTCACTAATTACTCCTGTAATCTCCTGTAATTATAATTCTCCTGTATTACACTCTTGTATTATATTATTTCTTTATCAACTGACTTAAATAAATGGAAAGATCACTCCTACATCTGTAGATCACTCATATATTCTTCAGATCACTCTTATATATCCAGAAATTGAAATAACTGTCTTAAATAAAGACACAGATCACTCCTATTTATATATTCTTCATATCACTCCCATATTCCACAGATCACTAATACATACATAACTCCTATACAACACAGTTCACCCCAGATGTCTCCAGACCACTCCTGTCCTCCCCAGAACACTTATGTACTCTCAAGATCACTCCTGTTCTCCCCAGAACACTCCTGTCCTCCCCAGAACACTCAGGTACTCTCGAGATCACTCCTGTCCTCCCCAGAACACTCGTGTAATCCCCAGAACACTCGTGTACTCCCCGGATCACTCCGATATTGTCCAAATCACTCCTTAAGATCACTCCTGTTTCCTCATCAGACTGAAGCCTCCTGAATGTTTACAGTCTGATTCGCTTCAGAAAGCTGGAGTTAAACTACTGCTCAGTGTGTGTGAGTGATGAATTCATAACTAATGGACTGAGCAGAGTCGTCAGGCTGGGCTATGCTAAGCTAACGCGGCGGTGTTGTGTTCAGAGTGTAACCGGCTCAGTGAGGTTCTGCTTGGTTCTATTCTGCTCTCTTCGGTTCTATTCTGTTCTGCTCGGCTCGGTGTCACTCACACATAGCTGACTTGCCCACTCCATTCCGGCGGAGACGCTGCGCGGCTAGCGAGGCTAACAGATGACTGTAAGTCTACGGGAACAGGCTAGCGAGGCTAACGCGGAGGCTAACGGCTCGACCGTCCTGCCCGGAGCTCAGATAAGCCTTTAATCCGCTCTGCCTCCCTGACTCACTGCCTCCCCACTGCCTCAACGCCTCTCAACCGAGTCACAACCGGGATTAAAGAGGCACAAACGAGCAGGAAAACTCACCGACACAAGACTGACACTCCGAGTCCGGCCTGTCTCACTCCCACTTCCTACTGCACTCCGCACGCGCACACCCAGCTCTGGACACTCCTATATCACCCTCTCATATTTACATATCATACTCCTATATCACCCTCTCATATTTACCTATTGCACCCCTATATCACCCTCTCATATTTACCTCACACTCCAATAGCACCCTCTCATATTTAACTATTACACTCCTATATAACCCTCTCATATTTACCTATCATATTCCCATTTCACCCTCTCGTATTTACCTATCATACTCCTATATCACCCTTTCATATTCACTTATTACACCCCATATCACTCTCATATTTACCTATTACACCCCTATATCACCCTCTCATATTTACCTATTATACTCCTATATCACCCTCTCATATTTACCTGTTAACCTCCCATATCACCCTCTCATATCTACCTATTACACTCATATATCACTCTGTCTCATTTTTAATCCAGGACAGAGTGCCATTCTATGTCTAGGCATACAGTCCAATGTAAACACTCCAGGGGAATTTAAAGTAGCCATTTCACCTCATATCCATGTTTTTAGGATGTAGGAGGAAACTGGAGAACCCGGAGGAAACCCACACAGAGAAGGGGAGAACATGAACCTCCACCCAGAAAGGGTCTTGAACCAAAGACCCCAGTGCTGGGAGGTGAACTGCTTTCTTTCTCATGGACATAACAGTCTGTCTGAAGCTCTGGGAAAACACACTGCAGGAACATATACAGTCATATACCACACACACACACACACACACACACACACACACACACACACACACACACACACTCACTGATGGAACACTTGCTCTGTTTGTAGACAATCCCACCAAACCCCTCCAGAGCTGACCACCCTCAGTGGGACACAGTGGACGGGTTTGGAGTCTATAAAGCACTCAGCTCTATGAGAATGTGAGAATGTAAACAACAGATTAAGCTAAACACTTATTATTCACCAGCCAAAGTGATCCAGGCTATATAGACTATATGGCCATATATATGTGGACACCCCTTCTGCATTCACGTATTTAAAGTAGCACCCATTACTGACACAGATGTGCAAATGCAAACAGACCTTCTCGAGTCTGGGAATGGGAATAGGACACCATTCCTAATGCCAGGTGTGGATTAGTGGTGTATAAAGACCCCCTCACCAGTAACCGAGTGTTTAAACAAGTCTGATGCACTTTGAAAACAAGTGCTGTGGACTGACGAAAATAGTCTGTGCATCATTCATTCTTTTCATATTTATCTGAGAATCAAAAATTGAAAAATGAAAAGAAAAAAAACAACAATTTGGTATTTTGCTATTTGTTTCTAAATCAAATCCCAATAATGATTTTTAAAATTAATTAATGATTAATTTAATTTTGTAATATTTTCATTTTTATTCTCAAATCAAATAATAGCAAATTAAAAATTGCACTCAGGGACAAAAGGACCAGGATTGAGAATCACTGCTCTAAAGGATGAAGTGTGACACACTAAGAAGCCAATAAGTACTGAGTCATTCAAACCACTCATTTTTCAATTTTGGATTCTCAATTAAATATGAAAAGAACGAATGATACGCAAATTGATGACAACATTTTGGATGAATCGAGCAAATATAAGTACTAAGGAGTACTAAGCTGTACAATATAATGAAAAGAACACCTCCCAAACTGTTAAGCATGGGGGTGGATGGATAATGCTTGTGTTGCAGCCAGTGGCACAGGAAACCTTTTACTGTTAGAGTGAAATTCGGTTACCCACCAGAAACTTCTGGAAGTAAATATCACAAAGTTTGGCTATAAAAGTATTTACAAGTTGTGATAGTACTGACCAGGTTTCACTTATGTTTGGTTTGTTATTTAGCAATAAAAAAAATACTCATTCATTAAAGAAATGTTTAATCTTGAACTTTGACCTCCTGGACATCAGGACACCTTTTACCTGCATAACTGTTCACACTGAGCTGTATTTTGACTGTATGCTGTGCAAGATGAAGGACATCTTATGGGCATATACTGGAACTACACTACAGTACCTTGCAAAAGTATTGATACCCCCATGAACTTTTCCACGTTAGACCCACAAACTTAAATGTATTTTATTGGGACAGACTGACACAAAGTACCAAGTAATGAAAATTATTACGTATTTATTATTACACAGTTTTCAAACCTTTCAACAAATAAAAATCTGAAAAGTGTGTCTGAAGACTATGTTAATTTTCTTTTCACTTCACAATTACTTGCAACTTTGTGTTGATCTCTCACTTAAAGTCCCAATAAATTCCATTTAACATTTCTGGGTTTAACTTTAAAAAATATTCATGAATATGAATATGAATTTGAATACTTTTGCAATCCACTGTACGCCTGGACTGATGTCAAATTAACTGAATATTAAAGGGTCATCCATGCTTAATAGAGTATTTTATGATCTTATTCATATTTGATCAGAGTGTGTTCAGTGAAAGGGTGCCGAGTTAAATCTTCTCACACAAAAGAAAGAGATCAGTTTCATCTCGGAAAAAAACAGCTTTATTACAAGAACTAAATTAACAGCAATTGTTTTTTTTGTTTGTTTTTTTTCAATCAACAGTTTTTGCAAATATTGCTATTCATACCGACCAATCCCACCACACCAGTCCGATTAATCCCAGTTCATCTCCAGCTCTGCAGGAACAGAAGACGAAAGCGAGCAGGAGGAAGCTGAACATTCAGGAGCTCAGTTTCTTATGAGGACTGTGACGGACAGGCGGGCACAAAGTGGGACATGCATTAGTGTGAGCACACACAGGTGGGCTTTCTGAAGCCAAAGGTGATGTGAAAGCACAGGTTTGAAGATCAGAGGGAGAAAAAAAAGCCATGCTGTTTTAGAATACATTCAAAATAATCCATAAAATGAGCTCTCAGAAACAATAAAGCTGACATCTTTAAAGCAAGTCGATGAACGTCTGAGCAGTGGGTGGCAGTGAGTGTGAGCTTCAGGAGAAGCAGAAACGTCTTTATATGTGTAAATGAAGGCTAATCTGTGTGTGTGTGTGTGTGTGTCCTATGCATGAGTCAGTCAGTCTGAACACAGCTGAAATTTAAAAGGAAACTCCACCAAATTTCTGTTTAATTCTTACAAACTTCTTACCAATGCAGAAGTGGTGAACAGAAGGAGGTGCTGGTTACCATGGCTACAACACAAATTCACTTTTCCGGAGCAGCCTTATCATTAACACCACCTCTTTTTTTCTACACTACCTGTCCACTCTATCAACTCACTCTACCATAGAGGAGCACTTTGTAGTTCACCTTGTGTTAGTGTGCCGGTATGAGTGGATCAGACACAGCAGTGCTGCTGGAGTGTTTAAACCTCTCTCTGTCACTGCTGGGAAGTAAATAACCCGCCAACCAAAAATATCCAGCCAGTGTCCTGTGGGCACTGATGAAGGACTAGAGGACACAAACTGTACAGAAACAGATGAGGTTCTGTCTCTGAGAAGTCTTCTGTGTAATAGAGTGGACAGTGGACGCAAAGCTGAGAATGACCCACCACCCATGAGGGCCTGCTCAGTGGTGCTCCTGTGGGGTCACTGAAGATTGAAGATGATCATTGAAGATCAGGGTGAAAGGAGGAGTATAAAGTATGCTGGACTACAGTCCGTAATTATAGATCTACAAAGTGCTTCTGTATGGTCAGTGGACCTGACCAAATGGACAAGATGGTGGTCAAAGGTGGACTATTTCAATGTCGGCTTCCATTCACCACCACTGTCCACCATTCTGACTGGTTTTCTCTAGAACAGCTCTGAACCAGATCCTTTCCAGATCCACCTTCAGTGGCTCCTGAAGCTTTAAACAATTTCTTTCAACACCTGACATACTGTACACTACACCTCCAACACCAACACCAGACTAGGGTCAGAAACATAACCATCGCTCTCTATTATACACATCCAGTTCACCCACAGTCACAGACCAGTAACTCTCACTGCTCTTAAATACACTCGTTCAACCCAACATAAGAACCCTACCTAACCCTAACACACACTCACAGACACCATCAGGGTTCGTGCTGTAACACCAGTTCAGCTCCACTCTGCACTCTTCTCTCAGTTCTGCTCCAATATATTACACAATAAAGTGACTCACAAACCAGTACAACGCACAAGGTGCTATTCACTCACTCAGCCACAAGATGGAGCCACACCACTACAATAGGCCAGCTTACTAGTTGAGAACAAATGATATAAGGTCCAGTGTTCACTAGTGTTCACTTTTAGTGAATTTCCATCCAGAAACATCTGCTGCACTCTTAAAAGGAAAGGTTCCAAAACAGGTTCCTCCTATATAACACTGGATTATACTATTTATATAAGGTTCTAAACCAGTTTTACTTAAAAGTGTTAAATGTGTGAAATTACAATCTGCAAATGAAAAGTCCTAATTTTTTTTATTTATTTATTTTATCTGGTATAAGATATATAAACGACAAACACGTTATAATACAAATATTAGAATGTTTGAAGAACTGCTATATATTGTTTTATATAAGGTTCGAGACCATTTTTATTTGCAAATGAAAAGTCCTAATAAGATTTTTTTTTCTTAAAAAAGACTTTTTATTTGGTATGAGATATATATAAATATATAAATATATAAATATGTAGAAGTGTTTTTAAAGTGCTTTGAAAGTAAAAAAAAACATGTAAATAAGCAGGTTATGAACCTTTTTTCTAGTAGGATCTTGTGCTAATTTGCTAATTTGTCTGAAGTTATATTTTCCACCTTAAAAGCCGTAACAATTATATTACATTACATACGTTACATTATATTAAAATTTCTTTTTTATTTTTGAGAAATGTTTCAGGAAGTTTAAGAAACAACATTGTTCTAATCCAACATATATATGGGTGTAACCCAGTTTTACGAGTGGGTAAATGAAAAATCTGATACACGGCAAATATTTATAGATATTTTTAAACAAAATATTTGAAAGTTAAAAAAACTGCCATATACTTTTCCATATAAACCGATTTTCTAGTGGTTCTGAAAACCCTGATAAGTGTTGCTTTCAAGTCGCTGTGGTCTGAGCCGCAGCAGAACCGGCCAGGCGGTCAGAACAAAATCCTGAGCTGGATTTTGACTCGCTGGACCTGAAATACCCACCTCTGACTCAAAAACAGGAACAAGTTAGAACCTTTATTTTTAAGAGTGTAGAACATTTCATCATCATAATGCAACAAGATCCCTTTAATCGCCCTGTCTGATAAACAGACACACACACACACACACACACACACACACACGCATCCACTCACAACATCTCAAGTCAGTCGGGTGTGTTTCAGTATTTGGGTCATGGGTAGGGTGCTCATAATCATAATAAAATCCCACACACACACACACACACACACACACACACACACACATCACTCACACTTTAAGGCAAAACGAGTTGTCGAGGCAGCACTTCTGACAGCAGTATTGCATAGCTAAGGCAAAACTTACCCAAACCAACAGCATCGGTTTTTATACAATAAGTCAATTAATATCACACACACACACACACACTACACCAGTCCATGTTTAAACAATAAACATATACATATATTACATATACAATTCTCTCCACCCAAACATAAATAGACAAATGTGGCAAATCCAGGTCCAGAGAGTTCAAATCCACCCCAGGGTTTTGTTCCGGGCAGCTGGAACGCAATCCTGGGGTGGATTTCTATTTCTCTGGCCCTGGACGAGCCACTTCTGTAAATACATTATATTTACCCACATTTTTATAGTCTTTGTTTTTTGGCCAAAGGTGGCACAAGCAACTGATCCCACCGTACAACGTCCCCGGAATATTGTGCCGAAGCTAGAACACTTAGAACAGATAGAACAGCAGTGCTGTTCAACACCATTCCTACAGTTACAGGGCCTCGGGGCCTCTGGAAGAGAGGGTTGTAAATGCAGCCGTGCCTCAGAGAATAATCTGAAACGGTCATCTGGAAAACAGGTGCTTAGCTGGTCACAGTTCTGGACAGCTGTGTGGAATTCTGGACGGGCCCACCAGGGCTGCACGATACATCATACAAGTCCTAATACAATCGTTATCGGGATGCATCCCGATACGAGCACTTTAATAAGTCATGTGATTTCAATGTGAGCTGTGGGTTCTGATGGGTCAAGGTAGTCACATGATCATTAATAGTAAAGAAATTTAGGGTGAGATGCAGGTGAGGTGGAATATGGAACAATATATGGTTCCCCTGAAGCTATAAGGTTCTATCTGATTTACATTTATTTACATATTCTTATTCTGTAACGACTTCTTAACATCATGTGAGGGTTTTTGTTCTCTTTGTCCTTTATATTATAGTGAGGAAAAGCACATTTACATGCAAATGAGATTTTATCTACTTACATTGATCAGCAAACGTTTGTGCTCCCCTGTTCAAATGACATGTTTATGATTTTTTTTTTTAAGCCTAAATAATTGAACCCATTTTTAAACGGAAATATTCAATATTTTACACATAATTTCTATTTATTTTTTGCATCTAACTGGTTGAAAACCATAACACAATATACTACATGTGCTGAAATCTTTATACATTGAATATTTCTTTATACTTTTGAAAATATAATAAACATAATTTGTCCTGGGCTGCCCAAACATTTGTATATTACAAAAGATTTGCATACATTTGCATGTTTTCAAAAAACGTATCTCAGTCTGTAGTGTTTCACTACACCAGTATCTCAGCTTCAGCCACCAAAACACTCAATGCTACACAAATAATGTTCTTCACAATGTTTTCTGACTAATTATATATATATATATATATATATATATATATATATATATATACACACACACACACACACACACACATTATATATATATATAATATTTCAATAATAACACTACAGAGGCTCTGTTAGTCCATGTAATTATGTAATACACTTTGGACATTGAGGAAGTGAGGAAATGACCTACTGTGGTCCGTATCGTGCAGCCCCAGTTCATACCAGCCTTGCTCCCTTACTGAGTACCAACCCTCCAACAAACAGAGTAAAATTGTTTAAATCAGAAACAATTTTACGGGGATGGGGACATTTGTGAGGCTTTCAAACATTCAATGAATGCCATTCAACTTGTGAACAATCATCCTGGTCCAGAAGAGGAAAAGAACCCCACCACCTAAGCACTGTATCGTTAAATCAGCCCCATCAGAATCAAATAAATCATTTCAGAAAACAAGAACATATTTAAAAGCTGGAGTAAAATGGAATCAGAACCTGAAACAAGTTTAAAAGCCCATTGGCCATGAACCATTGAAGGTGAAGGAGAAGGTATTGGCTTTCTAAACGCAGGACCTTTGCTGTTCAGTGGACACCTGTTGCTCTGAGTGGGACACTGTTGCAGAGGACAGTCAAAGATTAGCAAACTTCATCCTATTGGTCCAGACCTCAGGAGTGATTCATAAAGACAAAGACGCATGGAACACAAACACGTTTTGCGACAACAAAATTATGGGAGATGCTGCCACTTTCCAACTTCCATTGGAATGACCCTCTGTTTCCGATCACCGTTTTGCGGTAGAACGTCTCCTGGTGACGTCTCTAAGAGAAGCCTTTGTTTTCCAGAGAACACCAGGGACACTTGACCTTCGTTGCTGGCTGGAGGGTCTTTCATCGTGTTCTAATTATCTTCTATTCAATATCCAGAACCATTCCTTTCAACAAAGCAACACTTTCACAATTATCACAACAGAAGCAAGTCCTTGATTGACTGGAACGCAGTCGCCACAAATATGCTCATACCGTCAAAGGAAAAACGCGACAAATACTTATTAAGCTGAGTGGTGTCCTTTGGTAGCACATTTTTTCATTTTACAAATCCAATTCCATAAGTCTTGCAGTCAGAGGAAAAGGAACAGACCGAGACATAACATTGGGAATTTGTGACATGCTTGGTAAATCCGATTTAGCCAGGGACAGCTATCCTTTGATATGCCACACGATGTAATCCTGTGCTCTCATTTCGCCCCAAGAACCATTCCCTCCATTCTGGTAGAAGTTAGGCTTTAGTGTGTTGCTACATGATAGTCACAGCTTTCAGACTTCCTCTCTTGCTCCAGTCTTTTCAGATTCAGGTTGAGGTTGTCCCTTGTTCCATGTGATCCAGCAGGAGTGGCTGAGGAAGTCTGTCATAGACAATTATCCTTCTCAACAACATCATTTTGCTTTGGTGGTTTGTGACCTCATTACATCAACAGGGTGACTCCTTCATCAGCAGTTCTCATCATCAAGCTGGGCTTATCACCTACAGATACATTCATGACCCCTTTCCTACAGCCTACTGCAATGCTACATCCAAGCTTCTGCATCCAAGCTGGACTCCAGAGAGAAGGAGTGCTCTCTGGATCCCATGGTGGGTGATCTTTGCTGTGGGTGGATAAGGTCTGCGAAGGCCTGGTGCAGAGCTTTGCGGGATGGTGGGTGTCCATGTGATCGTGGAGATTGTGGTGGCGTCTGAAGAGGGGACAGATTTGCAGGAGACTGTTGTTGTCTGTGATGTAGGTCTCTGTAGCTGACTGGCGTCGGAATTCGTGATGGACTGTTCTCTGGACGGTTGTCAGTACGAGGTCGTATCCGCGGGCGCAGCTTGAGCTTGTAGATTGAAGGAACCCTCTCCGCCTTCTTCTGCCCCTTTTTGGGGCGCAAGACAACAGTGTTGTCAGCATCCCCGTTGGCATGATAAGGAGGTGGAGGGGAGCAAGAACCCTCTGAAAGAGGCTCACTCAAACTGAAACACATTGAAGAAGTCTCACTTGAGGAATCATTGTAGGAGCAGTCGTCTGGAGGAGGTGGAATGGGAGAAGGGAATGTGTCTGGGAGTGGGAGGTCATTATTAGTGTTGGTGTTAACATTGGCATCACCACGGTCATAGGGCAAATTTGGGAGATGATCATTCTGAGGAACATCACCTTCCACATCAGCCCAGTCCAGCTGTGAATCCATTGGCACCTCAGGAGGTGGGAGACCCAAATGACTGCCATTTACCTGACGGGGGACACAGGGAAGTCTCAAGTCTGATTCTCTGAATTGCTCGCCCTCCTCCATTGAGCTCGAGATGGCTGGGAGTTTTCGGAGACCCCCGCCAAGACTAGGCCATTGTTCCCGCTCTCTGAACCCATTGTTGGGGAGGCCAACTCGGGTCTGGCTGTGCAGTAGTGTAGGGGGGTCTTCCAGAGCACAATTCCGAGTCCGTTTTGATTCCCGTAAATCAGGCAACATTCCTATTTTCCCTCCAACATTTAAAGAGGAGGAAGAGGAGTTGGAGGAAGAGTATGCTGAATCTGTCACATTAGGATCACCAGAGACGGGAAGCTGCAACGCTCCCACTTCCTTTGTGGTAGGTGCTCTATTCTGGCTGACTTGAGTCTGCTGCTGAGTGTTTGCCAGGAACTCGGCCTCAAAGGTACGGTACAACTCCATTTCACGTTGTGCAGCATCCTGACCAGAAAGTGACTGGAATCCAAACCCCAGCCCCATTTCATCCTCCTGATGCTCCTGGGCTTGTTGTTGACCCCACCCTCTTTGTGCCTTTCCAATGGG
Organism: Acestrorhynchus altus; assembly: GCA_034509495.1. NCBI lineage: Eukaryota > Metazoa > Chordata > Actinopteri > Characiformes > Acestrorhynchidae > Acestrorhynchus > Acestrorhynchus altus. The sequence continues at coordinate 18,446,948 of CM067522.1, read as the reverse complement.
CCGAGGACTGTGGTTAACCCGAGGGGACCGTGGAGGGTGATGATGAAGTTTTTGGTTGTTTGAGGAGTGTGGGGAGCGCCGGCCTGGCTGAGAGACAGGTGGCAGGAGCCTCCGACTGCCAACAGAGGGTGAGCGTGGAGCAGGGGGTCGTGGGGTCACTATGCCTTTCTTCACAGGGCTACTGGTTCCAGAGCCACCTTTAATGGGTGAACTAGAGGCCGAAGAGGAGTTCTGTCGCTTTGATAAACCACTGCTCAACCTGGGTGAACCTGGAGGTACCTGCTTGGTCCTCAGTTCATCCTTGGGCTGGGGGTCTCTGTGGTCTCTGTGGCGAGGGGACCCAGGGCTTGGTTCACTCACTCGACCACGAAGAGGAGCTTTGCCTTGGCTGAGGGAACGGGGGCCCTGGAGCCTTCTAGGACCATCTGGCCCCATTGACCTGCCCCTCTCTGTTCGGCCAGTCCGGTGGCCCTCTGCAGGACCTTGGGGTGGGCTGGGTTTGAGCATGGAGGTTGGGGGTGTGGGCCGTTCTCTGGAGGCACTGCGAGCCCGGGTCTGTGGGGGGCGCAAGGCAGGGATATGGGTTCCACCATCTGGGCGCTCAATGATGTGCTTTCCCTCTTTACGGTTGACCAGGAGGACCACCTCCTCCCCGTTCATGCGTCGGGCTCCCAGAGAGAAACGGCCTCCTCCTGTTGCTCCTCCACCACATTTAGAGGAAGCATTGGAGGAATCGCTGTCTCCGGAGAGTCGGCGAGTCAGTGGCAACAGAGAGTCCTTATTCCTGAGGCTGAAAAAGAGACAACGAGAGGCGGATTAGATTAGTGGAGACCACTAAAGACAGAAAAGACCACTGACAGCAGGTGCATTAACCTGGGAGATTCTTCACACAACCTTTGACTTGTAACACTCTGCCAATGGGACTGAGGGAAAGTACAAGCAAGGCATGCTGGGAATTGATTAGTGTGGTTGGCACACATGACTGGCAGCCACTGTCAGAATTGGCGGGAAAATACTCAGAGATTAACGGAGTGATCACAGGAGGACCAGAGAGGAGGATTACTGAGCCTGTGGAATTACTGATTAAACACACACACACACACACACACACAAACAGTCACGCACACACACACACACACACACACACACACACACACACACACACACACACACACACACACACACAGACACTTCATTTTCAGGGGCATTTTTGACCTTTATGAAAAGATTTCTCTGCTGCATTTCTGCACAGATGTCATCAGAAATGTCCATCTCAATGTTCTATCATCAATTCAGTGTCCACTATGAATTATTCAGTGTCTACTCTGAATTATTATTCAGTATCTACAGCTGTATCAGGTCTGAGTACAGAAAAGGGGCAGATTTGCTGGAGCTGGGATGTAAACACTTGCAGAAAAAAAACAAACATGCTTCAAGCCAAGTGCAGTGAACGGTCACGTTGACGACGTTTTACTTTTCAGATGCACAGCTTGATGCTGAACCCAGATTAACCTTTGGCTGATCTGTTTCTTCTCTCTGACTGAAGTCTGAGATAAAGCTAATCTGTAATCCCACCTGTCTCACCTGCAGCTCTGGCACCATAAGGGTTAACCCTCGTAGGTCCAGTAGGTTTCTGTCTATCTACTGCTATCTACTATGAATTATTCAGTATCCAGTGTGAGTTCTTCAGTATCCAGTGTGAGTTCTTCAGTATCCCCTTTGAATTATTCTGTATCCTTTATGAATTATTCAGGACATAGTGTGAATTATTCAGTATCATTGTATAGTATTATTATTCAGTATTATTCAGTATGAGTTATTCAGTATACAGTGTGAATTAGTCAGTGTACAGTGTGAATTATTCAGTATCATTGTATAGTATTATTATTCAGTATTATTCAGTATGAGTTATTCAGTATACAATGTGAATTAGTCAGTGTACAGTGTGAATTATTCAGTATCGCTGTTCAGCATTATTCAGTATGAGTTATTCAGTATACAGTGTGAATTATTCAGTATCTACTATGAATTATTTAGTATACAGTGTGAATTATTCAGTATACAGTGTGAATTATTCAGTATCTACTATGAATTATTCAGTATACAATGTGAATTATTCAGTATCACTGTTCAATATTATTATTCAGTATTATTCAGAATGAATTATTCAGTATAGAGTGTGAGTTATTCATGATCCATTATGAATTATTCACTGTCTACTGTGAATTACTCTGCATCCACTATCAATCTGTTAGAGCAAGACAATAATGAAATTACTGTGAAAGCTGTATAGAAATGTTATGAATAACAAATAAACATTTACAGTGTTTTATTTATCATTTCATACTTATTTTTCTCAAAATGTTGAGAAAATGGGAAATATTGCATCCTCTGTAACACTAACATGCTGTTATGATTTCCGAACTTTTGAATGCAACTGTAAACGTGAGTAATATTGTCATTAACTCCATTAAAACGATCATGACTCCAGTCGTCTATGGGTTAACAATGTCCTGCTCTGACTTTTCCATGAGATTGTCTGAGGAAACCAAGGCCCCTTGCCAAAGCAAACCCCCCCCCAGCCCCTCATAATTACACTAAACAATGGAACAGCGCAGACGTGAGAGCGAAACCGGACCGAGCGTGACTAAAAAAACATACCGTCCACCTTATCGGTAAATATCAGGGTTAACACTTGTCTTTGCTGTAGGGGCAGAGTGCTGTTTGAGGAGCTTTAATAGGCATGTGATAATGGAAGTTTGTATAAACAGCACGTGGTGGAGCCGAAGAAAAGCTGGGGTTTGGTTTCTTTCCTTTTCTCTGGACTTCTGTGTTAATTCTGTTTAATCAGCACATTCTGCTGGAAACGGGAACAACAGAGAAGGTTGAAATCTGTCCAAATTCAAGCTGTCGTTGGAGTAATTAGGCAGGGTAGGAGAAAGGAAGGATGTGTGGTGCAGTAATGTGCTTCTGCCACATGGTGGAGTCAGATGCAGCACGGTCCAGCATGGCAGGCGGCCAATGTCACCTGGGATTAGTGCAATCTGCTCGCTGCAATCTGTTGCTTCCCTCTATGTGTGTGTGTGTGTGTGTGTGTGTGTGTGTGTGTGTGTGTGTGTTACCCTTAAGATGCAGAGCAGTGCAGTGTGTTATTAGGGGTGTTTAAGTAACTAGGTCAGTGAGAGAATAGGCTAATTACAGGACCACCACAGGGATAAACACAGACAACTGCACACTCACTGGCCACCTACCTTGTGTTTTCTCACTGGCCACTTTATTAGAAACACCTACATTCTGCTTCCTCACTGGCCACTTTCTTAGAAACATTTCTCACTGTTACACACCTGAGGGGGTTGAGGCGAGGTTCTGATCTGTCCCGAGGGGGTCTGGGCAGCAGGGTGGCGGGGTTCCTTCCGGGTTCTGTGTCTGCAGCGATGTGGTGTGTTCTGCCGGGTCGTGAGGAAGACAAGGCCGGGCAGGTGGAGGAGGGCTCCAGTGAGCGCCGGTCAGGGCTTTTGTAC
>CM067522.1:17745927-17795927 GCA_034509495.1 Acestrorhynchus altus | reverse complement strand
TTAACTAAACATAAAACTGAAGAAATGTAAAAAATAAAATGTAATTAATATAAATTTTATGAGATAAATGTCATAACACTCTTATGCCCCAATAGCTGGTATTTAATCCTTTGGCTGAAATAATTTGATGTTTCCTACAACCGTCTCTGACCTTGACTTCTGAATTCTTTCAGCTATGTCATTTTTCAGTGTCAGTAAGCTTTCTTCCTTGCACACCTTTCCTGAAAATCAAAATGTTTGGTCTCTTGTTGATGGTAGAAGCTGCACTTTTAACTATTAACAATATAAACTGTGGCGAGAGCTACCTGTAACATAATATCAAAATGTTTACCATCAGTTCAGGCATAATTCATCTCACTATAACTTTGACAACATTGTTTCCTTTCTTGTAATTTTCTTTCCAAATATAATGCCTTCCAAATATTAGTGCCTCTATAACTGTGCTGTGTATTGTTACGACGCTGGATATGTATCATGATACTGGGGTTACAATTCAGTATATTGATATTTTATGAAACTGTAAGCAAGACAGTTTATTGCAATTTTTAAATCAAAGTTTAGGAAAACTTATGGCAAAAACATCATACGTAGAAACGGAAATTTTTATGCATATGTTTGTCCAGTGCACCTACGGACTGTGACAGGGAGGCAAATTCTGATGCTTTAGTCTGCAGTTCAGAGCAGTTTGTAGGTTGGTACATGAAGCCAAAGCCCGCCTGGCGAGGTGCAAAGAAAGAGATAAGAAGGGAGGTGATTGGGAGGAGCAGGGTGTGAATCTGTTTGACACAATGGTGCAGTGAAAGTGGGGGGTAATATACAGTGGGAACCTGCAAATGGGGAAAAAGAACATTGAACAATTCTGTGTTTCAGTTGGAAATGTGTACCAGTAGAGAAAATGAAAAAGGCATTATAATAAAAAATGACTCAATTTTCCATCCCAATTCAGAAGTGCCAATTACCCAATCAAAGTAGGCCTCTCCAACTGTCACAAACACTAGTAGGGTTAGGGTTTGGGTTACTAGGACACTAGGAGGGTGAAGACAAGCACATGCTTTCTCTGACATGAAGTTAGCCACCACCTCTTTTCGAACTGCCATTACATCATTGCTGGGCAGCCAATGTGCTCAGAGGAAAGTGTCAGGTGCCCAGCTTCAAAACGACTAACAGTTGCATATGCCAACCACATACCCACCAATGGGAGAGAGCACCATGTACCCGCCAATGTTGCTCACTCAGACTCTGGTTACTGATGGCAAGCAGTATGACTCAGGATTTGAACCTGTGAACCCTGGATCATAGTACTAGCATTAGACCACCAATCCACTCAGAGGACAACAATTCAGAAGAGTGGCACAGAATGGCTTTTTCATCTCAAATTCAATTTTGCTAAAAAAAATCTAGGGGATTTTAATTATTAAAATCGAACATCTGACATTTGGCTTCTGTGCTGGTATTTCATTTGCTTGGTATTTTTAATTTCCTACATGCAACTTCTCTCTCTCTCTGCATCTCTGCCTCGCTCACTTTCTATGACATTAAGCTGCATTTGCTATAAAAATAAATGATGGCCAGATCCCACAGCTGCTCTCCGATTTAATACTTGGCTCTGCGTATTTTATATGTTGTTTTGCTGCAGCAAAGAATAGGGAGGACAGGCAAGGTTGCAGCAAGAATGAGATCTTTTACAGAACCATTTGAATCACGTATATTCGGTAAGTTTAGAATTTTTGTCTGATGTACAGCTATTTCATTTGCAGTGACAGATTCATTAAGTTTGCAAATCTATTATAAAAAGAATGAAATTCTAACGGCGAACTTGCTGTTTAACAAAGTAACAGAGAATAATTCCTATAACAACTCACATGGGGCAAAGGACAGGGGACATGGGAATATAACACGTCTGCTGGACCAGGTATAACTGTGAAACTAACTGTAGACCACTGAAAAGCCTCTCTTACAACCAGCTCAAATTGGATTGGGTGGAGTCAAACCACAAGGTATCTGTTACCAAGGCAACTGCAAGAAATCCTCCTCATAATTTGCTTGAGTTAAATGATGCTGCTTTAAGCAGCTCTAACATAAAGGTCTTACTTCGCTACCGAGAGCACTTTAATTCAGTTTTATAATCTCTAATCATGCTCGCGAGCTGACCTCCCTCAAAATACGCCAATCCTCCTTCTCCTTAAGTACAAATAAACAAACCCCAGCAGATGATACTACAAGTGTAAATCTGTGTTCCTATTGGGTACGGGTAAATCAGGACAGACTTATTACAAGTGGGACATAAACAAGGGTCAGTGGTGTTCTGAACAAAAGCACTGATCTAGGAACAGTACTGTGTTCATTATGCCATGACATCAAAGACCAGCTTGGTCAGCACTTTTATTCTAAGGAGCTGGGAAAATGGGGTCCTTATCTAGTAGTAGAAAAGAGTACATTCCTCCAGGGGGTGTCCTAGGAGAGTCTTATAATTACTGATATATAAAACAATTACAGCATATTTCATTGTTCATTGTACAACCGATTTAAGGAGTAATGTAAAGGAAAAATAGGTAAAGTACTGCAACTAGACAGTTACATAACGTACGACTGGACAGAGAAATCCTAGGGATCAAAAAACTGAAAACACTCAAGGACGCCACATCAAAACAGCTTACTGTCACAGTCATAAAAGGTCCAGGTTGATGGAGCAGGAGATCAACACAGATTAGAAATTAGTGCTGCACAATATTGGAAAAGAAACGAGTGCAATACTGTGTTCTGTGATATTTATTGTGATGTTAAAAAATACAGCGATTTTCACCAGAAGACAATAATCCATGTTACGATGATAATAATGTGCAAAGACTGGAGTAAAATAAATGATAATAAATGGGAAGAAATAATCTGGTAAATCTGTCATGGAAATTCTTGAAATATGGAACTGTGCAGATTTTCCTTGTTAGTCAACCAAGTTTAATTTGCATGACATTGCATGTCTTGCAGTGTGATTACTGCACATGCACACATTATGATGAAACAAGATATAGAGCAGCCCTATTAAAAACAACAGTGCATTTCCAATTCTACACTGAGTACTGCATGAGGGAGCCCATGTCTCTTTTTAACTGAATACAGAGTTGATCAGAATTCCACAGAATTCCTAGGATCCATCACCTTTATTTAACGTTCAAGACCACGAATGCCAAGTTCAAAGATATACCGAGACAATCAGAATTAGCCTTGAGGGGTCTTAAAAAATGTCAATTTTGTCATTAAATTTTGTAACAGGAATATTTTACTATATTACTAAAGTAACTGACAGGAGTCATTATATAATTGTGGATATAATTGCTAAACCTTTATCCTGCAAAGACTGTTAACAAAGGATCAAAGGAAAACTGAGCAGTTAGACAGTAATCTATCCATCCCCCATCTTTACCCTGCCTTATAAGACTGACCCCAGAGTGGATCCATTTCAATTGGATCTCTGATTTCAATGTTTGTGTAGCAGGGAATTATGAAAGGACTGGGATATACGAACAAAAATCCTGAGGAAGGATTAGTGTGGTCCGAGTCTGAGCCCTATCAAAAATGATGTGTACAAATTGTTGCTGTGAATTGAACTAATGCAAATTGCTCTGTTAGGTTTAGGTTTTAGTAAATAAATAAAATCTCAACTAATCATTGCCTCTGTGTAATGACGTGTAGGGCTCTAATTTGTGATGATAATGGTGAATATTCTCATGGGTCAGTGTCAGAGCGGTTGAGTGGTCTAATGTGCTAGCGCTATGATCCGAGGCTCATGGGTTTGAATCCTCTCGTGCTCTCTCCGGGTGGGTAGATGGCACTCTCTCATCACGTCACACCTTGTGTGATGCTGGTTAGCTGTTGTTTGGAGCTGGGGACCTAGTGCTTCCCTACAAGTATGTTGGATGCAATCCAACATGTTATGATATTAATAATGCCCTCTGTGTACCACAGACTGGAGTAAAATGAATGGCTGCAATGGCAGCAGCTCGAAAAAGTGTCTGGCTTCACATGTATCGGAGGAAGCGTCTGACAATTGGGGGAAAATATATAAATATAGTCCAGGTCCAGTAGCCGGAAGGTGAGGTGATGTGAGGTGGTGGCCGAGGAGCTCGGGGTCCTTCTCAGATTTGGCAGGGGAGTTTTACTCTTTCTCAGGTGTTAAATTTGTATTCAATGAGTGCTGACTGATAAGCACAGGCCTACTTAGTGTCTCTACAGGAAGCTGTTGTGCTGGAAATCCCAGATCAGCAGTTCTAGAAACACTCCAGCCAGTCAGTCTGGCATCAACAGTCATGCCATGCTCAAAATCACCATGATCACATATTTGCCTCATTTGCCTGGTTGATGTAAAAATAACCGTAGCTGCTGGCTCATATCTACCTGATTCTGTGTCTTGCACTGGTGCCACATGATTGGCTGATTCGATAGCTGCAGAAGGAGTAGATCTACAGATGTACAGTGTATGTATGCTTGAAGGAGTTGATATTTTCTTGAATGGTTTCTAAGACATTCACCTTTAAGGGCTCATACTTTAAACGTTTTTAAGCCCAATTTCCCCCAGTTTAGAAGTACCAATTATCCAACCCCATTAGGACTCTCCCATCACATTTGATGCTCCTGACACTAGGAGGGTGAAGACAAGCAAACAAGGCCTTCTCTGATACAAGTGAAGTCAGCACTGCCTCTTTTTGCATCATTGCTGGGAAGCCAACGTGGTCGGATGAAAGCGCCAGGCCCCCAGGTCCGACACAGTGGCTAACACACACCTGTGCTGACCAGCATCACACCGGGTGTGATGTGGGGAGAGAGTGCCATCTACCCACCCATAGAAAGCATGACCTCCTCTGCTCTCTCAGACTCTGGCTGCCAAAGGTAAACAGACCGCTGAGACACTCTGAGCAATAGACTTTTTGAAATCCTCCCTCCCTCTCTCTCTCTCTCTCTCTCTCTCTCTCTCTCACACACACACACACACACACACACACACTCACTCAGTCAATTAAATGAGTTCTGAATTGCAGAGTTCAAGCAAGCCCTACAACAGGCTATAAATATGACTGAGGTTTATGGGTCCACGTTCTGCTGAGTCATTCATACACAGGGGTCCCTCAGGGCCACAGACAGAGTGACAGGCTAACAATATCAGGAAATAAAACAGCAGTCCAATGCAGACCTGTCTGAAGGGTGAGCAACAAAAAAAAGGATAGCTGCAGCAGTGAGGTGGAAATAGACCTGAATTCAGACCAGTCAAAACAGAAAGGAACGTATGGACTAACCTCGCATTAAGATCTAAGTCCTAATACTGTGGGCTTACTCCAGAGACACTGAACAGGCCTAAGCTTATTAACAGCACCGAAAGGGTGGAGGACACTTTCCATGTAAAATGCTTGGAAAATTGGTGAAAATGCAGAAAAAACAATTACATGCTCATTAACCTACACTGTATATAATATAATATAATATAATATAATATAATATAATATAATATAATATAATATAATTTAACCTATATGCTCCAAAAGGACTTCTCTGGTGTGATATTGTGACACAAGTTCAGTCCCTGCTGATACCCATTATACTCATACCAAGAGAGTATAACTGTCCCTGCTCTCTTTGAAAGGCCTCCATCCTAGCTATTCAAGTTAGGCTTGGAATAGTTCATGGCCCTTCTTCAAGATAGAAAAATAATCAGAGAAAAAACACAAGTTTCTCATAATTCCTGAGTATAAACAAACCATATTGAGACAACCCGATAGCCCAAGAAACACTGCTGAATCTTTGCAGGAGTCAACTCAAGCAAGATGTCACCAACAGTTGCAGAAGAACATTCAAGGAACTGCAGGTTTCTATAGCCACAGATAAGTTCATTGTACAATGACTCCACTGACGGAAAATAGTATTATCAGAAGAAACGAAGCTGAGACGAAAACACTGATATTGTTCAAAGTTTTTCAACAACATTCTGTTTTAATCTTACGGAAATACATTTCAATCCACCCATTTCCAATTTCCATTTCCATCCATGTTCTCAGCTCCTCTACTCTGCTCCCCTCTGCCCCCCCTCACATACACACGATGGTGGGGGCAGGCTTAGTGTGTATGAACAAGAAATCATAACCAAATATATTGAAATATAGTGAAAAAGGCAGAAGAAGAATTTCATGGGGTCTCCTAATTTTTTTGCATTGTTCATATATATATATATATATATATATATATATATATATATATAGACATAGATATAGATATAGATATATATATATATATATAGATATAGATATATATAGATAGATATAGGATATGATTTTCCAGCCCTAGTTTATGTCATGGCAAAGGCTCTTCATTAATGGTTAACGAAGGGGGTTAAAGTGATTTGCCAGGCTATATGATATGTGCTTTATTATTAATCAGAAATAATTTTCCGTGTGCCTGGCCCAAGAAAATGAAATTATCACTGACAAAGTGATGAACTACCCAATGTAATTAATCAGGATCTTCCCTGACTTTAAAAATGTTCTTTCTAAAGAGGTGCCAATCCTTCCAGTCCAGTTTCGCAGTGGAGTTTCAATGTCCCTTTCATTCAAACCTATTTAGACAAGAATTTAGCTGTAATTAAATGGTTAATTAAAAAAAAAAAAACAAGCCAGAGTCAAAATCCCATTAACACTGACACATCAATCGATCAGCAAAAGACCTACTGCAATTCCTGGGAAATTACTGGAAGGGCTCAAGGGTGAAAATGTTACTGGAAACTTTAATGTATCCATTGCTCTTTTTTTTACGGTCAAACCTTCTGGAAATAAAACATTTTCAGAAATAGGCCTGGAGAGGGACAGCAAAAAGTACTTCTGTATGGTTCAGATGCTAACATGCAAACTGATGCAGCATGGACAGAAACCAGAATGTTTCTTATGCAGTCTTGCCGAGTGGCACAACTGTCTAAGCGCCAGCCTCATTTTATTTTAAAATGTTATAAAGCAAGGCTGGAAGTGCTTCACTTTTAGCATTTAGTTTATTATTATGTCAATGCCCGGTGACAGATAACAGAGTTACCACAATAAAACAGCCCTCTGTGAAGGCAAAAATATTATCACATTAAAAAAAGAAAAGATTCAGCTCTTGTTCAGTCTAAGCTAATTTCAGAATCTGCAGTAAAGTTCATGTTGCATTATTAATTTCATTATTTCGGCCTACTATTGGTTTAAGTACATTTTATACAAAACAGTTTGACTGCGTGTTTTAACACGTGCTATCACTGTGACTGAGTTAAGGGCTTCTGATAAAATATTACTGGTTATCAAGGAGGAGGAATGTTTACAACTTGGAGAAAGTTTGTAGGAGCTTCTCAATTCAACCAAAAATGAGAACTGTCCAAAAATGTCCTTTATCTTTTCTCATGGTACAATGAGAAACTCTGCTTTGCTTGCAATAGTCAGAATCGCAGAATGTGCAATAATCTTTGCAATGTAAAATTTAAAAAATGTAAACACTTTTGATGCTTGATACAAAAGGAATGTGTATCAAATATGTCCTCATTTTCATGCCATATCTACCAGGGGCAGTTTCTGTGAGCCCAGTATCTTTATTTTACAATATGGGAAACACGGACTGCTGATGAAATCTATAGGGTCCTAAAAAGTCCATCTGATTTATTTTTTCCCGCTGTTCCACATTTTTCTTTTCTTTTTTAGGTGTTTCATTTTTTTGTTAGCAATATTTTTTCATGACAAAATGTTATCAGCCCTATTAGACACCCCCTGTGTGTCAGAGTGAAACGTCACTAATAAAAGTACACAATAGCATGACACTGCTGTCACTGTGAATGTACAGAAGGTCCACAACGATCAAGATGCAATCAATCAATCACTACACTTGTCGCAACATTAACTAGCTTGAACGCTAAGTTCATTTGACTGGTCTGCAAATTTAAACTTGTCTGTGCTTGAAATAACAAGAATGTGAAATTCAAAATTAGCCAGAATTTTTCTAAATGTATGAGAATCACATCTTCAGCAAAACAATACCGTGTATCTGTACTCAACAGTATTAGAAGACTAGTGACAAAAACATTGTCAGTGCAGAATTTCACTGACCACTTTGGTAGATACAATTACCATATAGATGATATGTTCATAATAGCCCAAACGGTACTAACATGCCATTACTATGCATTACTGCTGTGCTGCAAAATGGACTATACCACTGCATTATCCTCTCAGCAGTGTGAATATGATGGGCCCTTTATAGTGGTTCAAGAGCTAAACTCAGTCCAACAAAGAATTCCCCAACAGCAAACGTACCTATAAAAGTGCATTTGGGAGCTGTGACCTGGTGGTTAGGGAACCAGCTTTGTGATTGGAAGGTTGCCAATTTGATTCCCTGAACTTGCAGGAGAATTAAGCAAAGCTCTTCAGTCAGATATAGGGCTGCCCACTGCTCTGGGCACATGTGCTCACTGCCCCCTAGTGCCCCCTAGTGTGTATGTAGTGTGTGTTTCACTGCATGGAAGGGTAGAATGCAGAGGACAAATTCCCCTATGGGTCTATGTGCACTTTTACGTTACAGGACTATAAAAACAAGGCATGTGTACCTATTAAACTGGAGACACTATCCAGGAAACACAACATGCACGCCACTGCCATGCTTTGATCAAATGAGTGAGCATGCAGTGTATTTCCTGTGCAATTACACATCGTATGACATTGTAGCACCAAGTAAAATGACATTGAACTTCTTCTAGAGACAACAGGAGAAAAGGCAAATACAAAGATGGTGAAGGGGTTTTGCTCAAGGGAGACACAAAGCCATAACTCCTCATCTCACAGCACATAAATCATACTCTTAAGGAGGCAGGAAGAGAGAAAGAAAAGTGTGCTGGATGCTGGCTCAGCACCCAACCAATGGGACCAAATAGAGCACAGAGCCTGCGCTGGCTGAGTGCTGAACTGAACTGTATCTGTACTGTTTGGTCCATGTAAGAGACAACCAGACAACCACTAAAATGTGGAAAAACAACCCACAGCTTTCGCAAGTTTGTAGAAGTGAGTGATATCATCACATTTCCTTCATATGAAGTCGTGAGAAATGTATGGAAAACACAGGATGTGTAACTATGATTGTGTCAAACATTTATAATCTTATAATCAATATTGCTGTAAATTCACACACGTGTGTGTGAGACTAACAATCATAAACATTGCTTATCAGAATTTAAAGAGGCAGTTACTCTTTATTTGGCTGAAATATAGAACATATATAATTTGGTCCAATTCCATCCCGTAGGGTCATGGTTAAACCATTGGTATGAGGTAGGTCCTGTTTGTCATTTTCAATATTGCATTATTGTACTTTTGGTACATAATAGTACCTTAACTGGCAAAACAAAACTGGCTAGAGATAAGGATGCCAATGTACCTTAATAAGGTATAGTCCTAGCAACGACATCTGTACTTTTTTCAGTACAAATCCATGCTTTCTTGGTGTTTAATATGTGTAAAACCGTATGAGTACAGTATTACGGTATGAAGCGTCATGAGTATACACCATAAGCACCATCAGCATTATTCAGAATCACAGCATGAGCATCACAGCACAGGAAAACTCTAATGATGCATTTTCAGAATGAAAATCTCAGGCTGCAGTAAATAACATGTAGGCAATCTGTGGAAGCAAAATTCTGGAAAAAGAGTTCTATATTAAATCACAAAGACATTAATATGTGTATTATGTGCTATTTATGCAATTAGTCACGGCAATGAATCACTGGAAATACGAAGACATCCATGGGATACAGCTAATGATGAAGGTTAATCCTTAGATGATTAGATAGATAGATAGATAGATAGATAGATAGATAGATAGATAGATAGATAGATAGATAGATAGAAGCACAAAACAATTACACTGGCACACAGAAAAGCAGACTGACAGACAGTCCAGAGAGATGGACAGATTGACCACAGAGGTCGGTTATTGGTTAAGCAGACACACTTGAGGAACATGATCAAATAGTTCGATAATTGAAGGACATTCTGACAATGTCCACAGAACATTGAGCAGAGATACAAATGCAGAAACTGAAGCAGCTCAACATTTCAGGCTCTTGGCTTGTCTTACACAAACAGATCATCAATATGTGCCTCTTAAGTTTCAGCCAACAAATACAACAGAAAAAAACTCTGTGTGTGTGTGTGTGTGTGTGTGTGTGTGTGTGTGTGTGTGTGTGTGTGTGTGTGTGTGTGTGTGAGAGAGAGAGAGAGAGAGAGAGAGAGAGAGAGAGAGGTGGATATCCCACCGCAGACACACACTGACACTCAGCCATCCTGTAACAGAAGACTCTGCAATGTTCTCCAGGGGAAGTGGGGATCACCCCTTCACCCCACACTGCTGGAGGAGAGCAGAACCCGTGCACTAACATCTGCCCCATTAAGAAGGTGAAATGCGTGTGTGCACAGTCCTGCGCTCTGCGCTCATCAGCACGGACTTCAGAAGCTCTGTGATCTGTGCTGCACTTTTCCTCTTTGCGCCAGAGAGCGAGTCTCTCCCGCGGTCCTCCGACACTGTCCCAACCAGTGCTCCCAAACCAGTGCTCCCAACACCTTGACTTAAGACAGCACAGGCCGGGTGTGGGGGTCGGGGGTCGTTTTCCCATTGCTCATCCCTTCCCCCGCTCCCTGTGCCCCCTCTTTTGCGCCTCTCTCCATCCCCCTCCGTACCTTGCGCTTCTTGTCCCGCGAGCGGCTCCTCTTCTTGGACTTCTCCTCCTCCTTCTCTTTCCGCTCCTGCTCCGCTAGAGCTTCTAAATCCTTGTTCTTGCGCAGGTGTTTTGCGGCTTGTGCCATGGCGCCGCCGCTCTGACTGGCTCGCGCTCCTGCTCGTGCTGCTACAGGGGGAGCTCGGTGGAGTGCTGGGTCTACTGGGTCTACTGGGTTTACTGGGTCTAATGCTGGTGAAGGGCTGCTACCGAGACCGCAGCAGCGTTGCTTTTACGCAGCGCCGGAATGAGCCTGCTCTCTCTCTCTCTCTCTCTCTCTCTCTCTCTCTCTCTCACTCTCTCTCTCTCTCTCTCTCTCTCTCTCTCTCTCTCTCTCTCTCTCTCTCTCTCTCTCTCTCTCACACACACACACACACACACACAGACTATATATCTCTCTTTCTCTCAGACTATCTCTTTCTTTCTCTCTATTTATTCATCTCTATTTATTCATCTCTCTTCTCTATTTCTCTCTCTCTCTCTCTCTCTCTCTCTCTCTGTGTGTGTGTGTGTGTGTGTGTGTGTGTGTGTGTGTGTGTGTGTGTGTGTGTGTGTGTGTGTGTGTGTGTGTAAGCTACGCTGCAGGGATTTCTCAGGCAGGCAGACCCACGAGTAACGGTGTCCAACTCATGAACAATTGAACCGACTCATAACACCAACTGAACCGATTCACATCGGATTAATTTCAAATCGGACACAGTTAAGAACCGACTCCGTAAACTGATTCAAAATGCCCATCCAGCCACAGAGCTGCAGCAGCACAGCCCCCCCCTTCTCTCTCTCTCTCTCTCTCTCTCTCTCTCTCTCTCTCTCTCTCTCTCTCTCTCTCTCTGCACGCTAAAGCTCAGTGCTGGTGGAAGAGCTGGTCTTCACCAATGCTCCAGGGCCTCTTTGGCAGGCATGGCGATGCCTGTAATGGGAATCAGGTTATTGTGGTCAGGACCGATGGATCTGTTATGGAGGTCAGTTCGAGCTGATTGTTGGGGTCGCACTGGGCAGCACGTTAGGGTTAAACACGTGAGGTCCACCTGCCTCACTGGAACCTTGAAACCTGCTGTATTGCTCCACTTCTCCACCCAGTACACACACACACACACACACACACACACACACACACACACACACACACACACACACACACACACCTCAACAGACGCAGTGACCACCCTGTATTTATGGGGTCATATCACAGCTTGTAGTGGACGATAGGATACAATAATGGTCTGTGTGTGTGGATTAGACAGGAGGTAATGGCTCATGTTGGAGACATTTTTCCAATAATATATATATATATATGTAGGAGGTCTGTGGACAGAGGCTGGTGTCAGTGCATCACATCAAGAGCCACCACACACAGATGTCTCCAGGAGTTACAACTACAGCATTCCTAATATCAAGCCCCTCCTGAAGCAGAGACTTGTTGTCTCTAGGAGAAAAAGAACTGGACTGTTTCTCAGAGCTCCTCTCTTCAGATGAAAGACAATTTTGTATTTGATTGAAACTCCAGATTCCTAGAGTCTCAACCCACCTACAGTCTGAGGTCCAGTGTGAAGTTTCTGCAATGTGTGATGGTTTAGGGTGCCAGGTCATCTGCTGGTGTTGATCAAGTCTAAGTCAACCCAGCATCAACCAGAAGATTCATGGTAGTGGTTAGCTCCACCCCCTCTTGCTGATAAGTCAGAGTCTGTATGCAGGTTGGGCATATACACATGGACAGAACAGTAAAAATGTACTGGAAGCTTCTTTGATATGTCTGTCATATCTGCTGATTACTCTCATACTGAGATTTGAAGCCTAGGATATGGGCATGTAATGGGCAAGTAACTGCCTGTTCGGGTTCTAAGTTTTCATGCAGATTAGTACATATGTTGCCTGAGTGCTAGAATGATTCCCAGCCTGAACAACTGTCCCAGATGAGCCCTGATAACTAAATTGAAGAACCTCCAAAAGGTCATCAAGGATCTTGTACTTTTTACACTTTAGAGGTTCTTCAATTTGAAATTCTGAAGGAACCTCTCTGAGTGCTTTGAGGAACCTTCAAGAAGTCCTTGTTCTATTTTGAAGGTTCATTGAAGCACCTTAAGTGGTAAGTGGTAAAGTTCCTTTTTAGAGTGTAGGTAACAAGGCTCTATGGGCCTCTCCAACAGTGTCCTTAAGGCTCTGTACTTTGTCCTCTTCTGTTTTTACTCTACATTTGCTCTCTTGGGTACAGATATAACCTCTTACAGGTTCTACCGCACTATGTAGCATATCCTTTCATGTATTCATGTCTTGGCATGAAATTTATTACAGACATGGTTATGTACTGTATTGTATTGTACTGTCCTGTCCTGTCTGTTGAACTGTCTCTTGTTCACTGTATTTATTGTATTTATTGTACTGTTTGCACTTTATGTTGTCCAAGTGTATTGCTGCTCCATGTTGCACACTTGCAACGCAATTTCGTTGCACTGTGTACCTCGGTTGTAATGACAATAAAAAAGCCTTGACCTTGACCTTGACCTTGATGGAACCAAAAGTCATTCTTCTATGGGACTGATCAGTAGCACGAGTGTCCCTTCCTACTCCACCCACAAAACTGTGCATGCTATCAGGTCATTGCAATGGTGTGTCATGGCTCTTATGTAGTGATGCCCAAGACCTGCACTTTGCAAGATCTGCACTAACCATGGTCTCATTATTGTGGGATCAAATATCAGTGAGTAATCCAGCTTGGAAAACAGCTAAAATCCACTTATTTTCAACTGAATGAAATCCAGGTTAAAGTGCATGTTTACTGCTCTCTTCATGTGTACGTGCTCAACCTGCATACAGACTCTGACTGATCAGCGAGAGGGTGGGGCTAAAGCTGGAAAGAGGAAAATGAGAAGGAAGGGACTGTTTGCCCTGTTTTTTGCTCAGTGTTCAAATTTCAGAATAAAAGTCCTGAGAAGGGATAATACCGATGCATACGTACAAAACATTTTATCAAGAATATCAAGTAGTTGACAGTTTTGTCCAATGAACAACAGTATTGAAAATAATCTTGCCAATCGAATCATTACAAATAACTCAGAATCATTCCATTTCCAGCTGTTAAACACTCTGGATGACCAGTTTCAAACTGGATTTCTGAGACGTTAAGTGCAGGTACATTTTTTGAATTTGAAACAGATGTCATTATTGACAGAAGCACTTCAAGTCCTATTATTTGCTATGCAGCAGCAGAATGACCATGCAGTCGGAACAAAATCTGGGGATTTTGACTTGCTGGACTTGAAATACCCACCTCTGAGTAACCAGGTAAACCACTTTCATAATATGATTGGTTGTTTGTCGAATAATAATGGCCCTTACTTCACCTTGAGTTCATTTTGCTAATAATGGCTTGGTAGACTGAGCCTCAGCAGAACCGCATATGTGGATTTTGACTGACCTAAAATAACCATCTCTGGTATTTGGTACATAGTTTAACCATTAAACATAATGTCAGAAGAACATTATGTGATGCTACATCTCTGCATGCTGATAACATGTTCTCATACTGCCCATCACTGTGACTGGACTCTTGACAGTCATTGTCTGGACTCTGACACTTTGGTCAGCTTTTCTAAATAGGGTTCTTTTCAGGGCAGGCAATAGAAAAGCTATTTTGTTTTACATCTCTGGCTGAATCTGCTGTGTGTGTGAAGCAAGTAGAGCCTTCTTGGTACATATATCTCCAGGGCTCTCTATGTCTGTCTGTGTTACATTCTCTTCCCTCTGCAATGCTGCTGATGCAGGCAAATATACTCTAATATCTCTCTCTCTCTCTCTCTCTCTCTCTCTCTCTCTCTCTCTCTCTCTCTCTCTCACTCTCTCTCTCTCTATCTCTCTCTCTCTCTCTCTCTCTCTCTCTCTCTCTCTCTCTCTCTCTCATAAGGGGGATGAGCCAAAAGAAAAACAAAAGGAGTGTAAATTATGAATAAGAGCCAGACTGAATAGACTGAATGCCAGATGAATAAGAAGGCAGGGATGAATGTACTTGTTACATTGACAGGAATGTAGTGTGAGTATTAAGACATGCTGTTGAAAATGATGGAGAAAAATGGATTAATTGATTTACTCTTATGGCATTTTAGCCATTTATTTAGAACTAAATGAATTAATACTTCTGCTCTGGAAGTTTATTCATTGTGAAATATATAAATTGCAAATAACAGGACTTTATGTCATTAATAACATCCATTTCAAATTCCTCACTAGAGACATGATATTCTATTATTCTAGTATTTACTGTCTGGGTGAACAGCATGAAGTCATTGATCTTCCGTCCATGGGACCTCTAGTGGTGATCACTCTCAGCAACCACACAGTCTATGTGACCAGCATCATGAAGTAGAGAGAAGATTGGCAAATTAGTAACATGTTTAATATGTTATTGTGCTTAACCTTTCAAACTTTAGGCCAATTTTGTGGGATATTATTTACTTTGTCTTCATCTGAGATTTTTACATTTGCATGAATTTGAGCTGCAAATTAATTTTTGAGTTATTTGTAATAATTAGTGAATTTTAGTTGTTGAGATGGAACATCCACTGACAATTCGTTGAACAATGATGGTTCACAGACAGGTATGGTTTGTGAAAAATGTGTGAAAATGAATAAAACTTTGGAAATTTCTTGATGCTTCTTCCGAATCTTTTTTAAAGTTTTAACATTTCTTGATGCTTAACGAGTTATTGTCAAAAATGCAGCAGCCCTTACTGTTTGCTTTATGTCGAGGGGTAATATCTCAAGGGTTTTCCAGTATGAAGTTTGGTTTCTGATATTTATTATCAGTTGATGGACATGATTCAGTTTGATGTAATTTGTCCCAAAATGTCCCAAAGTTGCTTTGTACACATCTGCATAGAAACCCATAATGAGCGCTGTACAGAACGTTTAAGGGAACACACACTTCTGAACATTCATCAAATGTTCATATTGCTACTTGTGTGGTGAATCAACTGAAGAGGACTGTTGCCTAAACTGAGTGGAATTGTTCACTTTTGAACAAATCTTGAAGTTTGAATATGATATAAACAACACACACAGACTCGCTGTGCTTGCACAAGTGCTTAGAGTGGTGAGCAGCCCTGTCCGTGGCATTCGGGGAGATACTGGGGAGTTAACTGCTTTGCTCAAGGGCACTTCAATCATGTCCTGCCAGTTGAAGGAATTGAACCAGCAACCTTCCTGGCTGGTTCCCTAACCACCAAGCCGCTGCTACCCTAAACAGGACTTTTGATGAGAAGGATCACACTCTAGCTCCTCCTCTCCACCATTACACACCCTATAAAATGTGACCTCAAACACTCACCTCCTTATGATGGAAACTTGCACCCACCACCACCCAGCCCCTCCTCTTCAATCCATACCCTGCTCTGTCTGGCAAAGGAAGGTCTGGCTTCAAGTCCATCAGAAGAAGCTGCCCAGAACTCCAGGCAAAACTCCACCAGTTCCCTGTCAAATGCATATTTTAATTTAGACATATAGTTTCCACAATGTTAATGGGTTGCTAAAATATAAGTGGAGAGCATCGATGTCTTTGGGATCAGCATTATTCTTATAACCTCAGGGCAAAAGAACATCAACTACAAGTAGGTTGATGGGATACGTTTGAGGTAGTTTCGTTGACTGTGTACTGAGAGATATGTAGTATGAAAATGATGCGGATAGAATAGAGTACATTCAGAAAAGTTCCATTTCTTCTGTTTAAGCTGACATCATGGCAGAATCCTTCCAGAATTTACAAGCGCAGTGTGTAAATGATTATTGGACTTCCTTTATTTAGCTGAATATAGTGGCAGATTTGGAAACTGAACAATCATTCAATGCTAATTAATCTACTCTCCACCAGGTAAAGAGTGCCCTGGAGGATCATTCTCATTATCTGAGCTAATTTAGTCCCGCACACTATGAGAACAGTACCAAATGAGCTTTGCCATTAAAGGCGTATTTTTGGAATAAATACTCTATTAACTGTCACATTCATTCATAAGGTCACCAAGTATCTTTAGTCATACAGTGCTTAAGGTGACATGGTCACACTACATATATTGCAGATTGTGAACAAAGTGAACGTGACTTTTTATTACGTGATTTGTATTAATTAATGCACACATTTTATATTTTATTGACTTAAAAAGCAGGAAAGCTAGTCATTTGCAAAAGCTTAGACACCAGTTGATTAACTTCGTAGGATTAGTTAGGCAGGTCAAGAATGATTACTAGGAATTGTCATCTGATCACTGTTCCGGGGTATTATGCTTTTGAATTCTCCCTTCCCAATTTTCACTTGTCAGCTGCAATAAGCAGGCATTATTAATATTGTTCTTGTTTATTGTCTCATTCACACGTATAAGTGTGCTTTCTGTCCCCGTATTCATAATGTAATGAAATCTCCAGCCACAAGGACGTGGGGGAAACTGCTGCCGCAAAACATCCTTGAAACCTGAAATAAATGCTTTGATGATCTGTGACATAACTGGTAATTGCCAGAGATGTTAGACTGTAAATCAGCAGATCTCATCCTTCACCATCTCACAACCTACCTGTTTATAACTAGAAAGAACAAAAGCCCACAAGAAAGCAAAACATTTTATGCAAAACCGATTTTACCTTTTATTATTATTTATTTATGAACAATGAAAAAATGAGAATTAGGGTGACATGGGGTCTCGAGAGTTAGGCCTCATGTTGACAATATGTCTACTTGTGGGACAGCCATGGCCTGGTGGTGAGGGAACCAGCCCTGTGACTGTCCTCCCTGAACTGGCAGGACATGACTGAAGTGCCCTTGTGAAAGGAACTTAACTCCTCAGATGCTCCCTTGGTGCCATGGATAAGGCTGCCCACTGTTCCGGGCATCGCTCCCCTAGTGTATGAATTCACTAGTGTGTGAGGCCAAATTCTCCTGCATGTTTATGTTTATTTATTGTACTTGCAGATCATGTTTAGTCTACTTCATGCAGACTTTTATGATTTAAAGTGCCATTAAAAGCCCACTATGGGCTCCTGCCATAGATCTTACAAAGTGATGATGAAAAACACTTATCACAGTTCTTCACTAGTTGGCCAAAATTAAAAAAACAATGCATATGCTGTTAGCGCCATCTGCTGTTTCTTCATAATTTGACTGAAAGTTTCTATGTTTAATGTTTTATTCATTCTAGAATTCAACTGAAATCTTTTCAGTTGCAAAGCACTGGATAAGAGCATCTGCTAAATGCCATAATGTAAATTTTCTCATATAGATACCCATCTGGCTTAAGAGAATAAAATCATCATCATTTCTGTTCACACTCTTCTAATCTGTAATGTATTGGTTGTAACAGTAATGGCTGTAGTTGTGAGAAATATATCCTTGGGTCTGTATTAGACCTATAGAATTAACTCATATAACCTGAGAACCATACTTTACAGGCAGTTCGATGCCATTTTCTTAAAGTTTTTGAATTTTATTTGGACCACTGTCACGTATTTTGAAGAACGTTTATTATAAATAACCTTGTCAATCAAATGATTACAAATAACTCATCATATTTCCTGCATTTTTAGCTCAAAAACACTCTGGATGATCAATTTCTAACATGATTTCTGAATTGGAAAGCTTTTTTAAGTCCTTGTAAACAAAGTAAGGTAACAAAGTAACTTTTTTAATAATAAAAACATGGTCCAATTCATTTAAATATTTAATATTCTTAATGGTTTACATCTCAAATGAATACATTTGAGTAGCCTAGGATCTCTGAAAATAACAATAGCATGTATGACGGTCTCTGATAAATACTTTTAATTTAGAGTTTTTGTTTTTTTTTATTTACTTTAAATTTTATTAAAATAATTTCAAATAATATAATGAAGTATTTAAAATGATACTTCGTTATATTGTCCCACAAAAAGATTAGAATAAAATCAAACAAATGAGACAAAAATGTTACACTTGGTAATTTATCTAATATTATGTACCATTGTGCTCAAAATTATTCAACCCCCACTGAACAGAACCATAACAAGCAGCAATTAAGCAGATTCAGAGATAGCTGAGATACTCAGTTTCTTCTAGACAGTTAATGGTGCTTTGCAACAGGATGAAGTCCAGGGAATGGTCAAAGACGTCAACAGAGGACATCATTTCTCTTCATAAGCAATGAAATGGATATAAAAATGGACACAATTGAAAGCAGACTTTGCAAGTTTAAAGCTAAAGGCACAATGGAAACAGTTTGGCCTGGACAATAAGGCAAAAACTGTGAAATGAAGGCCTCAGTGCCAGAACTCCACACACCCTCTGCTGAATCCAAAGCACAAGAAGAGGCAAGTGCTTCCAAAATTCATGTGAACAAACCACAAAGGTTTTGGGATACTGTTCTCTGGAGCGACGAGACAAAATTGGAACACATGATATGTCTGAAGGAGGAAGAATGAGGCCTATAAACAAAAACACAGAGCCAACTGTGAAACATGGAGGTGAGTCAGTCATGCACTGGGGCTTTTTCGCTTCTTCAGGTTCAGAGAATCTCCATGGTGTGCAAGGTACCATGGATTCAGTTTACTATCAGGAGATCTTGGGTGGCAATGTCATGCAGTCAGCACCAAAACTGAAGCTTGGGAGATGTTGGACCTTCCAGCAGGACAACAATCAGAAGCATACCTCTAATTCTACCATGGCTTGGTTGCAGAAAAAGGCTGGAAGATTCTGGATGGCCATCGTAGTCGCCTGGCTTAAGTCTCTGATGGGACTTGAAGAAGGCAGTTGCAGCACATAAGTCCAAGAACGTCAATGAACTGGAGCCCTTTGCCCACGAGGAATGGACTACGATTCCTGACGATGGCTGCTTCACATCTGAAGGACATTATTACTGCCAAAGGGAGTTGTACTAAGTACTAATGATGTATGTGACTAAGGGGTTGAATAATTTGTCAATGAGGAAATGACAGACAGATTGTGAACAAGATAAAAAATAAATGTCAAACTTGCTTAAAAACTTTGCTGCAGTGGGTGTTGAATCATTTTGAACACAACTGTATCCGTGAATAAGTATATGAACCTTTGATTTCAGTATGTGGTGTGACTGATGGGAACATATCCAGTAACTCCTTCACATCAGCCTTTTATTCCATTTCTCCATACAAATCTAAGAGTTATATTATGTTATAGGAGGAAGAAACTTGTAATTTCAACTTTTCTCCAGTAGATGGACTCCTTTCAGCAGTGACAAGCACCTCATTCATGGTTTGGCTTTGTTTAAAAGCACACACATCATATTTACCAGTTTCCATAAAGAACAGTAAATGTGCAAACAAATGCACTTTGAATAGATTTTAAATTATTTATATTATATCTTTATATTGCTGACACACAAACTGTAATACAAACGAAATGTCATACATGCAGAATGTTACTTAATCTTTGGAACCCCAGGCCAATTTTGTGGGATGTTTTTGTAGTTTGACATCCTTTCTTTTGCCAAAAATAAGAAAAGAAAATTGATCATCCAGAGTGTTTTTGTTATGAGTTATGACCAGAGATATGTCCAGGGTTATGTGTAATGATTTGGCAAGGATATTTCCAGTAAATCAAAATGCTTGAAGAATACCAGTGGTCCAAATAAAATGAAAAAACAACCTGAATGTCCTTTATTATTTTTGTTATTTATGTATTTATTAGTATTATCCCTTCTCTGGACTTATTCTGACATTTGTTTGATCAAAGAAAGAGAGCAAACAGCCCCTCCCTTTTCATTTTCCTTTATTACCCAATAACTGGGTCAGTGATTCTGTCCCTGTCCCCTCTCACTGATCAGTCAGAGTCTGAATGCAGGTTAAGCACCTGGACAAAGCAGTAAACTAGCACTGGAAACTCCTTTGGCATTTAAACTGGGATTGGATTCAGTTGGAAATTAGTGAATATTAGCTGTTTTATGAGCTGGATTACTCTCTGATATTTCATCACACAATGAAATGTATTAATATGTCTGTAGGTTACTCTGATCCTGAGATATGAAGCTTAGAAAACTGTATCTGTCTGCAAAGTGTGAGCCTGATACATCCATGCCCAGTTCCAAGCATCAGCTAGAAGGTTATAAAACAGTGGAACTGCTGACTGATGTGATCCACCACCTCTGAGTAACTGTGGAAAGAGGCATGTGCAATACAAAACTACTTATCCAAAAGCAGAAACTGGGGTGGAACCTCTTTGAGTGCTTCGCAGGGCCTTCAAGAAACCATTGAACTCTACTGAAGTTTCCTTGAAGCAGTTTCAAATTACATGCCAAAGGTCCTCAAGGATCTTGTACTTCTTGCAGTCATAAAATTGCTCCTCCAGGTAAGATGCAAACTACTGCCATGCAGAGCTGATGATTTCAAGACTGGTGAGGAAGGACAAGAGGACCTTGGGTGCTTCAAGGAACCTTCAATAAAAGGACAAGAGTTTTTTGAAGGTTCTTGAAGAACGTTAAGAGGTTTCTCCACAGTTTAGAATGAACTTTTAACAGTGTACAGCAGGGGGCAGTAAACAATTAACTCTTAACTTGATACCTGTTCAAAACATAATGTTAAAACTAAAAAAACTATAAAAAAAATTCATGACATGGTTTTATATATATATATATAGAAGTAAAAGGCAACTTTTGTAGCTCAGCTCCAACCCATCCTCCAAATAAACACAAAAACGTACTGAATATCATCACTGTCCAATGAAACCATGCATGTCCATTTTTGGTTTTATCCATAATATGAATCTGACAGTTGTTTATTGTATTGTATGATAATTTCATGATGAATGGACCAATAGAAATGCTCAAAGATTACTTCTATCCTATAAAGTCTACATTTTGGAGATACATGTTTTTCATTGGACAACATCGATATATTACTGTCTTTTCAAAACTTTAAAACTGAACCACTTTGGTGCTGAGACCCATAATAATAATCAAAGATCAAATTGGCCCTGGATGTGAATATGGTGAATTCCAGCAGAGCTAAACAGAATGAAGGCGTGCTAGATTGATGAGCCTCCACCATGTTAGTACATATAAATCCTCACAAACACACACACATCAACAGAGGCAGCAGGTGCTCCTTCTTGGGCTTTAATTACATGATCTCTGATTCATCTAATTGATATGCTAATGAGGGTGTAATTAATGCATGAGAGAAAACATCCGCACCCCTATTAATTAATGGATTTATTTGATCATATATGTCCTGCATATTTAATTACAGACAACACTCAGAAGTGGGGTTGATAATGTTTTTAAATAGATGTAAACAGTGTTTGGAGCTTTCTTTTCGTTGGTGTATTAACTCAAAAGAAGTATCTGATTGCAAGTTACGTAATGTGTTTTGATCATATATTTTCCTCCATATGTTGAAGACTGGGTGACCAGCTAATATAGATAGAATACAGACTTGGTCCATAAGGAAATCTTTCAGTCAGGATGTTAAAGCATCAGTACAAATGATGCACATCTGGACACACGAAGCACGTCTTGCAAGTTTTGTAACAAACTCAGCAGTTTGTTCAGATGCAATCAGATGCAGTTTCACTGCGTTTTGTGTCCTTTCTGTTTTGTTTGCTTGAAGAATCAGTTTTCATTGGTCCTTTGACTTCAGAATTGCAAAGATAACTTGTACGTGTTATATTCTAAACACAAGACAGCAATATCCTAACAGTCCAGCATGAAAGACTGGTGAGCCAGTGACACTGGCCGTCATACAGGTTCAGGAAATAACACCCACCCCCATGTTTTACAGATGAGATTTCAGTTTAATCTCAGTCTAAATTGCATTGTATGCTCTTTTAACTGCTTGTATTTTAAAAGTCTTCAGTGGACAATCAAAGTTATTCAGTAGTTGTCTATCACTGGTGATCTATTCTCTGTGGTCTAACAGAGAACGCAGCTCCATTGTTCCACAGTCCAGTGCTAGAGGTGGCTTTATAAGCTCCTAGTTGATGCTTGCCACTGGGCATGGAGGCCTCAGGCTCATTTGGTACTGTTCCAGAGTGTCCAATTCTATTGGCAGTGTTTTTCAATAGAAATGTTAACCCCTGAAAAACTGAACTTTTAAGGATTCATCAAAAATCAATTTCTTTAAAATTTTAGAACCTGAGATCCACACTTTGTGGGCAGATACATGCCGGCATTCTAAGCTTCATGTCTCATGATCAGAGTAACCTACAGACATGAGACACATATCATAACAAACTACTAGACTTACTCTACGAACCATCGTGTTTTATGATCAATTGTCAGCAATAAACAGCAAATTACCACTAGTTTATAATGAAGTTAAATCCTAGTTCAAATCACGTAGCAGCCTTCTAGTGCATGTTTACTGCTCTGTCCACATCTACATGCAGACTCATTGAGAGGGGGCGGGGCAAAGGACAACACTGACCCAGATATTGAGTTGTAGAGAAAAATGAACAGAGAGGGGCTGTATGCTATCTTTTTTTTTGTTATTCATATAGTGTTCAAATTTCAGAATAAAAGTCCAGAGAATACGTAATATATAAATAACAAAAATAATGAAGGACATTCTGTTTGCTTTTAATTTTATTTGGACTACTGTCAACCTATTACTATTAATATCCATATCAAAGTAATCGTTATAAATATTTCCTTTACATTCTTACATTTTCAGCTCAAAATTATTTATTCTAATTTCTTTGTGAATAAGAGTCTGTGAAACTACAAAAACATCCCACAAATAATGTCAGTTGCTGCTTATGTTTGGAAAACAGTATTAAAAGTTTAGTGGTTGGGAAAAGTAAACAAAATACTTCAATAATCAACCTTGCATTTGCTCACTTTCTTAAATCAAAGGTTGATTCAACAATGATCGTAATGTTATTTAACAGTATTTGTTTTTGTGATATAGGCAAGTAGTCTAAGGTTTACTGTTCATAAAAAATGTTTAAATTTTGAGCAAACAATGTTTTAAATCAGTAAATCAATCAGTTTTGTAGACTTCATATCTGTGAAATGGAGTCTACCCAACTACATACAGTGGTAAATTTAAAACTTATAAAATACCACCAGAGGTGAAATAACATTTTTACATTTTTCACTCTGTCAGCGGATTAAATATTGTTTCAGACAATCATTTTAAGACATTCATCCATTTCTAAATGAGCCTTTAGGCTATTGATCATAAAAATGTGTCCAGTGTGTGACTATCAGGTACCTTCCCACTGCATCCCCCACCCAAAACACACACACACACACACACACACACACACACACACACACACACACACACACACACACACATCTGACACACTGAGCAGAGCTAATAACATTACATGAAGCCAGGCGCTATTAAGTTGGTTAAGTGAGAAAGCCCTTGCATAACGTATCGCAGACTGGAGGTTAGTCAGTAGCTCCAGAGTGATTGATGGCCTAACAGAAGCCAGGTCAATTAGCTGGTGGCGTTTTCTCAATTCGTACTGTTGGGAGGCTGGGGGTGGAGGGGTGCAGTCCCGCTGC
The DNA here is from genome assembly GCA_034509495.1 of Acestrorhynchus altus. NCBI lineage: Eukaryota > Metazoa > Chordata > Actinopteri > Characiformes > Acestrorhynchidae > Acestrorhynchus > Acestrorhynchus altus. The sequence continues at coordinate 17,771,666 of CM067522.1, read as the reverse complement.
TGCAGCTGTCAAACAGTATGCCTTTAATTTATCACCCAGCCAATTGCCTCCTCACCTTAGCATAGACTTTAGTTTCAAATGATTCAGTGTTCAGATATTTCAAACTGGTAACTGTGCATTGTTGTAGAGCGAGAGCAAACCCTGACACTTTGTTTAAGAGCACTGTAATGACAAACGATTTAATGATAAAGGTATTCCGTATTGGAATTACAAGGGTTATTGACCTCCAAAGAGTGAGCAGTTTTAAATGTGATTTTTTAAGATGGATGGATGAATAGATATAACACCCACCACCACGTTTTACAGATGAGATCTCAATTTAATCTCAATCTAAATTGTTCACAAGACTCTGGTTCGCATCGACTTATTAGTAATTTTACGGATACTAGACTCACCGGTTTTTGATGCATATTTGTACTTTTCATAGTGTACAGGTAACTTTGCAGGCAGATTCTAGGCCTGGTGTTCTAGGCAGGTTCTAACCATGGTAGTTAAGTAAAAGAAGCTTCCAGTGCATGTTTACTGCTCTGTCCATGTGGACATATTCAACCTGAATGCAGTCTCATATTGTTTTACAGTGGAAAAATAGGGGGCTGTTTGCCCTCCTTCTTTGCTCAAGCAGTGTTCAAATTTAAGAATAAAAGTCCTGCATACATACAAATAATCATTTAAATAACTTTTAAATAATGATCAGGTTAATTGAAGTAAATTGTAAATTGTTGATTAAAACATGATCAAATTCATATAAAAATTAAAATTTTTTACATCTTAAATGAAGGCAAATTTGAGCAGCATAGGATCTCCTGAAAATAACAATGTCTGGCATGTGTGACTGTCTCCTATAACTACGTTTTAATCTTTTGGCAAATAAAATATAGTGCAAAATTATATTTAAATGAAATGCTAAAAGACCAAGGATTTAATATCTTATTTGAAAATGTTTATCAGAGTCACCATATTTCTTTCTTTCTTTCTTTCTTTCTTTCTTTCTTTCTTTCTTTCTTTCTTTTTCTCTCTCTCTCTCTCTCTCTCTCTCTCTCTCTCTCTCTCTCTGTGACTGCCAGCTTTTAGCTCAGTCAACAGCAAAGTGCTGACTGGCTGTTTACTCTCAGCATGGTGTGACAGGCAAGATAGGCAAGACAGAAAGTGCTTTTATGACTTAACGGCACACAGGCCTCTCTCAATATTTAGACACAAATGGACAGCAGCAGTAAAAAAGTACTATTATGGCTTTCCAGTGATTCCAGGCATGCAGGACTGTGTATACTAAAGCTTTTAAGGCTCAGAGTGGAATAGATGTTCTACTTCCAGGACAATAAAAATGCACAGTTCAGACTTGTCTACCAGCCAAGTTAACTGATGTTTTAGGGGAGGTAACAAGACTGCAGGACATCAAACCTGCCCCAGGATTTTCTCCAACTTCCACTCACTGGCCACTTTATTTAGTTTAGTGTAGCTGTACATCTCTTTTTTATTCCTTCATTGCACATTGAAATGCAAGATGTGGTGAAAATCGAAAATCGTTTTTTTAATGAATACAGACAGACATGTATGGGTCTAAATATGCTTGTGCTTCTGATCTGAAATCTGTGTGAAAATGGCACCTCTGATCACTCTGCCAAATAAACATCAACAAAATCACACCACAAAATCATTTAGAAAATCAACATATGGCTGCTGCGCCTCCAGGCAGGAGGATGTTTTAGACTGATGAGTGCCGAAGCGCTGACAACAAAGCCGAATTTAACTTGTCAAATTAGTGGGTGGTGCATGGGGGGGGGTGGGATGACAGAAAGGGAGGAAAAAAATCGAGTCAGAGGCAACAGCTTGGATTTTCATGGCAAATGCCACTTGAAGGTGACAGGAGAAGGTAGCGATGTGTTAGTGATGGCTCGTACCTTAGTTAATGCAGCTCAAATGCTTTGGCGGCTCCAGTCCTGCTGCCTGATATATGTCTGACAATAAGAAAGGGGACCATGAGATTGAGATTTTGTTGTTTGTGGTAAATGATATTAGACTGGCTTTTACTTTAACTCTTAGAACATGAGATCCACACTTTGCGGGCAGTGACATGCTGTTTCTAGGCTTCTTAACTCAGGATCAGAGTAACCAACAGACATGATACGCATATCATAAAGTACAACACACTATCTAACATTGTCTCATCATGTGATTACCTAGCAGTGAATAATCCAGCTCAGAAAACAGCAAAGATTCACTCATTTCCAACTGATTTAAAGCCCAATTTAAATTCCATAGCAGCCTACCAGTGCATGTTTACTGCTCTGTGCATGTGTAGTCCTAAAGTTGCTAACAAACTGGGGACTAGACTGTCACCATTCCTATGCCCAAAAACATTCTAAGCTTAGTCTGTTGTTGTTAGTAATGTTGCCATCTTGGATGTATCTATAAGGTATCTTATGCACAGTCATGTTAAAAAAAGTTAACACCTTTGATTTTTCTAACATATATTCAACATCAACTTTGTGCAGATGGTCTTACCTTTTCTTCAACCCCCCTCTGATACAATAAAGATTTCTATGGTGGTAGCTCGCCAGGCTCTGTTGCAGCAAAGCAGCCACCACAACATCATAGCAGTTGGTATGATGGTCTTGTGCTCAGATGGTGCATTTGGTTTGTGCCAAATCTGTCAGTATACCTCCTTGCACACCTCCAATGAAAATCAAGCTTGTTTGGTCTTTTTCTGATGGTAGATGCTGCACTTTGACATCAACTGAGATGAGATGAGAGCTCCCTGTAGGTCCTGTGATGACATTATTGGACACTTCTTCACACATCTTGCAGTCTGCTTTTTGGTTGCACTTGCTAGGACGGCCTGTTCTGGCCATGGTGGCAATTATTTTAGATGTTCTTCAATTGTAAATAATTTTCTGTTTGGCTGTTTTGTAGTCCCTTTAAATATCAGAATCTAAAATCTTCTCTCTAAAGGCCTTATAGAGTTCTTTGGCTCTCGCTACGGTTATACCACTCACCCCAACAACCCTTGCACAAAACAGCCAAAAAACAACAGTGTACACTTAAATTCTGCTGTTCCATAGTTGTTATACTAAGGTGTGCTTATTCTTAACCTTCAGCTTGCAACTTTTCAGGTAGCCTTTGTGGATTTTGAGATGTGTTTAAGATTATTATCTGTTTGTAGAAGCCATTCTTTAATATACATGGTGTTATGATTGCTTCCGTAATTTACTGGACTTTCACTGACTCTATTCTTCTCTCTACCAAAGAGCAAACATATATTTACTCATTGAACTCAACAAGATTTGTTTCCAAAATGCATCATCAGCTTCTTTAAATGTTGATTTGCAAACTTCTCATAGTGTTAAGTCACTGTACACTACAACTGCTCACTAAGAAATAAAAAAATGACTTGCTTGATTGTTTGCTAATTGTGAAAAGTATTAATTAATGGTCTAGAAATGTATAACTCTATACACAAATGCATCAGGAATGGAAGGTGAATTACCACTCACACTAAACATGGTTCATTCACATTTACACACAATCACACCATGTCTACAAATAAATGTGTCATATTCACTAAATTAGAGAGTCATACAATTTCACATGTTTATTGTTTTTTTTGTTTTTTTGGGGTTTTTTTTTGGGGGGGGGGGTTGTTTTTAAGCATGGAGATAAGGAGTCTGTCATAAATCAATAATTACTCATAATTGAAGCCTAATCATATTCAAAGTGGTTTTGCAGGGGATAACAGTGTAACACTGTGGAACAAATGTAAACTGGAATGCAATAGTTTAATATACAGAAGTGATGAAAATTAGAGAACAATTAATACATTCCTTAAATATTGGTGAATCTCTGGTTTTATCTTGTTCTGCTCTTCTTTCAATCTTGTGTGGTAACAGTACTGGGTTTGTTAGCTGTAACTTTCTTGCCAATGGACTGGCAATTGGGAAAACCAGTGGGTGGCTATGGAATCCTGGTGGCTGGCTATGGGTGTGGGCTGCTCAGAAGGAGAAAGGGCTGGCCACCCATTGGACAAAACTGGTCTATATAAAAATCCAGGGCTAAGGGCTCCAAGTGGCTCAGCAGTCTAATGCGCTACCAGTATGATCTGATTGCAGATTTGCATGTTTGAATTCCATGTAATGCTGTTTTGCCATCAGCAGCTGGAGTCTGAGAGAGCAAAAATGCATGATCTCTGGGTGAGTAGATGGCACTCTCTCCACACATCACTCTCAGTACGATGCTGGCCGGCATTGGGCATCTGTTAACTCAGTGGTTTCCTCCGAGCACAAAATAGATGGTGGCTGGCTTCACATGTTCCAGAGAAGGCATGTGCTTGCTTAGTGGTGGGAGCATAAAATGTCATAGGAATAGAGTCCTAATGGTGTTGGGTAATTGGCACTTCCAAAAAGTTGCCAGTCCAGCCCTGTTGCCATGATTCAGTCTTTGCTGACTAAATTTCTTCTACACTTCATCCCACCATGGTGTTTCCTCCTCCAAACTTAACTTCTTTACACACTTCTTTCTTTGAGGTTTTCTTTCTTCGAGTCTTTCTCCAGTTCAGCTTTGTCCAGAGTGTTTCTCATCTGTTCCAACTAAATTAAACTTGCTCAGTTCTTCTCTCACATCGTGAAACATGTATGATGTGCTTCAGTGCTGAACCAACTCTTTATCAGGTGTATCATCCTGTTCTTTCATGCATTTTTATGGACAATCAACATTTTGGGGAAAGTACATGAATTAAAAAAGTACATGAAGTGTCACATAACTTCAATATTTTACAAATCATCTTTGTACCTTCATCTTTAGTCACCTTGGAGCAATTTGCCACATTGCAAAATTATTAAAATAATAAAACAATCAAATATATTGCCAGATATACACATTTTGTCATAATTAGGGACGTAAGCTGCAGGTGGTTGGTTAGCATCAATAACTCTTCATTTTGAAAGATTGGGTTTTTACTTTATAGTATAGTATACCCCATTTACAGTGTATAATATTTTTATATTGTAGTAATTTTAAGTTTTATTTGGAATAAGCAGTGAAAATTTAGAAAATGTAAATTGTTCTCTAATTTTAACTGTATAGTAGAACAGTTCCTACTATAAACTATTGTACATCAGGAGTATGCATGCATACTGAGTATAGGGCTCATAAATCCAACAAAGTGGTATCATCTATGCTCCAGAAAAGAAAAAACTCATAGCAGTAAACAATGCCACAATGTAAATTGTTTAAAAAAATACTCACTACATCTTTTTCTCTCAGGATTTATGCAGGTAACATTTGGGCTTAAAAATGACACACTAACAACATTCATTATAAAATTGCAACATAACAATAATGACAACATAGTGGAGGTTCAAATCAGTAACAAATAGGATGGGAAAAAAATCGCTTATATTATTACTTAACCTAAAAATAATAACTTATATAGCATTTTCATTAAATAAGTCAATATATGAGGTCATCCATTCACAACCTTGGGAGGTAAAAAGTATATGTTTCCATATTTTGGAGCTAAGAAATAAAATAAAGTTCCATATCTATAAATGGAATGTTCAGTATGACTCTGTAAAATGTCTTTGTGAAGGTTTTTGGCTTCTGAAAAACCTTGAAAAAGCTTTGGACAGTCCTCTCAGAGATGTGCTAGCACCCTGCTTCCTACAATGTGTTGAAATTTCATTGATCATACGACTCACAATCTGAAAAAAAAAACAAAAAACACAAAAAACAGTCTTGACTGAAGGACTGGGGAAGTTTCTCTGGCCTAAGAAAAGGTATGAATAAGAAGAAGTGGAAGGTGCCCTCTTTTCTGCAGGTCTTTAAGAGGAGAACATCAAAAAGTTCCCCAAATTTGTTCTGTAGTCACATTCACGTAACATGGCTTCACCACATTTTCCACCTCATTTCAATGAAGGACAGATCCCATTGCTTGCCATCATTTTTCAACATACAAATTTCAGTTTCTGGAGTTTCTCTTCCACTTGTAGTCCCGTTGTGTGGAATGTTAATGAGTGTATTGCAGGAGTCATTAAGAGGTAGAGACGACACTAGTCTCAGCATATTCACTGAACATCAGCTGGTTGTGAAGGTCTTGGCTGGTGAGGGCTTGTCTTCTACATTGGTGGGACCACAAGACCTGCCATTGCTGGAGAAGAAGACAGGAATGTCAGATATGAGAAAGACATCACAAACAGGTTATTCAGAAATTAAGTTTGACATACTATTATTCACCAAAAATTGAAACAGATATTGTTATTTTCAGGTGATCATAGGCTACTCAATTTTGTCATCATTTCAGATGTAAAAAAAGAATCTGACCATGTTTTCATCAAAACTTGGAAATTGATCATCCATAAGGTATATGTAATGATTAAATTGACAAGGATATTTATAATAATAAGCTCTTCAACATACTTGTCAGTGGGCCAAATAAATTAATGAAACACCCTAAATAATTTTTATTATTTTTGTTACATACGTATGTATCAGTATTATTGCTTCTCAGGACTTTTATTCTAAAATTTTAACACTGCGTGAGCATTTTCCTCTGTAACACAATACCTGGATCAGATATTGATGTCATCAGCCCCGTTACCTCTCACTGATCAGTCTGAATCTGCATGATACCTTCATGTTGATAGAGCAGTAAACATGCACTGGCTGCTATGACATGAACTGTGATTTTATTCAGTTGGAAACTTAGACTTTTAACTGTTGTCTGAGATAATTACAGCTCAGAGAAGGTCTCGGATTTTGTTAGGATATGTGTACATTCTCTGCAGGTTACTCTGATCCTGAGATATGAAGCTTACATGTAAATTCAGGCAGAATCATGTAGATTCAAGTGCAGATCTCAGGTTCAAAGAGGTAACTGATGTGATCTTTCCTCATGGAATGGATGTTCAGCTCTTTCATGTGCACTATGTACAGAATACTACTCAGTACATCTTAACATTTATGGAAACACCCTCCAAAATATCTAAAAGTACAACTTATTACCTCTGAAGCTGTTTCCTCCTGAGGATGGGCAGGCAGGTGAGGGTGAACCTTGGGGTCTTAGGACTGGAGCAAATGCACTCTTCTGTTTAGCTGTGGAAGGGAAAGATGAGAAGGGCAGGAGAGAAGACGAAGAGCTGGAGCCTGGTATAGTGGGACTGGAGGGCATGACTGAAAAACAGAAAATTTGAGTGAAAATATTAAAAAAAATAATAATATTCTCTGAAGAATATAAAATATACATCATGAGACCTGGCAAATTACATAACAGGTAAATAAACTCAAATGACAAAAAAAAAAACAATTGAAGTTTTGAAGTAAATAACTATATTTTGACTAAAAAAAGTCCAATGTCCAAGGATGGTATGACAATACAACTCTTGAGTCTAATGCTAGAATGCAGCCAATAAATAAATAAATAGAAAGGAATGTATTAATATGAATAATGGTCTTGCAATATTATTACTAGAAGTGCTAGTCAGTATAAAGGTATTACAAATAAAGTGAAATACTCATAAGCCAATTTTTAGTACTATGACTAAATATTAAAGGCATTAGCTACCACTTAGCATACTGTAAATGCACTACAATGTACTACAATAGTAACAAATAATTTACAGTATTAGGAGCCAATTAGCATCAATTGGTCCCCATTTCATTTGCTGGCAGTTATGTTAGCAGTTTTTGGAAATTGTATAACAAGCAAAAATCACTCACTACCATAAGGAGAGCTGTTTGGAGAAACACTGCTAAAGCCAGGGGAGCTGGGCACACCCAAACTGCTCATAGGCACAGCTCCATATCCTCCACTCATGCCTCCTCCAGACCCATAGCTGGACTGCTGGGGGGTGGAGGCAGAGGGGTAGCCACGTGGAGACAAACTGGAGTTACGCATGTAACCTTTGAGGAAAGAGAGAGCATGTAAATGCACATAACAATACTGAATAAGATGTTCTGAATACAACATTGTTGTGTTTACTTTATCGTTCTTGATCATGCAGGTTTATCTGTGCCCAGTTTGGAAGTAACAATTACCATTAGGACTCCTATCACATTTGATGCTCCCAGCACTAGGAAGGTGAAGACAAGCACATGCTTCCTCTGATGCCAGTGAAGCCAGCCACCACTACCTTTTCAAACTGCCACTATTGTGTCATTGCTGGGCAGCACCGGGTCCCCAGATCCAATACAAAAGCTAACAGACACCAGTTCTTGTCAGTATCACACTTGGTTTGATATGCATAGAGAGCATCATCTACCCAGCCAGAGAGAGCATGGTCAATTGTGCTCTCTCAGACTCCAGCTGCTGGTGGCAAGCAGCATGACCCAGGATTCGAACCTGCAATCCTTGGATTATAGTGTTAAGAAATTAGACCGCTGAGCTTTTTGTTTACCTCGTTGAATTTTATTGGCTTATTTTTAGCTGGTGAGTTGTCCACAGGTGTCCACAATTCTCCTATAACTGTTTGTTCCTGGGCTCTGCTTACCTTGGCTACTAGTTTGTCCAGGTTCTCCAATGCTGACCCCCAGCTGGGAAGGGTAAGAGCTTAGTCCCATGACACTGCCATGCACTGGGGAGCTGGGCAAAGCTTGCAGCTGACTGTGGGGACGTGGCACACTATACAAGGCTTCTGCAATGTCGGCTGCCCTTTTCAGCAACATGTCCTACAGAAGGAAGGACAAAGTTCAGTAAAGGCTTTTCTTACATTGTCACAAGTCAGACACTTTTCCTGCTGTAAAATCAACAGGTAGATGCTGTGTTGACTCTGCACCTTAAACCATCACACTTCACTCTGGATTTCAGACACCTTGGACGGGTCTCTTCCTCCAGAATCTACGAGCTTGAGTTCAGCCCACTTATTGTGAAACTCTCCAATCCCCTCAATCGCTGTTGGTCATGCCCCTCTTCCCACCAGGTTTCCCCTTGTAGACAATTTTCCATTGATATGCTTTGATACAACACTAACAGCCAGCCTTTTCAGCAACAGCTTCTGTGACTGACCCTCTGTGTGAAGGGTACTGATGACCATCAATACTTCTGTCAAGTCAGCATTCTACCCCACAATTGGGGTTGCATGTGCTGAACTAGACACCAGTTTAGTCTCGTCAGTCTAGTACACCAGAGTACTCTTTTTACCAGCACACTGAAGGCTTTTGAGTGGGTTGTATCACTGTGTAAAGATTACCTGGTTACTGTGAGTGTTTCCATAGACCGCCTCAACCAGATCTGCCGCTCGTTTCAGTAACATCTCCTAAAGAAAACAAAAAAAGGAGTTTACAGTCTGCACATGCATAAGTGCGTGGACATGATTTAGATTATCTGAGAGTATGACAGGAGTTTCTGACCTTTGCCAGTTTTTCTGGGTCTCCTGGATGTCTAGGGATGACTTTCTGGAGCCTCTGGAAGCCATAGTCTATAGTTGGCTCATTTAGTGCTGAGATTAAATTGAAAGTGCATGTTGACATAAAAGTGTACAAATACATCCAAGCAGATATACATGGCTACATGTCAATCACCCAACCCCATTAGGACTCTCCCCCTTTCACATACAATGCTCTCGACATTAGGAAGGTGAAGACAAGCACATGTCTCTTCCAATACATGTGAAGTCAGCCACTGCCTCTTTTCAAACTGCCGGCATCGAATCATTGCTGGGTAGCCAGTGCGCTCAAAGGGTTCCCAGCTCTGATGCAACAGCTAAGAGACACCTGTCTTCAGCAGTATTGCAAAGAGTGCAATCTACCCAACCTGAGAGAGCCTGGCCAATTTTGCTCTCTCAGATTCATGACACGGGATTCGAACCTGCGATCCTTGGATCATAGTGGTAGTGCAAATTAAATTCAAGTGACTGTCTTGCTTGAAACATTTATGCATGTAAAATCTGCTACATAACTGCAAGCGTTTGTGTATATACCTGTATAAATGAATCGCCCTGGTGCTCCTTTACAAAACTGTTTTGATTTGTAGGACAATGTGACTTCTACAACTCCTGGAATGTGTCTTGGAGGTGTCTGAACTCGAATAGCATGAGGAGTGATTAACTGTTAAAGGAAAGATACAGGTAGTGTCAGAAAACAGCTGAAAAATGTATATAGTTAGTTTCACACGAGGTAAGTATATTAGATGAACATAATAAGTACCAAAAGTAATGAACTTGAAAAACAGAAATAGTCAGTGCTTATGTTTGTGAAATTTCAAATAATGTATTTTCTTATTTCGTTTCTGAATCACTGTCATCTGATACTTACAGTGGTGTAAAACCCCATGCATTAAAATAGTAGCTGCATGGTTACAATCTTAAATGAGTTCTAATAATGCACACCTCACTCCACACCAGCATGCTCCCAAACACAACCTGCAGACCATCAAAGAAATTCTCGCCGATAATGATCACCATGGCACCTCCTGTGGTCCAGCCTTCACTGGGGCTGATAGCTTTGATACAGGGGGTAGCTGCTTACACAGAAACACAGAGAAAGAGCAGGTCATTTAAATATATGTGAATTTTTACTAACATCAACCAAGTCTTTTTTTATTGCACTGATTTTGCCTGAGGGCTTCTGGATCCAGTTTCCTTGATTCTATGCCATGTTCTCAATCATTTTAAAACCACACTGCTTTATTCACCGTTCTGGATTTTAGTGGCTTAGTACTAAGGCATTCTCCTTGAATTTGTGTTTTGTCAAATTTTAAAGCAAGCCTGTAGCTGTATATTATGAAAAATGTCTTGTAAATTACTCAAAGCTTGATACTGTATTTTTGAGGGACATGAGTTCATGATTTCAGGAGATAAAACTCCAGTCTAATACTCAAGTTGAGCTCACCATATTCCATAGGGTTCTCCAGTGTCTCGCCTGGCTCCAGTCTTCGTGCTCGGCGTCCATGCTTTGAATTGTTGTGGACAAACATGTTATCGGACACAGCAAGAACATGACCGTCCACGCTGACTGTGCTTGAGAGGACCACCTGTGTGAGAAAGAGAACAAAAGAAGCTATAGGGTTTTTGGACTTTTTGTATTAGTTACATTCAAACCCCCACAGTATTATTAATGAATCATGGATTCTTCCTTTAATTTGTCTATCCATTCATTGCACTCTGAGTGGTCACTCTCAATTCTTTTTACTCTTAAACATTCCCCCCGCATTGGACTTCTGTCTCCCTGCACCCTCTCTCTCTCTCTCTCTCTCTCTCTCTCTCTCTCTCTCTCTCTCTCTCTCTCTCTCTGTGTGATGGTCTCTATGGCCCAGACCATTTCTCAGTGCAGTGACATGCAACATATGGAGTGAATCTCCATTGTGATACAATGACCAATTATGCCTTATGGCCCCTAATTTCATTTTTAGTGTACAGTTATGAATACGATTCCATTATGAATGATTAATGAGTAAAGGGATACCGGCTGCAACTATGATTACATCTTGCTCAACATATATGAATATTACTTTTTCACGAGTAGTGCATACAAACATCAGAACAGGGCTCGTGTTGCAGTAGGTCAGTAGGTGTGAATGAAAAGAAAGTGGTAATTGAGTGAGAACAAGTACAGAAAACACAAGAAGACATGTTTCATACGATTTAAGATATGCAGAGTGCTGGTGGTGTTAATGAATTTCCATCTCCTGCATGTAGGCCAGTGTCATGTTATCTCAGTAATATTTCAATTTAAATGAATAACAAGTTGTTATTAAACTGTTAACTCCGTGTCAAAATGTCATCTTCTAGTATTGTAAGTTAACATTTTCATATATTTGTTTGATTTGTGCTCATCACTGTATGATGCCAATCTAAAAAGTATGTAAGTAAAGCTGAATTTTACAGAGACAATAATGCAATTTCTATTTACACTCTGCTTACACACTCAATACAATAAAGTAAAAAGAGTCAGTAGCCATATAATGTACATTTGTACCAAACCAACTGTTAACAATATACAAATATTACACACATATGACTTGGTAAAGTCTATTGCATTGCATGGTGTTAATTCTGATACCTTTACACCAATTTTGTAGGATGTTTTTGTAGTTTGATGTACTTTTATTCACCAGAAAATTAGGAAAGTATTCATAGGATAGTCACATAATAATAATAATAATAATAATAATAATAATAATAATAATAATAATATGTACTTCACCAAGTTTTTTTATTCTTGCTCCTAAACTTTTGTGGGGTTTTTTTCATTTATAAGGAATTTTATATAATAATAATTTATATTATAAATGATAAAATAATTTATTTTATAAATAATATTTGATTGACAAGGACATTCATAATAATAAATTCTTCAAAATACTCGACAGTGATCAAAATGAAATAAAAATAACCAGAATGTCTTTTATTATGTAACATTAGTTCATCAATGGGAGGCCTATGTTTATAAGTAACATAATCAAGGATTATTCCATGAACAGCACAGAGCTTTACTAACTTTCATTCCAGAATGTATTTGGGCTGATCTTGAACACGGATCAGACACTAACTTTATTGCTGATGAGAAAGTGTCCAAATTCATCTGTGTTTCTACACTTCATAGTGAACTAAATCGTCTTTCCCTATAAAGCGCAATACTAATGAGGGGATGGGGATCCATTTCGGCCACAGCCTAACAAAACCAGATGCTGGCAAAGGCCTTCAGTGCTGCAGTATTTAAAGAGAGTGTTCAAGACCCCATGAAGTTCACGTTCCCATTATGCTCTGCAAATAACCTTTTATTACTCTAAATATTTGACACAAATCTTAATCTGTCTCCCAGAATGTACTATTACAGGGTTTTTCAACCTGTGGGCTGGGGACCACCAGTGGGCCATGAAGCACTCTAGTGGTCTGTAGGCCCAAGCTCAGGGTGAGGCGGTGGCGGTAAATCATAAATCCCTAATTCTCATATTTTCACTGTCAGAGGAATGAAAGGAAAAATGTACTTGTGGGTCGTTACACATTGTAGTTAAAAACAGGTGTGCTGTGAGGAGCAAAAGGTTGAGACCCCATGCACTATTATTTACAGCAATCTTGATTGCTGCTGTATTTCTGAGTGATTCTTTACTAAATATAGTCTTCACCAAACAAATTGCCGACACCTAGATACTGGCACTGGCGTGAAAGAAAGGTTGAAGCAGAAGTGAGGAAAAAATGAGAGGAGAGAAGAGAGAGGAGGTCAAAAAAGAGCTCAGGCAGAAGGATGCTGGGCAGATGTTTGACACAGCTAGCTACTAATGGGTGGTGAAGTGGGAGCGCACTGTATGTTCACTAAATAAATAACTGTAAATTCTCAACAGCAGGCTCCTGTGCACGGATGATTAGAGGTGTGGGAGCCGCATGGAAGTCGTTTCTCAGCATGTGTCAGAGGGAAAGAGTTAAAACAAACATGGAGGAAGGGGAGAAGAAGGGGAAAGAGCTGGGGAGGGCAAGAGGAAGAGATGTCAGATCTCATGGGGAGGGGGCTCCGGTAGTGAAAGACGGGCAGGAGGAAGTGAGACGGGAGGGTCCCTAGTGAGCACTTCCTGGGTCACGGAACCTGACCTCCCCCATCTGGAGCCAATCACTCAAATCTTGACAACTTCCTGAAACACCTCGGCTGATTTCCTGCCATCTCTGCGTCTCCCCACCTCCCTCCTCTTGGCTTTATGCTGTTACGAAGCCTATCATCCATTTTTACACTCTGGCAGTTTATGTAATGTACCTATTGCATAGGGACCACCCTGAGACCACTGCTGGCCAAACATTATTTACATGGTACTTGTGTTTTTAACTTGTGTTAGTGCATCAGGTTCTGCACCATCAAAGCATACCAGTAAAGTATGTGTGTCAAATAAAATGGCCAGTGGGTGTATGGAACTCTTTGAACCCGAGATCCGCACTTTGCAGGCTGTTGTATGTGGTTTTTCTAGGCTTCGTAGCTCAAGAACAGAGTAACCTACAGACATGATGCACAGACCATAACAAACTACACGGCGTTCCCTATCTTACTGGAAAAACGACTCCAATTCACTCGTTTCCAACTGAATTAAATCCCTGTTTAAATGTCAAAGGAGCTACCAGTGCATGTTTACTGCTCTGTCTATGTGTACATGCACAACCTGCATACAGACTCTGATTGATCAGTGACAGGGGGTGTGGCTACATGCTCACACAGTGTTCAAATTTCAGAATAAAAGACTGAAGAAGGGATAATACTGATACATGAATAACAAAAATTATTTTATTTGGAACACTGTCGAGTGTTTTGAAGAACGTTTTTAGAAATATCCTTTTTAGATTGATGAAGATATTTCTAAAAACGTTCTTCAAATATTAAATATTGATAATTCAATTAAATATTTGTATGAATTTGACCATGTTTTGATGTTTTAGATTCTAAAACATCAAAACATGGTCAAATTCATACAAATATTTAAATGGTCTTAATGAAGATAACTATATCTGGCTCGTGTGACTGTCTGTCCTATGAAGACTTTTCTACCTTTTCGGCAAATAAAGGTATGTCAATTAAAACCATCCCACAAAATTGGCCTAGGATTCTAATACGTTCTGTACTGGAACATTTAAAACACTGGACATTAGACTCAAATTAAGAGATGAGTTTTAAGAGTGTGTGCGCTGTTTCCAGCTACCCGAAGTGTGCTTTCATATACAAACACTTTTGTAGTATACCTGGAATCGTCTCATGTCTCTTGGGTTCCCTGCTGTCTTCAGACAATTTTGGTTACACTTGAGGAAAAACTTCAAGAAAAATCTGTGAGGAACAGAAGACAAAGGCGAGCTTTAAAATCATTTATTATTTTATAAACAGGTCAGTAAAAAGTTCTACAAAAGCTTGTGAGTAGTGTTGATGGTAGTCTGTGGGTTTATCATAAAGGATTATTTGTAATTGTGATGATAAAAAAAGGATGACTTAATATGCAATGGCAATATCTGCCAGAAGTCCAACACTGAGATGTGACTGAACTAGAAATAAAAAAATGCTCAAAACAGCAGTGCAGGCCCAGGGGACATCAATATCCCACAATGCAATGCCTGAATATCCCACGGGGCAAGTCTGTGAGTCTGTGGCAGACAGAAAGAGAGAGGGGGAGGCATGCATATCTGCAGCATATCATATTCATTTTGAAATGTTCTACAACCATTGCATGCGACAATGTGTCCTTAGTTGTGGATTTGTATGTGTGCATGCGTGTGAGGGTGTGTGCTCCACACAGAGGTGGCACTTTGGGGAGATGTATGGGATGGAAGTGGGTGATGGAGAGAAAGGAAGTAGATGAGGAAGATAGGGATGGGGGGGACTTCAAATCCCAGGAGTGTATCATCCAGCAATATGGGACCGCTGCTATGGCAACCAGGCTCCGGCACAATCCCAAAGTCCCCAGTGTAAAAGAAGGGACAGAGTGAAAATGCAACTAACATTCCATCATAAGAGAGAGAGAGTGACAGAGTGGTAGAGAAGAAATACTGTAGTAATAGCAAAACATTCTTATATGATCATTTAATGCCCTACAATAAACATTTTGTTGTGATGAGATCATGTTATGATAACATCGATAGGTATATGACAACTCGAGTCTGAGTCGTAGTTAAGTTGCATACAAATATACTTGAGACTTGACTCGCAACTCGTCTCTAATGACTTAGACTCATGAATAATAATAACGTTATTACAATATTCAGACGCTGCATGAAAGGTACAGAAAGTGTCTGTTTCACTGATTCTTACGACTCTTTCTTGTGTAAAATTGGTGAGTGGGGCAAATGTAAACAAAGTAGTACGCATTAGCCTTCGCCTACAAGGAGCTCAAAATCCTGGGATGTGTGGAAATGTGCAAAGAATGTGGGAAGCAAATTAAAGACACTGGATTGACCTCATCAGATTTCATAACGTTGACAGGTTCCCTATCGTTAGCCGCTCAAAATATCTGACACTTCAGGGTCTTGTTCAATTCCTCTCTCTCCCTCAGTCAATTGATTTGTGGAAATTTCAAAGGAATTCCCAAGTTAATCAAATCAATTGGCTAAGGAAATGACGGGAACTAGGCGTTACTCCCAAGTGGCTGATATCGGGGAACTTTTTTGACCAGCCAATGACAGCCTACCCTGAAACCACACCTGGACAGGTTTGCTAAGTTTACACTAAGCCCACTTAGCTGTCATTCCAGCTAACATAGCTTACCTGGGCTTGATACACACTATAGGTATGTCCAAATATTTTTGGACACCCCTTCAGCTTCAGCTACTTTAATTTGTACCCGTTGCTGAAAAAGATGTGCAAATGCACACACAGCTGTCTAGTCCTTGAAGAGAAGTACTGCCAATAGAATAGGATGCTCTGGACCAAATAAACAGAAACTTGTAAGTTATATACACTGTGCTTTGTGTATATTGACTTGAGACTTGACTTGGTCTCTAGTGTAAGGACACATGACTTGATTTGGACACTTGTACTTTGAGGCATCTGTCATTAGTCGGTCCAAAAGATTTGCTAAAATATGCAGGGCAGTGGGCAGGGCTGGGAACAACTGCATTAGGAGAAGATGAACTATTTATAATGTACTACTGAACTCTTAGAACGTAGGGTGCCGAACTGTTACTGGGATGCTTGTTTGTCAATAGGTTGGTGCCCACCAGATGTATATTTCCTTCCTTTTGTAAAATAACACTGACCCATAAACTTAATTCCTTTCTAAACAATTTAGTTTAGTTTAATATTTTAGTTACAAACATGCACGTTTGCCCAATAACGATGCATGCAGTGTATCTTTGATATGCCACATTGAACCTTAAGGTCTATGTAGTACCTTTGAGGCCACATTTACATTATCGGTTCTTCTGGGAACAGAAATGTAGTACAGTACCTTCTCTGCTGGCAATGCTGAGGGAATAGCAATAATAACAAAAGTAAGCAAAATGTTGCTTGTCTGTTATTCCTTTCCATCAAGGACAGCTCTGAAGAACTGACTGAAAATTAAAGATTAGTTCCAAACCAGCATCACATGCTTCTTAGTTTGAGCTATTTAAAAGCAAAGCACAATCAATATTGTTGTTGGCAGAGAGCGCTTATGATTTATCATTTAGAGCTAAAACCTTTGCTTTCCCAACTCTGCATTCTCTCTCTCTCTCTCTCTCTCTCTCGCTCTCTCTCACACACACACACACACACACACACACACACACACACACACACACACACACACACACACACACACACACACTCCCATGAAATCTACAACGGACTAAGTTGTCACTGACAGCAGTGCAATGATTTCTTTATGACTTTAATAACAATTTAATGGATTGGACTGGATAACAGGTCTTTATGTCCTTTCCGAGACCCTAAAAGTGCCTCTGTAGGCTCACGCTGTGCAAAAGTCCTATATTATCAAAATAGTGTAATGACCTCCACATGTCTAGTCATGAGTACTAAGGCATCTATACAATATAAACTTGGGCCATACTAGGTTTCTGTGTTTAATGTCTTTGAGCCTCTTATTCTTGTCAGGTTACTTGTCACTATATATGTTCAGCTTCAAATTTGCCATCAACAGATCACGTTTTTCCAACATTCCGAGTTAAGAATCCCGCATGGATTTCCAGCTTGTGGGTATTCAAACACATAACCTGAACAGAAATTTTGCAATCTGAGTTACATCGGGAAAATATAGTGATATAATGTACTATAGGACAGTAATGCTAAATTCTGGTACTAGAGGACCCCCTGACATGCACATCTATATGGTCACATAGATAAAGAATGGATGAGCAGTCAAATTGGTCAGGTAGTTATTTGGTTGGTTGGTTGCATCCAACAATATATGAACCATTATTTAACCCATAGTACCTCCCCATTTCAAACACTTAAAACTATAAAGACCTCAGGGTGATCAGTGAGTCAGTGATCAATTAGTCTAAGCCAAATGCACTGACTTGGTCTAACCCATTAGCACTAGGATCATAGGTTACAATTTTTAAACTTTTGATAAAAGTCAAAGTAAATATGTGTCATTTCTATTGGTCAGATTATCATTAAAATGTAAAAGAATGGAAGTAATACATCAAAAAAGGCAAAAATAGAAATGCATGGGTTTTGAGTGACACCAATGGTATGTATGAGTAAAGATACATAGACATGGAATGATATCTACATTATTAGATTTGGATACATGTTCTACTGTACATTTTCAAATAGAAATGTCAGAAAAAATGAATGCAATGCAAAGAACTACTTTCTGGTTCCCAAAAAGCCTCAGATCCACAGATCAACCTGATTTAACCTGGGTTCCAGTGTAGTGTAGAACAGAACTTTGTCAAATGCACCTGTCAAGTATTGCCACTGGCAACTTCAGTCAACTTCAGTCCAACATTTTACTGGTGTTTTTCTCAGTCACTGTTGTTATTTCTCTTGTCCCTCACTCTACACAGCATTTCATGCAATATTTACCCTCCATCCACTTGGTCAACTTTTCACCCTTTAAAGAGTCAGGGGTTGGACAGCTGCGAACAGCCAAAATTAAAGTGCGATGGCCACGCACACATTAGCATGCATTAGTCATTTCCCCCTCCCTACCCACTTAGCATGCAAATCTCCCAGCCTCAACGCCTCACGCCTTCTGCCACGCAGCCATTCGCCGCATTATAATTAGAGCCATCTTGCATAATTAATTAGGACTCCCGGACACCCCTCCACCCACCCACCCTCTGAATTGCCACACAACACTCAGTCTTGATTGTTCTGTGGGGGAAAGTTTAATATCAACAATGTTTGTTTTGCATTGTTGTGATATTTAGAGTTAACAGACGGGGATTAGTGACTGCAATGATTAAGAAGTGATAGATGTTTAAAAGAAAGTGTGTAAATTAGTAATTACCACTGGCAAACCTGGGATTTAACTAATTAAGTTTTAGGTTGTTGGAGAATTTCACGAGTTGAAAAAGTCGTCTTTAAAATTTCACCATAAATAGTGAACAGATTATAACTCTAATGCCCTTTATACACAGCACTGTTTGGATTGCTAAGTTATGAAAATCAGAAATACGTCTTTTCAGGCTTCCATATTGAACAAAAGCACAATGTTGCAGACCTGAAAATGCTGGCCCCATTCTGAGCTGCAGATGTCACTTGGCACTTGGGTGTATTAATCTATAATGTCAGGCAACGGTTGATTCCCTTTGCACCTCCAGGAACGCTTGTTAGAAAACAAAAGGTAGGGTTGAGTATTAAGCCAGGGGATCAGTTTCCACAGTGGCTCAGAGGGAGTCCCTGGCTAGGCCTCTGAAAGGGCTTTGTCTGCATCTGCTTCACTTCTCAAGACTAAACACGAGCCTCTCAGCATGGGGTTGCCTTCTAAGGGTGACAACTTGCTTAACTTTGAAAAAATAATGGCTGGAATGGTCCCCTGGAAACAACGCTACATGCAAAAGTGGACCCTATGAGATGAGATTGAGTGCCAGCAGTGGCATCCATTGGCCAAGATTCCAGGAGAACACAATACGCTCATTTGAGGAGGAAAACAGTGATTTGTTTGGGAAAACAAAGCTTTGAATTTGTTTGATTAAAATGTGTACATACAGACACCGTCATTGCCAGAACTAAGTAAACTGAAGCTAAAAGACAAATAAAGAGAGGAATGTAACAAGCGCTCCAAAAACTACATATATAATAAAAAAATTCTATTAATATCTGCTTGATTTGCGCTCTTATTTCATATTTATATTATGATTCACAACAAGTTCCTGTCCTCTGGCAGTGCTGTTTTGCCAAATGCACATACACAAACCTCCAATTTACACCAAGAGCGAGACAGAATAGACTGTTGCAACAGTTTATGTATGTTTATATGGTTTATGTTAAGTTTTGATGAGGGTTAAATTTCATTTAAAGGTTAGGTTTAGGTGGATTAAGCTGAGGTGTTCAGTCAGGTCTTACAGTTACAATGGTTGCTTTGTAATGTTTCCTGTTTAAATAATTGTATTTGATATGAAATTAATTATTAGATATTTCATTTCATTTGTTTTAGTCACATTTGTACAAATTCCTCTCGAGACTAGTCTGGACACAGGACATTTCCCTGGACTTTCAACAGTTCCTACTCAAACTGCACAGCATTATGTTACACTTCACTCTTTTGCCCTTTAATCTCTACCTATATTACTTATATCTGTTTATGTTATAAAGTAGGGATACTGTGATGTCTGGAATGATGGCACTCCAATCTTTTGGAATTGTCCAATATTCTGGGATGAGTTGTGGAGATGGGGACTTCAGCCAGCTGAATGTTAATCTTTAGAGCCCTAGGCCAATTTTGCAGGGATGTCTTTGTAGCTTGACATACTTTTGCCAAAAGAATTTAGAAAAGTATTTGTAGGAGACAGTCAGACAGACACATATTGTTATTTTCAGTAGATCCTAGCCTACTGACAGGTGTCTTCATTTGAAATATACAAATGAACAGAATTTAGATGTTTGTATTTGCCCCTCTCTTCTCATTTTCACTGATAACCCACTATTTGGGTCAGTGTCACCATCAGCCTCGCCGCCTCTCGCTGATCAGTCAGAGTCTGCATGCAGGTTGAGCATGCAGTAATGGCATTTCGGCATTTCATTCAGTTGGGAAGTTTTCTGAACTGGACTGCTGACTGATAATTCATCAAACAACGATGAGACAGTGGTTCTAGAGGGTATGGCTTGTAGTGTCATGATTTGTGAATCACGTGTGCAGGTTTTTCTGATCCTGAGATATGAAGATTAGACATGTAACTGCCCACAAAGTGAGGTTAAATTATTTGTCATCATGCATAACACATACTATATATTTGATTTATACTATTTGCTGAACACTTCCCTGAAAATGAGTAAAAAATTGAAAAAAGAGCAAACAGTACAACAATTACAGAGGGAGAAAGAGAGTGAGTGAGAGCGAGAGAGAGAGAGAGAGAGAGAGAGAGAGAGAGAGAGAGAGAGAGAGAGATTAGGTGGTATTTTAGATTCAGGGTCATCACTCATCAGAATCCCCTCTCTTCCACCTCAACCCCCCACCCTCCCTAGAAAAACACAACAGTGTCATGACATGGAGGGAGGGGGAGAGGAAAATTAGGAAACCAGATGTGCAGCATTAAAACATATTGACATGCTGAAAAGCTTCCCCTACAGCGCTGACACACTGGGAACTGTAAGTCGCATGCAAAGGTAAATCTGAACATGTGTTTAGATCTTAATCAGTATCTGTAATAAACAATAAGGTGATGTGCTTCAAAGTGAAATCAGTCATAACTGCAGCAGTGAAATCTCCCTTCTTCATCCACACACGACACCCTAAACTACACCCCCACTGCAGGTAAATACATGGTGCCCCTCACAGATAGGCCGTGTATATACAGCACTTATTGCTTTACCATTAATGGTCACAGTTATCATTTATGATGACAAAAACCTGCTGTAATTTATTGTGATTTCTCAGTGTTTGACATGAATTACTATGGCCTGAATATGCAGAAAAGTTACTTTTGTGCATACAGTCGTGATTCACGTGCATTCTGTACAGTCTTTTTTTGACATCAGATCAGTCTGGGAAAGTTGTAACTGTGGTCTTTCTATTTCCAATGCAAATCAAATGTAAGTGTACGTAATTATGTTGAAATATTACAGCAATAACTACTTTTCCAGCATTATAAACATGCTGCATTTGTGACGAACTATTTAAGTTGCACGTTCACTGAGTACTGTACACAACACAGCCTGTCTCTTTAACTTTATGGATGAGTACAGAGAGAAGGATGACTTTCTCCATCTCCCCAGACAGAAGAGAGTCATAGGTGAGTGATGTGTGCTCTCTGGGGGGGTTGGGGAGCAGAAGCAGGAGGGGTGCAGTAATAAATACTCTTAGCTCCCAGAGTCCCCTGGCAGACTGGGGCTAGACTGGTCATGGGGGTTAACACCCTGCACAGCTGACCTCTGACCCTGCTAACAGGGCATACGGAGCAGGGTGGCTAAAGCGATACCCCCGATGCCACATACCATCCCGGGACCTTTCACACCCGGCTCCGCTAAAAAACGAAATGAAAACAACCGCCAGCCTTTTCCTAGGACTCTCTCCTTTCCGTCCTCGAAACCTCTGTAAGTCACCCAAATGAAAATTCTTGTGGCCCACACAAGCAATGAGAATGACAAATGATTCCTGAATAACCTTGTTGCTCTGTTTTCTTTACAGCAATTTGTTTACATTGTTTGGTAACAATGTGATCTCATTAATTAATGTGTGACTGGATGAAATAGAAAAGAGAAGTAATGTTTCAACAACACTTGTTAAACTTTAGAACTCCAGGCCAACTTTGCGGGATGTTTTGACGTCATTCGAGATGTAAAAACGAATAGAATATTTCTATGTATTTAAACATGTTTTGAAAAAAAAATAAAAAATACATTTACATTTCAGAAATCCTCTTGGAAACTGATCATCCAGGGTGTTTTTCAGCTGAAAATGCAAGAATTTGTATTTATTTGTAATAATTAGATATTCATAACAATAAGCTCGTCAAAATAATTAACAGTATAAAATACCCTGAATATCCATTCATATTTTTATTCATGTATGTATCAGTATTACCTCTTCTCTGGACTTTAATTCTGAAATTTGAACACCGTGTGAGCAAATAAAGAGAGCAAACAACCCCTCCCTTCTCATTTTAATTTATAACCCAATATCTGGGTTAGTGATGTCATCAGCCCTGCCCCCTCTTAGTGATCAGTCGGAGTCTGCATGCACATGTGGCTTCTTTGGCATTTAAACTGGGATTTAATTCAATCAGGTTCTAAAACAGAAAAAAAAATGCATTTTTTAAAAATGTTCTTTTCCATTATTTGCACTTTGGTTACATTGGTTGATTGAAACCAATGGAAAAGAAGGACAGATGCCACGTCAGTCCAACATTCACAATGAATGTAAATACAGCTAATTACAAAATTCTGTTTAAATAGTTTAAAGAAAGAAATAAACTCCACACATGAAACACCTTATTCATGGACTCAATCTTTTTCTTCGTGTGTCTCATTTTATATCTTGGCATGGCCTCATCCTCCTCTCCCTCTTTTAGAAACTCTCATCTTTTGCCCTCTTCCACGTCGTATACCTTCCATCAAGCTATTCTCGCTTTGACACTTTCAGTTTAGTGACTATTGGCATCCTTGAGTCTCTCTCTCTCTCTCTCCTCTCTCTCGTCTCCCCCTCCTCCTTCTCTCTATCTGGAAACAGATGTTGTTTGTCAGATCCTATCATTACTGGCTAATTAAGCAGACATCTCTTCTCTCTCTTTTCTCCTGGCTGCCGCTCACTGATTCTCACAGATAGTCCAGGCTTTGTTCCCCCACAAGCTGAAGGTGTATTCAGATGTGTGTCTTGTCGTTCATTCGGACGTATATAGTGTCTTTTGCAAGAACTATTGATGCAGTTTGGATTTTTATCAACAGTAAAGTTTGTGAAGCAAGTGTAAATGAATCTTCACTGGTTGTCAAAAGACCTTTGTTTTACAGAAAACATACGAAATAGAGAGTAATCGTGAAGTGGACAGTGTAGCCTGTAAACATCGCACCAAATTCCAGCTTCATTACGGGAATCTGTTCTTGTTAAAGCTGGATGGTTTCAATAAAAACTGCTACAGAACCTTTTTCATTTTCAAATCATACAAATAGATTATTCCAGTCTCATCCCAAGTTAAAAGATTCTGTACACACTTAACAACTAGGGTTCTTCAAAGGTTCTTCAGTAATCAAAAGGGTTCTATATAGAACAATGAACACTCAAAAAAAATGTTTTTTTGCACCATGAAAAGGTTGTTTAGGCTGTTGGAGGCTGCACTGTAGAGGGTAGAGGGTTGTTTATTGTTCTGAAAGGGTTCTATAAGGCAATAAATGCTTCTACTATTGTTATCACATAGCACATAATAGTAGAACCCTTTTTGATGCTATATAGAACCCTTCTCAAAAAAGTTCACAGTTCACAGAACACTCTACAGCCTATTCTCCATTAATCTGAATTTTCATTTCTTGATGCAAAGAACCCTTTAATTAAGAACCTTTTCTTTACTGAAGTATCCTTGAAAAAACTAACTTCTAAGTATCTTCTATGGTATTCCTGCAGAGAACCTTTATTTTTTAAAGTGTAGACTATACTATGATGTTATTTCTCTGAAACATAGAGAAATTATTTTTAGAGATGTATATTTGTGCAGTTGTTGTGTGTCTATAATTAAACATTTGTGACGTAGGTCTTGTACTCATAGAACCCAAGATCCACACTTTGCGGGCTGTTACATGCCATTTTCTAGGCTTTATAACTCAGGATCAGAGTAACCTAAAGACATGATACACATATCATTACAAACTAGAACTGGGTTTCTCATCCTGTGGGCTGGGGACCACCAGTGGGCTGTGAACCACCCTCTTGTGGTCCACAGGTCCATCCTCAGGGGAAGGCAGTAGTCCCCAGTACAACCCAGACACAATGTGATAAGTGGTAAGTGGACATATTGATAATATGGACACTTAAAAACGAGGGTTCTTGAAATTGTTCTTCAGATTAATGGCGAATGGGCTCTAGAGGGTTAGGCAAATGGTTATTTGAGTGTTCATGGTCCTATAACTGTGTGACAAATTATCAGCAAGTAATCCAGCTCAGAAATCAGCTAAAATTCACTTGTTTCAAATTGAATTAAATCCCATTTTAAAAAACAAAGAAGCTTCAAGAGAAACCAATGAATAAATAGTGGGGAAAATATGTGTATTTCTGTTTTATATTCATGAACAAAAAATATTAAATATATTACAGCATGCTTTTGATATCACCAGCAGTAAAGGAGACTTCTAAGGATTTAAGAATAAAGGGCAGACAGACACATAGACATACAGACAAGAGAAGAGACAGATATATAGGTATAGAAGCTGGGGGTGAATAGAAAGAAGGATGTGAGGGAATGTGTGAAGATATGGGGTATGGAATCACTCAAAGGTCTGGGGTGCTGTAATTTACTGTCCGTGGCTAATCCATAGCAAATGTGCAAAGACGAAGACAGAAGTGAAGAAGGGAAGAGAGCAGAGGTATGGAGAAAGGGGGGGAGAGGGGGGGGTGGAGGGAGAGAAACAGAGAGACTGGCGGAGCTCACAGCAGGCCTGCTGAGAAGCTGTCAACAGGCCCATCAACTCTGCCCTCCTTCCTGACGGATTCATCACACACATACACACAAACACACACCGTTTTGCCAGTTTAATCTCACACCAGGGATCTACTAAGCAGTGATATGATGTGACATCATTTGGACCAGAGTGCAAAAAACTACCACGTGATACACTGTCAATACCTCTGTATCATGTCACATGGTAGTTTTATCCATATTGAGAGAAAAAATCTGCTGTATTTGCGATACTTGTGTATTTGGCACTGTCAATACCATTGGTATGATCTGGGCTTCCCTTACCATGAATTACCCTTAACTCTTAGAAACTGAGATCCACTCTGGGGGGCAGTTACATGCTGGTTCTGGGTTTCATATCTCAGTATCAGAGTAACCTACATACAGTACATGATACTCAAATTATTTAAATCCCAGTTTAAATGTCATAGCAGCCTTCCAGTGCATGGTTACTGCTCTGGCCACGTGTACAAGCTCAACCTGCATGCAGACTCCAACTGATCGGCAAGAGGGGGTGGGGCTAATGACATCACAAATTTCAGAAAGAAAGTTGCGAGACGGGATAATACAGATATATACATA
>CM067522.1:17653427-17740927 GCA_034509495.1 Acestrorhynchus altus | reverse complement strand
ATTCTGCTTTTGTTCAAAAAATTGTCTCTACTGTCCAGGGAAGGCTTTGTACTAGATTTTGAGTATTGCTGTGAGGATTTAATTGCATTCAGTAACAAGAAATTAAGCAAGGTCACGATGCTGGATCACCCCACCCAATCTCCAACACCCATTTCATCCTAAAAGTACTAGATGGAGCACCATCATTGCAGAGAACACAGTTCCACTGCTCCACAGATCAATGCTGGGGTATTTAAACCCCTCTAGCTCAGGCCTGGCATTAGACATGATGCCAGTGTGTTCATGGTTATCTGCTCCAGAGAGTCCTGTTCTATTGGCAGTACGTCTCTACAGGGACTAGACTGTGTGTATGCCTTTCCAGATCTCTGTCAGCAGTGGGTGCAATTTAAAGTAGCTGTAAATCTTCATTAGAAGGTGTATCCACAAACATTTAGACATATAATGTACCTCAGAATCTACAACAACAATACTTCAACCACATGAGTGGTCACATGAGTTGGGGGCCTGATGCTTAAAGAACTAAATCACCTCTGGACCTCACACTGTTAAAAGTACAAACTCCTTGAGGAGGTTTTGGAGGTTCTTCAGTTTCAAACTGTGGAGGAACCTCTTAAGGTGCTTCAAGGAACCTTCAAGAAGCCCTTTTTCTTTTTAGTGAGGGTTCCTTGAAGCACCTTAAGAGGTTCCTCCACAGTTTCAAATTTAGGAACCACCAAATGTCCCTCAAGGATCATGCACTTTTTACAGTGCTACATCAGTGAAGATTAGTCCCACACTGTTAAAAGTATAGGCTCTTTGAGGTACCTTCGGAGGTTCTTCAGTTTGAAAATGTGGAGGAAGCTCTAAGGGATCTTAAATAGAAGGAGGAAGATTTCTTGAAAGTTCATTGCTGTGCTTTTAGAGGTTTCTCCACAGTTTCAGAGTGAGGAAGCTCCAAACGTTCTTCAAGAATCATGAGATGGAAATTACAACTATAATAAACTGGAGAAACTCTCCAGACACTCCAATACTACAATAGAACGTCTGGAATGACAATAAAAAAGGATCATTTTAATTCTAGTTCTAACATCACTTCTAATGACTTGAGAAGAACACGAGAAGGAAGAATGTGCTGCACCCTTCTGATGTGTAAAGCAAAGACAAAAAAAAAATCTGGTACTAAAGCACTGCATACCTAAACATATCACTAAGGCTACACCTCTGACATTTTTTACTTTCATACACACAAAGTAATTGATATTTTTTTGAAAATCACAATCCCTCATGGAATGAAGCTTAACTCTGGCCCTTTTTTCTGTTTACACATTTTGGACGTACACATGTTTTCCATTACAGACTATACATCTTTCAAAATAATGTCTTGGAGTCCTTCAGCTGGGTGTCCTCAGAGCTAAAGTAAAACAGGCAAGCCCACATGTGAGCCCCCCTCTCCAAGGCTTGTGAAACCATCTGTGGTTTCACAGTTGGGGGAAGGGGTGGGGTGATATTGATGGGGCTGGGGTACTTCTATCGATTCTTGTGTTTTGTTGGAGCACTAGCTTGTTAAGGGAGACCCCGCCGGAAAGCGCAATCAATTAGAGAGATATTGCAATCCATTGATCTCTCTCGTCCTCCCTCTCCTCAAGCCTTGACATGGCTACCCCTTCTTTTCCTATGTGTCCATATATTGATCGTGGTGTGGCACTGACCTGCTAATCCTCAAGCCCACACAACTGTACCTCAACTGATCATAAGATCAAAGATCATAAGAGATAACCAAACAACTGCTGAGATTTCTTTGGTTTGGTTTATTGACGTCCAGCAGCGAAACTAAATTAAAGGAGAAAATTACAGAGTTTTCCCTTTATTTCCTTCATTATACCAGGACAAAAATGAGAAAACCCTTAAAGACAACTGTGGTTTATCTGAGCGAACCTAGTTAATTTGCTTTTTTAAGGGGCTAACAAAAACTTTTGTAGAGTGTACAAACCACCGTGATGAGGTGAGGCTATCAAATAAGAGAATATTAGATTTTTTTTTTTATAATATCTAATATCTTTGGTGAAGATTCTTCTAAGGGTCTAAACATCTAAGTCACTTGCAGGCTTCAAGTGCCTACTGAAGATCCCTTTCAAGTGCATTTAATTCATTAAAAGCTTATAATTATACTAGCATCTCAAATGAAATGAATATTGTGAAAAATGTTTTGGTTTATTTATTTTATTTATTTTATGCTCATTACATTTAAAGTGTCATATTTCAAGCTTTCTTTTATTTTTCTTTTAATTTTGATACTTAATCTCCAGAACTTCTGGATTTCTCGTTTTTCATGAGCTATGAGCCATTCTGATTAACAGCGAAACATAAAAAACAAAATATGTTACTTTAGATGTAATGAATATAAAATATAGCAGTTTTAACATTTTGTATGGAACTATGAACACAAATGAACCTTCACTATATGCAGATTTATTGAGATGCACTAGTATGTCGTGTGTGTGATAAAGTGTAATATGTTGAGCATTGGGGGTCTCCATTCTGACATTTGT
This sequence comes from Acestrorhynchus altus, assembly GCA_034509495.1. Taxonomy (NCBI): domain Eukaryota; kingdom Metazoa; phylum Chordata; class Actinopteri; order Characiformes; family Acestrorhynchidae; genus Acestrorhynchus; species Acestrorhynchus altus. The sequence goes on along the minus strand of CM067522.1, from coordinate 17,738,399 downwards.
TTTTGGCAGCCTTTAAGCTTGTGGTATCTCTTAATTCTAGCTTCTACAAACAAGCTATGGATATCACCAGGAGTCAGCAAAGCACTTTTGTAAGGAGCCCTGCATAAGAGCATCTGCCAAAATGCCATAAACTTATATCCTTTACCCTTTTTATTGATTTGTACTAAATGTATCATTTTAAACATACAAGGTTTTGTTAATGCAGCAAAATATTTTGGTCCAATAATTACTTCCATTTTCTGTCTGATAATGAGCCAACACCTATATCTAGGAAAATATACCAAGGAATATCTGCCTGTCATGTGTTGCTCCTTAGTATGAAGCATCTGCATGGTAAGCAGTTCTCCACTGGACCAAAGTCTGGATTTAGATCAGCAGAAACTTATTGATCAATCACAGATCAATGAATCGGTGGATCAATTAAACAGATCTATCAATCAATTCATCATTTCCATGAGACAAATCTAGGCTAAGGAGTTCAGGACTTAAGGGTGTCTTTGCATTGACAAGCCAGATCAAAAAGAACAATGAGAAAACTTACAGAGCCTTATGAAGTGAAGACAGGCTGGATCAGAGGCTGGCTAAGATCGCCAACAAAGGCAACGTGTAACATCAATCAAACCTAAGCATTAAGAACAATAGGAACTCTGGAACTTGGTGCAGTGAACTTAATACCTTGGTCTTATTACAGTTTGTGTTTAAGCTCCAGTTTAACATGATCCTGCCCAGTGCTGAGCACTGACCGCACTATCCATTAGATCAGATGTGTGGGTCATAAAGTGGCAAAAGACATGCCGCTTCAGGGATCATATGGGATCTCTTCTCTCTCCTTTCACTAATAACTGGATTAGTAGAGAAAGGGGTGAATAGCAGATTGTGTTGAGGGGGAGGAGAGTAAAAGACAAGGCAGGCCCCAAACAATATGGAGGCAGATTAAAAAAGAGGGGGGCTGGGGTGGACACACTGGGGATTCCAATTCCCAGGAGCATTTGAGAGGTGATGGGGCTGACTAATTATGACAATATTAGTTAGGGAAAAGGTGGGAAGGCGGGGGTGCTGAGAAAGACTTTTTTGTGCCTGAAAAATAAATTCTGGTGCTCTAATGAAAAAAGCAATATAACCCCCATTTAATCAATGGGACTTAAATATTGCCTAAACATAACCACACATTTGCCATGTGAAAATGGCTTCATTAGCCCATGTGCACCACATTCATCACTGGAAAAGATGGAGAAGTCCCGACAGACAACAGGGTTTATTTCATGTGGTGGTACAACACACAGATTGGCCTAAAAAAATCAACCAAATTACAAGGCACTTCCCCTGAGAAGTGAAGGTATATTAGCCACAACGTCGGGTCAACAAGTCACTCAAGTCCAACTTAGCTACAGAAACAGGCTGTGAAGACCAAAATAGCCAGCAGAAAGCTTCGTTTTATGGAGCCCCTGAGTCAAGTTTGGCTTTTTTAGAGAAGTGAGAGGATGGAGGAAAGACAGAGAGAAAGAAGAGGGAAGGGTCAGAGAGAGAGAGAGAGAGAGAGCGAGAGAGAGAGAGTCATGCCGTAAAGGAGAAAAACATCTGCCGAGCTCAGGAATTCTGGGAAAATCCAAAAGACAACAGGCCGGTTTTTTCCATTTTGAGAAAACTTGAGCAGATCCTCTGAGACACACTGTAAACAGCACTGACTCAGGGAGAGGGAGACAAAGTGAGAGTGAGAGAGAAGGACAGGGAGAGAGGGAGAGAGAAATGACTTGTTACTTAGAAGAGTGTACTTGATCGACTCTTCTATTGCGATAAATGGAGGAGCAGTATGTAAACAGTCATTTATATGCGCCGGAGAATAGCACTACAATCTTTTGGGACCAAGATTCGTGAGACTATGCATTGGTACACATATAAAATATGCAAGCTCGTCCATTTGCATGACAGCAATTTAACCCAGAACTGCCATAAATACAGCATAACACTGAGAGCATTAATACCCCTGATATAAAATGCAGAAAGAGAGCAAGAAAGCATATATGTGTGTTTTGTGTGAACTCATCAACACTAAGGTACGTCCACTTAGTGGAGCAGCAACCAGCTGCTCAGTTCCACTGCACTCCCACTTACCTTCTCCCTCTACATCTTTTCAACAATATCTATTTTACAGTTTTTATATACACAGTATTTCTACGGTGCAGTAATGCATGTATAGTGCATGTATAGCATAAGTTAATGTGTATATACTATATTGCTGCTGTCCAGTGAAAACCATGTATCTCCATTTTTGGTTTCCTCAAAATGGAATCCTCAATAATACAAGGTGTATATAATTCTGGGTGAACAGACCAATAGAAATGTTCTAAAATTAGTCAAATAAACTGTAATTTCTATTCCCTTTCATTCAATGTTATGTGCATTTTTGTCTTCTCCTGTAAATTTGCTATCTTGGAGATACATGTTTTACAAGTGAACTACTGTGTATTTTAATATTTTAGCATTTTGTGAAAATGCTGTCATGTTTTATATTCATTGCATTTAAAATATGTATAATAAATATAACATATAATCAAGTTTTTCAAGATTTTGTTTTCATTTTGATACTGGTTTGTAATTTAGTCAAACCTGAAGTCAAAATTGAACTGTAATATGATGTGACAATAATTTTCTTTAATGCATTTAATTCTTAATATGCAATACTTATTGGTGTTAAAGGGTTGAGCTTAAGCTGAGGTAGGAATCCCTACAGAGCTGATGACTGATGGCTGCTGAACATTACTGTCCTTATTATTAATAGCTCCAAGGAAAACATTTTACATCTGATTGCAGTACGTTGTTCTTACCTGTCAATGATCACAGGGTCTGATGGTGTCTCGTTACGATTTCCACAACTCTTTTTCTCACAGCAGCGGCTGTATGGACCAAAAAAAAAAAAAAAACAACTTTAAATATCATTGATATGATGATGGTGAATTGTATAATTATACCAACCAATGATACTGTAAATGACAATGTAGCACATTAGCATTAATGCTCATTGGCTGGAAAAACAATGCATGTATTGTAATTACATGTAAAGACTAAGCAAATAAGAGAAAGGTAGAATGACTTGGGAAAGACAAAAACAACTTAATGTGTCCATTCACACTATTCTATTATTACAGAAACATTTATTTTAGATGGAAATGATGAAACAACTGGAACATACATGCATTAATACTTTCTCTGCATTCGTTAGACAAAGTCCTTTCTTAATAAACTAATGCTGATTTACATTATCCTCCACAGGCAAAATGAGTTTATAGAAGAACAACACACACACATACACACACAGACACATACATATACAACAGACACCACACACGCCAGGACCAAACCTCTCTTGTCTGTGGACACCCCCCCCACCCCTCCCTCCAGCCCTGCTCTCCGCCCCTCCTGCATAACAAAAGTGCCCCCCACCCCTGGCCATCTGCCCCTCTGCTGTCCCCTCGAACTCCCCCACCTAAACTCCCCCTCTGTCAAACAGAGCCACTCCCCAGCTGTGCCGTTTGCCCTCAACACCCCCCCACCTCCCCCTGGCCTGGCTCTGTTATTAGCCAGCTGTGAACCCCACTCGGGCATCTGCTGGCTGCACAATAGAGGCGAAGCCGATTCTGACTCCCCTTCTGCCCTCCCCTGTCGTGTCCCTGGGCCTGAGGTCACCACACCGCACGCCCCTCTGCCTCCCCCACCCAGTCTGTCTGCTGTGATGGCGGTGTGCTTGCTGTCTATCTGTCGCCCAGTGTCCGTGTCTTCGATCATGCAGGTGTCACTGTTTGCCCTACCGCTTAGTTCGGGTTTAGGCTGGGTTAGGCCCTGACCGATTAAGATGTTGCCACTGATACTGATTACAGGGACAACATTTGTGATTCTTAACTAAAAATACGATTCTACTGAATAAACTGCCTGATAAGTTTTCAGTTCTGGACTAGAAATTTGGTTCGAACAAGATCAAATTTACAAGATCAGTTTCATAAAATCGGTTTCATAAAACCTGACAAAAACTCACTTTCTCACCATAATATTTCATTTCCACATACCGTGATCCTTTTCTATAAATGACATTTATATTAACCAACTTTCCTGACCACAGGATTTATCAGTCAGGGTTCAGTCATTGTCTGAAACACCGTCTGTCTCTCTTCTGAAGTCTTAAGCTGTAGTTTTAGGACATTCCTTGATTCCCATATGAACCATTTCATCACATAATAACACAGATGTCAGCATGTGTTCATGTCTTCAACTCTTACCTGCACATGACTTCGTGGGTTAGCAGGACACGGCACATTTCAGGGTTCTTATTCTGTCCCTCATATGAAATGGGCTAAAACAAAAGCAGCAGAACAGAACGAGGTTGCAGTTAACCGATCAAAAGGTACACATCATCTGTGAAGCCTAAAGTTTCAAGAAGTTTACCTGTTTGGTCACAGAGTCAATGAGGCGGGCATAAAGATCTTGTTCGGTTCTCACACCTGTTAACAGACGAATTTAAAGTAAGCAAACGTAAAGCAAAACAAGTTAGAGTGTATCAACCTTGTCAACATGGCGAGAAATGGATGGGAATCACAGATTGGTCTGAATTATTTTGAACCTCCCTGCACATTTGAGAGCTTCCCCTGCTTTTACCACACCTGATTCAACTAAAGAGCTCATGGTCGAGCCCTTCAGAGTTGCATGGGTGTGATACAGCTAAACATGCAGGGCAGGGCTGCCTCCAGGACCAGGGTTGAGAAGCACAGGTCTAAGTCTCTCCATTGAAATTGATTAGACTACTATACTGTGGATTTGATCAGCCCTTCAGTGGCCTTTTAACAGACTTGTAAGGTCTACAGTAGCTGGTTCATAATTCATTAAAGCTAAAAGGAGGATATACCAAAAAAATATGAAGAAAAATGGAGTTAAATTGTAAAGCTGTTGGAAAAATTGTAATGAAACAATATCGTTATAAAAGAACACAAATGCTACAATATTTTTATTAGTGGTCTGGGATCTAAAAGTATCAGATCAAACCTCAAAATCAGAATCATGATATCGGTGCATCCCTAAACAATACTCTCTCATCAGCTTCATCATTATCCTCATAAATTAAGTTATTAAGTTTATTATTGTACTCAGCGTCTACCTTAGGTTAGAACAGTGAGGGCCACAGTATAGCTGGAAGGGAATTATCTGGAGAGTGTGTGTGTGTGTGTGTGTGTGTGTGTGTGTGTGTGTGTGTGTGTGTGTGTGTGTGTGTGTGTGTGTGTGTCTGTGTGTGCGTGCATGAGTGTATCTCAGTGTGGGCATCTTTCATCTACTCTCCCATGGGTTCTGTGGTGATGGCAGAGAAGAGGAAGTGAAGGCCCATGGGAGCTCACATCTTCATGTGCCTCTTGTTTTTGTTGTGTATCGCCACTGGGAGGTTCACGCATCACAGAGACTTATTTGCCCGTACAGCAAGTGAATAAGAACAAGTTTAAAAAAAAACAACTGGATTACGCAAAGATAAGCTATAGCTGTGATATCGACTCATCCTAGCTGTGGGATGGACTGTTCCGGAATGCGTCTGATAAGTGATGTTGATGAATAAATAACGGATATTTTACAATAAGGTTCCTAAACAGCCCTTGATTGAACATATGGTTTTAGAAAAAGCCTTTATTTGGCATGAAAAAATATATTAATATTAGTTAGAATGTAAAGCCTTTACATTATAAGACGATTATTTGAACTTGTGATGTTCTTCACACTCTTCATTTATTAGACTGTTAGAGAACTTTAGATGTAGTATTGAAAAGGTCTATTTCACCTTTTCTGGTGCTACATAGGATCATTTTGTTTTACAACCAATTCAGAGCTTTCAACCAATATGAAATTCTTAAAATAACCAATCAAGCATCCAAATGATTGTTTATGGAAATGCCATTGTCTTCAGTACGACTTTTTAAGAATGTAACCTAAAATTCACATGAAGGCTTTATTATGATTTTGCTCTATTCATAAAAATCATTTTATATATTTAATTATTAAATCTCTAAGTAGAGAACGAGCAAAAAGCATACCATTACTGTAAAGAAGCTGGAGCTTGTAGTGGGTACCATTGTTGGTTTTTTCTGCTGTCTGCTCCTTAGAACAACAGGGAAGACAGACACAAAACAACACACAATCTGGTGAAATAACATTTCTTCAACAATGAACACAATACGTTAAAGTGCAAAACTGCCCTGTGAATGAAGCACATTCATTACGACAAAGACATCCCAGTATCAGGACTACATGCAATTTGCTTTACAGGGTGTTCTTCTTGCTTTCACTTTTTAATTTTATTTTTAAATGATTCCAAAAATATAACAAAACAGTGCAATTCAAACATGAACAAGCACTGCCTAAGTGTGAAACATGACATACCATATAACACGTATATCGCTGTCCAGTGAAAAACAAGGATCTCCACAATAGTGACAGGAGAGGGCAAAGATTTCCTTAACTTTGAATGGAAGTTAATGAATTTCTATTGGTATATTCATTTCTCCAGTGTACAGAGCAGCTACTGGGTTCAAACCATGAAGCAAACTAAAAACGGACCAAAATGGATACATTGTTTTAATTGGACAACAGCAATTTACCAGTGTCTCTGTGCTTAACTTTGTCCAGAAAATGGCACTGTCTAGGCGAATCTTGTTTGGAGTTTTATTCATTTAAGGCCAGATTGTTGAAGTCAAATAAATAATTACAGATTCAGATTCAGAACAGAACTCTAAAACTCTAATAATTAGTATGCACAACTAATACGTAAAGTAAACATTACAGTTCAGTAGCACACTTGAAAAATTCACCTTCATTTTCATTTAGTAATCTCAAATGCAACACAAAAGATCAAATACAGTGCTATTCAGTAGCTGTGCATATAGGTCTGTGTGTGTGTGTGTGTGTGTGTGTGTGTGTGTGTGTGTGTGTGTGTGTGTGTGTGTGTGTGTGTGTTTCTTTGAAAAAGAGCAAGAGTGAGAGAGAGAGATGGGGTGCTACCAAAAACTTAAAAGAAATGAGCCATGGTTGCCCTTGAAAGAGAAACTCCAGTCTTGCTTGAGGCCTATAAACCAACCCCCTTTTCAGTTTCTCCTGCTTTTCCAACTTCTCTCTTGTTAACTGGCCTCTAGAGAATGCACCGAGGCCCAATACCCCAAGGAGGGATGAAGAGAGAAAAAGACAGAGAGAAAGAGAGATGCAAAGAGGGAAGCCTCTACCATATCATTGCCCTGCTCTTTACTGCAGAGCACAAAAAAATGCAACAGTAATTTGCTAAGCATTTCTGCACAGAACATACAATACAGGTAATGGAGCAATCAGATGTATCATCCATTACTTCACTATGTTCCTTACAGCGGTCAATAATCACAGGCACAACGTGCCTTGTCTACAGGGAAGGTGAAGGTGGATTACAGTGATGTCAAATAACTTAAAATGCAGTAATTGCAATCAACTGGAGTGTATTCAATCATATGGAGCGTTCTTCACTAGAACCCACTGTTGACAAGCAGGTTTGTTCTGTCTGTCCTCTGAAGCTGTTATGCTTCTAGTCAAAACCACAAGTTTAACCCCATGGCAAGCCCATAACTCACTAAATAACTGACACCAACTTTACAATCTCTCTCTTCCTCGTCACTCTCACGTGATTTTCATAAGATGGGATTTTTAAAAATTACAATAATTTCGCAAGCCCTCATAAATTTAAAGATACTGATGATCTGTCAAAAATCTGCATGCAATGAGATCAGCAGAGATCAGAGCACAAAGTTGTGAATGCTCATGATGTTAAACACAGTAATACATTCTGATTAGCATTTATACATCTTTCTGTGTATTGGTCTTCTCATAATTAATCAAATGAACATTATTATGAAATATGCAGCATATGCACTGAAGGGTATCATATTTAAACATACCTTCTCATGCTCCACAAAATCAATGAAGGCTGTTCTTTCTATTTCCACTGGTTGTCCATGACGGTCGTAAAGAGCCAACACAAAATGGAAGAAGTTGGACTTACGCAGGTTGGAGGGGGGTTGTTTCTCAAAGTGGGCACGGGACAGGGCTACTCCACTGTGGATACAATGATCGGGAGGGTTTAAATAGATTTAAACATGAAGCCTAAAGATGTAAATAAAGTATAAAGTGAGAGTGCATACAAAGTACATATACATTTAATTGCTATATATTAGAGAATTGTCAGGCCTGGTCTGAGATCAGTGGATCAGTGACACACAAGATGATTTTTAAAGATCTCTCTCTCTGTCTCTCTCTCTCTCATATATATATATATATATATATATATATATATATATATATATATATATATATATATATACAACAAAATCCTATTTGAAAAGTCAGTCCACAATTTTTTTTGTTGTTGTGAGAGCTTTTCTTTATGCCACACTTCATTCTCTATGATGACTGTGTGACTGTTCATTCAATGATGCTAAAGGGTATATAATTTTGATTTATATACAGTGTTAACTACCCTAATTTACTGAAAAAGGTTTGCTTTGTTACTGATGTGAAGCAGACCTGTGGGATATAGTCTTTAAAAATGGCACTCATTAACAAAGCCCAACAATAATATTAATATTAATAACAATAATAATAATAATAATAATAATAATAATAATAATAATAATAATAATAATAATAATAATGTTTTTGTTCTTCTGTAAATAATTGTAATAATGATCATAATAATAATATTGTTGTTTGTTGTTGGGATCTGTTGTTAATAATAATAATAATAATAATAATAATAATAATAATAATAATAATAATAGTAATCATAATAATAATATCTCGTTTTAATACAACGCAATATTTAAGTATATATTGTTCTTGAGGTTTTGATGAAACGGCTATAGTTCAGAACAGATGTCCACCTAACCTACATTCATCTTTTCTTATTTTTGATTCATTAGTTCACCTGACAATTCAATACAAACAGCTGAACTGCTTTTACACGAAGTACGTTTTTCCTGCTGAACGACAAAATGTTTTATTGCGTTATATGAGGTTTAAACGTAGATATATTTCTGTCCACAGCAGCAGGTAACTGACCACCAGCTTATGTGCACAGTAGCCACACAGTAATGAACTGCACCAAACCCTCTCTATCCTGGCGGGATGCAGAATGAATGATATTTTAATGGAATGATAAACTAGGATTTGGAGACTTGGGTTTGGAAACATGCTGATTATTCCTCATTTCTAATTCAAGCTCAAAGTTTAGAGCTGAAACTCAGCGAAGACCTATTAGAATGAAGAAAACTGAACAAGTGAGAAATAAGAGTCAGGATCTCAGAGATACATACACTTTTTATTATTCGTTCAGTCATCTTTTTAACCTCTCAGACCAGTTGAGACCTAAACCAGTAATGAATTGGTTACAATTGTATTGTTTTATTATTGTTGTTTAGTTTTTTATTGCTCGGTGTTATTCACACATCCTGACTGTATTAATGAGATGGAAGAGAACATTTCTGAATTATTGAAAGGTGGTCAAACAGCTCAGTCTGGACTGGTTTGTGATTAATGGTTCAGCCGCCTCCCTGGCATTTTAGGGTCACGGTCAGGAAAGATCCAGACCTGTTGATGACTGGTTTTAGTAAGAGATGGAGACTCGGGCGAAGTGCACGAGAAAAGGGACCAGACTTGTGGAAATCATGGGTCAGTAACCTGTTGAAATTCCTGAATTCTGTTTTGAAATATGCAGCACGCAAAACAACAGTTAGATAGACAGATAGACAGATAGATAGATAGATAGATAGATAGATAGATAGATAGACAGACAAAGCAGACTGTTGAGCTCTTCCAGGACTGAGAAGTTCAGATCCCATGACTGAGGTGGTGTCTTACCTCTGTGCGGCAACGTTTGCGTCCACAACACCGACATTCCGCACCCAAGACCGGACCGAATCCATCTCTTCCCCAAAACTGCGCTCTTTCACACACGCAACTTCTCCAGACTCCTGGGCTCCAAACATTTAGGCTTCTGCCCGCACTGGAGACCAGATCCGCTCACCTGCGCACAAGCAGCCGCAAAGCCGATAGTCCCAAAGAGCGCAAAGACGCGGCCGCCTCCTCGACACGCCGCACCGGTGCGGCTGCTTTTACCCGGATTGAATCTAAACGTTTGGATAATTTGAAGCCTCTTTCCCAGCTTTCTCTCACACCGTGTCTAAGACTCAGAGAAGGGATTCATCCGGCTTTGGGACGCAAGCATTGCTTAAAAGAAAGTTCGCAAAGTGCTGTTAAACAGGAGAGATCACCTGTTTCAGACGGAAACAAAGGCCTATAATAAATAAGACAGCTACTCCACCCTCTGCATCCATCCACAAGCAGCCCTCGCTGTGAGTGCTCACTGCGCTGGTCCCATAGTCCCACACTGAAAGGTGAGGATGCAAGGAGTCACCAGCCGTTTGAGAACGTGTAGTGGGGTTTCCTACCCGTTTTCGGGCACGCCCCGCCTCCGTGCCGAGATTCGCCACGCCCACTGTGCGGTGATTGGCTAATAATTCATACTCACACACCGGTCCAGCAGTTGAGGGTGTGTTGTTTGTTTACAACCTGTTTTGTACCAAGCCCCACCCCCCTGTGCCTGAACTGCCTGGGAATTTATATATGGAGCCAACACTGCTTGTGAATATGATTTGGCATCCAATCCTATTGCAGAAGGCGTGGCTTGCCAGAATATGGGTGGAGAAACAACAACTTGATTGAGAAAGTTCTGATGCTACAAGACCTCAGTGAGATATGAATGAGGGGGAGCTGAACGTGTTTGGATGGAAAGGGGACTTTTGAAGGTTGTGAATGTCGTTTACAGTTTTGATTACTATTGCTTTGGTTTTTATTCTCATTGGTATAAACATTGGCCACTGTTAAGACACCCCTGTAATAAATGTAGGACATAGTAACATTATTTGAGGATAAATAGTCTAAAAATGAACCAGCAGACATGATTACGTTGGGGAAATGTGTTGGCAACCCCTTTGAAATGAGCTAAGCAGCACAGCACAGTAATAATGGATTGTAAATATTGAGATATATTTCTATAAAACATTTTGAAATGAGCTTTTAGGATTATTTTCAACTCTTAGAAATACAAAATGCATGAGGAGCTTCTGTGCCTTCTTCAGTCTGAAACTGTGGAGGAAGCCCTTCAGGTGCTTCAAGGATCCACCAAAAAAGGGTTAAAGTTCTTGGAGGGTTTTGAAGGTTTTAAGGTTCCTCTGCAGTTTCAAACTGAAGAACCGTCGCATGTTCTTTGAGGATCCTGCACTTTTAACAGTGGACTTAATGTAGCCCCGACATCTGATGCTGGGTCTGTGACTTGGTGATCCAGCAGGGTTTTGGATCTAAAGCCCACCGTCTGACAGACTGACAGCTGCGCGCGCGAGCTCAGCAGGCAGGCAAAACAATACGATTTCTCCAAACTTTTTTGCATTTCCGATTTTTTTTCTCCTTTCGATCTGAAAAGAGGAGGCCTTTCCATCTTCCCTCGCTCCTGCCTGGGGTCATTGTCTGTGCGTGGGGCTCAAACGTCTAAACAATGAGTGTGACCCCCCCCACACACACACACGCACACATACACACATACACCTCCACCCGGCTTCCACCAGCCATCTGCCAGCGCGCCGCGGACTCAGCTGTTCGCCCAATTATGCAGACTGTCGCGGAATCCATACACACACACACACACACACACACACACACACACACACACACACGAACTTATCAGACAACTTCCATACAGCCCACACTCTTGGTTACAAAGGCTCTCAGATGCTGTAACTCATATTGAATCATGTTTCTGATGTATTTAGGAAGCATTGCTTTTTAATGCATTGATAAAAACTTTCCATCACATTTCTGTAATGAACATTAAATATTCTGCATCGTTTATGGAGGATTTATCTACATACTTACCAAAAACGACTTCAAACAGTACAAATGTTCACAGTGAACTTCATCTTTTTGCTTTATAAATTCTACATTACGTCGATAAAGTGCAAACTTTAAAAAACAGTATCTCCCTTAGATTTAAAAAATACGGATTTATTATTATTATTATTATTATTATATTGATAATAATAATAATAATAATAATAATAATAATAATAATAATAATAATAATATTTTGTATCAACTTATTAGCAACAGGTGTCTGGATGGGGACGCCAAAAATCATATACACAGGAAAGACCTGTGAGGACACTTGGCTGATAAATATAACTTAATAATATTAATTGATCAATCAATCAATGAATTCATAAATTGTATCCACTTAATCCTTTAGCAGAGTCGCTCTGTCCCGGAGTTTATTCGGAATCATGGGCACAAAGGAGGAATACCCCCTGGCCAGGGCGGCTGTCCATCACTGGGTACCTCATCACACACACAGAGAGAGAGAGAGAGAGAGAGAGAGAGAGAGAGAGCGAGAGAGAGAGAGAGAGGGGGGGGAGATGAGAGAATGAGAGAAAGAGAGAGAGGAGATGAGAGACAAGAGAGAATGAGAGAGACACTTTGAAATAAGATATTAAATCCTTGTTTTTTTTATCCATTACATTTAAATTAAATTCTTTCATGGTTTTATTCCCCAAAACATTAAAGAGTCACTGGGGACAATATTGAACTACTAGCATATTTGTTAAAGGAGAAAATTCATCACAATATAACATCATATGTAATATATCATATCATAAAGTATCATTTAATAGAGTTTAAAAATCCATGCATTGATTTGAACCCTCTGTTAACTTTTGCTGGGTGAAATGAAAAAAATGAAATCTTTGGGAGCGTTGTCCTGCATGTCCACCTAAGCCCACTGATGTCCAGTCTGTAGTTTGGGGCAAAAGGCCATGCTCTGTTTGAGCAGAGGAACAAAGACCTATCGTGTGCCACCGCACACTCCTCCTCCAGCCTCTTATTCCCTTGGGGAATTAAGAGCAAGCGATGCTGCTGGGGGGGGTGACCGAGCTCCACCCCTCCACTGATGATTGGCTGTTGTGTGTGAGAGCGTGTGGTGGGAGGCGGGGCGCGTCGGAAAGCGGGTGCGGAGTGAAAAGCGCAAAACCCGCAACTGATGCGCATCTTTCACACACAACAGGTGCTGCTCACCCCACTGGTTGCTTATCAAGTCAACCAAGCAGGACGTTTGGACCTTCAGATGAGGTTCCGAACCACAGGGAGTGCAAACTTTCAGACACCTGCACAGCTTTAAGCCCCTCCCACTCAAGCACACCTGATTCGACTCACCTGTTCATTGTCGGATTCAGTCACGAACCGGTTGTGTGTCCATGCACATGTCCACGTTTTCCCATATTACATACAGAGTCTCGTGCATGGCTGGGGTTCCTTCGTTTGTTACTTTAGAACAGTGTCTCTCAACCCTGGTCCTGGAGGCACCCCTACCCTAGTCATATGTGAGAGCTTTCCCTGTTCCCCGTACACCTGGTTCAAGTAATCATCTCTTTAACAGGCCATCAGAGTTACATGGCGTGTGATGAGCTAAAACATGCAGGGCAGGGGTGCCTCCAGGGCCAGGGTTGAGAAAACACTGCTTTAGAAAGCAAAGGAGCAGATTGTGGTGAATTATGATTAAACGAATTATATATGCATGTGTGTGTGTGTGCGTGTATATATGTATACACACACACACACAGTGCTTGCAATGATACACTGTTGAATACATTTGACATATTTACATTTTTATGTGCACCAGCATATTTGGAATAAAAATCTTTAAAAAAAAAAGGGCCACTGGTATATTAACTATCACTGTGCTTTTCAGTAAATGTGGCATAACTACCATGAGGAGAAAAAATATCTAATGCAGCATATGGAAAGATAAAAAGCTGCTGCCCAGTCCTTTGGGACAGATAAAGCAGGCAGATGCTCAACAAAAAACTGCGTTTGCGGCGCCATCTGGTGGTAACAACATAAAATGCGTTTTTCTTCTGTCTTATTATTTACAGGTCCTTCAAAAGGAAATGAATAGTACAGTGAAAAAAACAAAAATGTTCGTGTTGTGCTAGACTTTTAAGCCAGAAGCTGGGAAAGTTATGAAAAAGTTAATAATGAAATGGATGATTTGGATTTTTGGGGTCGACTGTGAGAGCATATGTGTATACTGTATCATGATCTTTATCACGGCCAAATGGGTTCTTCAACCTCTTCCTCCACATAACCCGGAATACTGCTGATATCTGTGTTGTCAAGGCTGCACTGTCAGATACATTGAGGAGATTTTACTGAATTTAACATGTTATATTTCCCAGTTTCCCCTTTCCCAGTCTGACTGGATGGAACTGGTGAATCAGAATCAGGTTTATTGGTGAAGTATGTTTACGTACACAAGGAATGTATTTAGAGCAGTTGGTGTCTCTCTAATACTTAATAAACATGGAAGATGCATATAATTTATAGACAACACTCAATAAATTAACATAGTATACGAACTATACAGATTACTAGTCCATCTAAAATCGTTAAAGCTCATTTGTGATCACAATTTTATTCAAAAAGGTCAAATTATTTTATATTCATGACATGTAAAGTGATTTTTTTCAAAAAAAAATTTGTTTGTGTTACTTTTGGCTTATAGTTCATGAAAACCAGAAATCCAGAATCTCAAAAAATTAGAATTGTTTTTTGAATTTGAATAAATTACTGAATCACATTAGCAAATTTAAAACAAAATGGATATAATTTTGAATGTAAAGAATACATTTTGAATTATCCAAAACCTTTTTCACAGTGTACACATTTTTCGAGGTGCACTAGTATATCAGTGTTCCTCAAACCTGGCCCTGGAGGCACCACTACCCTGCATATTTTACAGCTTTCTGTGCTCCCAGCACATCTGATTCAACTCTTCAGCTAATAATCAAGGCTTTTCAGAGTTGCAGCGATGTATTCATGCAGGGTGCCTCCAGGACCAGGGTTGAGAAACACTGGACTATAGAACACCACTTGGTCCGTTCCTCTTGACCAGTTGCATAACTCTGCCACCTGCTCGGCATAAAACAGGCAAAAGATTTCAAATGAGGAAACGTGTGGTATCAAACATTACACCCAATACCGCTACCATGTCAGTGTCACCACAGTGCTGAGAGTGACCCACCATCCATATAACCCAAAACCCATAACCCATACTGGGTGCTCTGAAACGTTTGATTGGTGCTGTATATCGAAATATCACGAATTAAAAAAATTCACTGAAATATTTTCTACTGAGTTAAATATTGATATTAAATTATTGTCCAGGTGAGCAGAGCAGCACAATCAATACAATCTGAATACAATCATGAGCATGAAGGTACTCTGGCGTTTGGATTACAGTGCTAAATTGATCAAGTTTGCAACCAAATCTTTATATATATTAAAGGCATTTATTTAAGAACAGTAAGATATTATATCAAAACAACTTAATACATATATAAGAACTATTCAATTTGCCTTAATCAGAAACATTCACAGCCCACAGCAACACTGCAAAGGACTGGAAAACAGAGCTGACTGGAAAACAGGCTCCTAACAGAGAACGTCTTTCTGACCATGTAATATAGACCAAGCCTATGTTGTGACTTATAAAAGTCAAACAGCCTCATATAACTGAAAAAAAAAAACAGTCAAAAGAGAAAAGGTTTCCACTAAATGATCAATTTTGACAAATATATCAATATTCAAAAGTCAAAAAAGAAAAACATCGTGGGAACAACACTGAACATTCATCTTCTGAACAATTTAAAAACAATTACACAGTGTTTTCACTTTTTCTGTCATAGTTCCAGTTACTGTCTCTGTCAATCCAGGCTGTTTATATAAACCTAATAAGCAGCCCAGGAGCAGGAATGACTCTGGAATGGAACAATGTGAAAGAGAAACTCAACAGACTCTCAGAACAGAGGAGTTGATTCATTTGTTGGTCCAGAGAAGAGCAGTTTCTTTTCTCCTTGTGTTGCCGGAGCAATGCCTGAGAGATGATATCAGACACCCTGCTGCTTAGACCGGAACCATAGCATTTTATAAATCATTGAGGAAAGTTGTAACCTGTGGGCAAAAAAAGCACAAAGCGTTTGGAACAAACAAGATGTTGTATATGCTGGTGATGATTTCTGGGTTTTGGTCTCTTTTTTTGCTCGTCACACAAAATACAGTTGAATTTTTTTTGGCTATCCATCTTGACCTAACCATGTGTGAAACGGGAATAAAAGGAAAATTAGATTTAATTAAAAATATACACCCAGGCCAAACTACTGCTAGCCGTGTTGACCCTAGTAGGGCCTTAAATAAGCAGTTCCTGCCTGAAATCCTGAGTACATGACAGAATTGTAGTAACTATGTAAGAGGAGTGTAATTCGTCTCGTCTAGCTGCGTGGAATTCAGTCATTTTTAATAAAAATAATAATCACTATGACTGGTTTCAGCTGCCCTGACTGATGCATTTTGTAGTTTTTAATGGTATGGTGAAAATATCTTAAAATATATTTTTTTACTATCCTCCCCTATACACACACACACACACACACACACACACACACACACACACACACACACACACACACACACACGTACACACACACACACACACACACACGTACACACACACACGTACACACACACACGTACACACACACACGTACACACACACGTACACACACACGTACCTCTTTGATAAGTTTGGCCTGAATCTCAGGATCTTTCTCAAACTCCAGACTAGCATCCAATATCAACACTGGAAGATTCTTCAAGTGATCAAAATGAACCCTGCAGTGAAGACAAAACCATTTTTACATTTGTGTATTGATTAGTTTGAAGCACAAACTGACTGATTAAAAAAAAAAAAAACAATACATATACGCTCGCCAATATATTCTGCATATATATTTATATATCATAACACTTTCCATTTATGACTTAGTTTGTATGACATCTGACATCTGGAATGCAGTTCTTTGTTCAACATATACAACAACTTTTCCTGCTCACCCTCAGAGTTACCTTTAAAACAGTAATCTTAATTGTGTCATTAATTAATTTGGTATTTTTGCTTAATAAGTACTTAAGATTATTACTCTTTTTCATCAAATTGATATTTGAAAGTTTTAAAAAACTCTGTTCCACCTCACGGCCCAAGAAAATCAAGAAAATGAAATAAAAAGCTGTGCTTGTTTTTAATTTCTCTGAATTATTCAATGAAAACACAAGAACAGCTTATTGAGAAATAGCTTAAAAGGCACAAATAGCCTGCTTATAAGAAAACATCTGTCCCAAATGTCCCTCACAAGCGGGGACAGGAAAGATACAAAATGTGCACTTCTTTAATTCTGTCTGAAACCTGTCTCTATGTCAGACATCATGTTGACAATTTGTCTACTTATTCATCACAAACACTTTTGGACAACGTTTGGCTTTTTCTGAGGAACAGTGTCCCCCAGTGTTTCTCCATTTAAAAATCCGCTCATCTGTGATTAGCTGTGTCTGGGTCGTCTCAAACATCTGATAATGTTCAAGTTTCCTTGTGCCTTTGTTCATTTTTACTCATACAACTCAGTTTGAACACGACTGACCTCTTCATTTTTACTTATATTTACTACATTATTTTTGTTTCATAGATACATTTATGATTTAATTTGTCATGGACTGCTAACTGACGATGGGCTTGCAGCCCACAAGTGGGCCCATGAAACACCCAGGCCACAGGTTGTTAAGTTGAGAAGCTCTGAAACATGAAACACTTGGTGATAAAGCACCAAAATGATGGCTGATACAAAAATCATTGTGGTAAGAAGAAATTTATATGAATTTCATTTTTACCCAAATTTAGCAGATCATAAAGCAGAAAAACTCACTCTGTAGATTTGTTAACCAGCCAGTTCTCATGCTGTGTATGCAACGTATCAAGGTAGTCCAACTGCAGTCCTTGCTCTTCCTCCCTACCTCGTCGGCCCACCCTCTCCAAACAAGTCTACTGGACAAAATGACAGAATGTATTATTATCCTAACTTGGAATTGACCTTGGTCTTTATTTATCAATAGCAACCCTCAGTGTAACATTGTAATAACATTGTGTAATTGTAGGAATGAAAATATCTATTCAAGAAAATAGAAAATGTCCCAAAATAATACGATTTTACTGGGATTGTTTATCTGCATGTATGTCCTGATATTTGCATGGATGAGAATATGATCATGCCTGCGGAGGTGCTCTCAGGTAGATGATCCCTTCCAGTTGAACCTTAGGACCAAACTGGTGAACAAGAAATGAGTGCCAGTCCTGATACACAGCCCATTCGGTTGAATTTATACAGCCAAGCTCAAACATATTCTGAGCAAAAATGTACCTAAAACACAAACAGATACAGATTAGATGAGAAGAAGAAACAATTAAACTGAAAGCCGTGAATTATTAGCTAATAAAATACACTAGAAGTAGATAATATAGGTTAATATTGGTTTATAGTATTGTTTCATTAAATGTTCGACAGGATTTTTAAAAATATTGGATCCGTCCTCACGCAATCATATTCTGAGTTTGTTTTGCATTTGGAAAAAACAGGTGATATACAGTATTGGTGATTTACACTTAAAGAAATTTTACTTCATTCCAGCAGCTGTGCCACAAACATACCTGCCAAGGCTGGGTGATTTCAATATTGATATCGATATCAGGACAGAAACAGATATGGGATATGAGCTGATGCAATGTCATTTATATTGAGCTTTAAAGTTTTTAAATAACATTTTGTTTCAATCTTGCGGAAAACCTTTTTTTCCCTCCTCCCTCATTCTGCTCCTACTTCCTCTCAGCTCCTCCTCTACTCTGCTCCCCTCCACCTCCACTCACACTCATGTATACATGAAAGGACACATGATACTTAGTGTGTATAAAGAAACTGAAAAGAAAATCTCATTTTAATGTTTAAATATAGTCATATAATTGGTGTCCTAATTTTTTCACACTGTTTTTATAGTGTGTGTGTATATATATATATATATATATCATACTGTATATTGCCATTCAGCTAAAATACTGTATATTGGGATATGAAATGTAGCTAAACTAGTGTTCAGTATTACCGAACAATGTGTGAAACAGTGTGTGGAATCAAAGGAAGCAGGAAAACGATTTGGTATGATAGCCTCGAATACATCCATTCTTGCTGTGTTAATACTAGACCCTGCTCAAGCGAGGCCAATCTTTCAGATTCTGAATTGTGTCCTATGCTTCACACTGTGTTCTTTTCAGGCTACAAGCACAGTTGGAGCCAGACCCAGTCCTCATTATATTTGGTATTTTCTTACATCAGCTTATTTTGGCTTAATTATTGCCTAAAAATAAGTTCTGGCAAAAGCAGAAGTACATACATCAGGGAAAATTATGCATATGTTGCAGAAGAAAACTAGTCTCCTTGAACAAATTTAGAATTTGTGATATTATGTCCCGAATAAGACCATGGATAAGCCTCTAGAGCCATTATATACTAAACAATTTTTTAATGAGAGCAAAAAAGAGGACAGAACAACAGAACAGTGTGACTGACACCAATACACACAAGTAAACACTAAGGGTAATATCAACGGCAGAACAACACCATTTTTTCGTGATATTTCGACAACAATTATATACAAATGAGGTAAATTCTACAGTAAGGTATAAACCGATATAATATGTAGTATGATATTTTGTACGTACAACTCAGACCAGAGCACTGGACTCGCCATGTGCTGTGTAATCACCTGTCACTATAGATGGAGCGTTCGTACACCTGTACAGCAGGCTCAGAGGACTGAAGTAGTCGGGCAGGAGGTGGCTGCAGCTGAGTTCGCAAGCGGCTCATGCAGGAGAATGTCTGGAATGTGTAGGACCATCGCTTGGGGTCCTGGTACATCATCTGTAGCAGGTTGCTGGCCGTTTGCTGAGGGGACAGCACCGGCTACATGGATAAAGTAAAGGAACAGCAATGTAAAAATATGCTTTGAAAATAAAGTACTTTAAACACCTACAGTGGCATGCAAAAGTTTGGATACCCCTGGTCAAAAGCACTGTTACTGTGAACAGTTAAGCAAATCGAAGGTGAAAGGATCTCCAAAACGAGTTAAAAAGTTAAAGACGAAACACGTTTTTCAACATTTTAAGAAACACCAGTGTATTATTTTGGTTTTGTACAATTTTAGAGCGAAAAAAGGAAGGAGTACCTTGCAAAAGTATGTGAACCCTAGGAGATATGAGCACTCATAGCTTTGACCAAGATCTCAGAGCTTAATTAGCCTGTTAAGGTTATAGGATGTTCACAATCATCTTTAGGAAAGGCCAGGTGATGCAAATTTCCAAGCTTCATAAATACCCAGAATCCTTTAACCTTGTCCCACCAAACAGCAGCCATGTGTTCTTCTAGGCAGCTGCCTAGCACTCTGAAAATGAACATTTCTGTTTCATGCCATTGTATTTTTTGCAGCCTCTGAAGCATTTCTAGGTAACCATGTGAGTAACATCTTACTTGTGATGTTGCCGCCTCAACGTTCTGCCATTTGCTGACAGGTTCAGGTATGACTTCCCAGTTTTGCCCTGCATTCCTCAATAACTTTGCAAAAGTTGATTTCCCAACCGCTGACGTTTCCAAGAGGATGGGTAGGGTGTGAGGAAAGAAAGAAAAAAAGACATTTGACATTAGGCCATTTTTAATGCTTATGTGTAAAATCACTACTCAAAACTGTTGTGAAGGCACTGCTGCCTCTGAGGCAGAACTAACAATTGGATCAGAGAATAACTCATTTATATAACTTTAGAGCTGTGTATCTGCTCCTCAGAGCTTTCTACGTGGATAATGCACTTTTCCACCAAAAGTTGGAGAACATGACACTGTGTGAGATGAACGATATATCATTTCTCTTTGCTGCAGCAAGAAATGGCCACAGCAGTTTGTGCTGAAAAACCTACTAATCTTTGGTTCTCTCTGCAAACAACCTTTCAGGGTCAGGCAACTATTTTTGTGACCTAACAGTGAATTGAATGGGACAGAAGCGAACTGGAACAGAACTCGTTTGGATTTGGTGTCAAAGCACCATTTGAGAGTTTGTTGTTTCTATTTTTTTGGGTGTTGATTTTAATCTAGCTATTACTTAATGTGCAGAATAATGGTTTATAAAATTAACTACGGAACAAGCAGCAACATTTTCTGCTCTAAAGCTGCTTTAACATGATAGAATTGACCGATATTGCGACACTGTCACATGAAAACATGCCGTGCATGCTGGCGTACTAACTAGTGTAGGGACATGATCCTAAAGACCATTTATAAATAACCCTCAAACTGAATTTTACACATATACAGCTCTGAGGAGCAGATAAACATCTCTAAAGCTCCGCCTACTGCTTGATAATTGGTCACTGTCTAAACCAATGACTGTGTACCAAAGATGGATTAGTTCCATAATAAAGCCAAAATTGGCCACCTTAAATATGCAACCGAGTCTGCGCAGTAGAGCCCGGAGGCGGAACCAGACTCGGCTCCTTATTTAGTTAGCCCCGCCCACAGACGGCGGAAACCACATCGACTCTGCTCTCCGAGGCTGTCAATCACTTCAATCCTACGTGTAGCCCCGCCTTCTTATGATAACCCCGACTTTTATGAATAAAGCTTGACTTTTAGAAAGAGCAGCCAATGTCAGATCAGACAGTTAGAGAGGGGGATGGAAATACAGCACAGAAGAGAGAGACAGGAGGTTGAAAAGGGGCCGTTTCGCTACTGAAATGAATGGGAAGGGATGCAGATAATCGTCATACTGCAACCAGCCAGCAGGGGCACTAGACCCGTTCTCAAACTTTAAAATACAGAAAAAAAATATTTTTTACATAGTTTTAGATATATTTTAAAATTATTTTTAGAGCATGAGACATTTTCTGCTGTGCTTATTCGGTATAATAAACGTGTGAATGGAAACGGCCGTTTAAACTAAAGTAAATCATGTTTACTTCAAAATCAAATTCTTGATGACATGAAATATATTCATATTTTGTGATTATGAATTACAGCTATTTTTAAGGGTGAAATGTATTTTCTGTGGTTAAACATACACTGAGCGGAAGCACAAAGGGAAGAACAGTTCTTACCTATGTTACCTTCCACAGACACTCTCTTCACATGGCTGAGCCCGGCCACTGTGGAGGTCACGTGACGATGCGGCGACCGTAAGCACGTGGTCAGACGCAGCGCCCCCGTCACCGCTTTAACGCGCAGCATAACAATGCGGACTCTAACGGCCCCCTCTAATCCGCCACACAGCCGGCTGTGCACCTCACCATCTACAGCGCCTCAGACTGAAGCCGTGCTGAAGAGACGCGGTGTGACGCAGATCAACAGCGCCGTCTCTCGCTGCCCTGAGAGCGTCTGTCGTCGCACAGAGACGAACGACGGGCCGTCGCGCCGGAGGTCACGTACTGGACTAGTCCAGACCACGCCTACAAGAGAGAGAGAGGAGGAAGAGGGGATGAGAGACAGAGAGAGGAGGAAGAGGGGTGAGAGAGAGAGAGAGAGAGAGCGAGAGAGGAGGAGGAAGAGGGAGGATGAGAGACAGGGAGGAGGAGGGGGGGCGTGGCTGAGAGAGGGGTAGGAAGAGGGGGAGAAAAGGGGGGTGAGAGAGATTAAAGTCATCCAGTAGCTTAGTTAAATGCAACAGTGCAACACAGTAAATAAAGATGACGTACAGAATAATGGAGGTATATAAACTAATTCAGGAGGAAAACTAAACAAATTCTACTGAAAGACACAAAAACACAAAGAACTTGACTACAAGAATCAGAAAGTTGAGTCCTGTGGTGAATCTGCAACTGGATGATCCTCAGTGCAAAGACGCAAAGTATAAAGTGACATGTTAGTAATCTAGACTTCTGTGTTATTGTTATTGATGGCCAGATGAAGTTTAACGAAGCCTTGAAGGCCTCCATCCAATCTGTTCATTCTGGTCAAAACCTTCACTGTGATTTTAATGGTGTGATGCCTCTTAGCTGTCTTGTAACAGTGTCAGCATGAGAATAATTACCAAGCATAGAAATAAATACACCTTCATTTGATTTTGTTTCATTTTTTCCCCTCAAAATTCTACACACAAAATCCCAGAGTGACAAAGTGAGAAAAGACCAAAAAGAATTTAATCCATTCTGGACTAAACAAATGTTACATAACAGAACGTGCAGAACATAATAGAACGCGCTGTGAATACTTACCTGATGCACTAATATATAATGTGTATAAAAACACTTGTATGATTAAATAAATCCAAAATGACGTGATGCATTGATGGTAAAACTGTTGCAGTGTTTTTAAATAAGAGGCAGTGATTAATAAACATGTCATAAATCATTCGAACCACGTCCTAAATCAGCAAGGCTTCGGATGTCATGTGACATCACTCACCCTTAACAAAGCAAGCCTTGATAAACTGGCTTCCTACGTTAATGCTTACGCTGCCCATTTATGTTGGTATATGATACATAACACTGACTTTAAAAATTAAAGTATCATTCCTTGATATCATGCTCACATTTATATTAAGTTGACTGTAACGCAAGCAGCCCATCTATTTTACAGATACATACAAAAAGAGGGAGCGTATTCCTTGGGAGGGAATGTGGGTCCATTAATACTGACTGATGTGGCTTCTATGAAGGATAATTAGGCACTGTATTAAAAGTGAATGCATGTGCGAGGACACAGCAATCGTGAAACTCAAGATGAGCACAAGTAAAGCAAATAATGAACGTGGCCTGGAGGAACGTTTTCAGTCCTTCTCTGCCTATATGAATATGATCGGGATCACGGGAGCACTGAACGGCCTGGAACAGAGCTTCTCAACCTGTGGGCCAGGGACCTCCAGTGGGCCGTAAGCCCATCCTAGGGTGGGCCACTAGTCCACAGTTGGCCGGTGACTGACCTTTAAATCAGAAAAA
Organism: Acestrorhynchus altus; assembly: GCA_034509495.1. NCBI lineage: Eukaryota > Metazoa > Chordata > Actinopteri > Characiformes > Acestrorhynchidae > Acestrorhynchus > Acestrorhynchus altus. The sequence goes on along the minus strand of CM067522.1, from coordinate 17,714,404 downwards.
CACTTAGGACAAGTAAAAAGTGAGAAATCAATCCTGCTTAAACAATAAACATTATATATACATTAATAGAAACGAATGAATACCATATTGCAGAATAACGCATAGTAAAGGTTGATTGATACAACCGCAGGCACCTGATGTGGACGACTGGCAAAACCAGAGATGTAGAAGCTTCTTAAAGGAAGAAAGAAAGAGAACACTGTTCCTCGGAAAATGCATATAATCATCCCCATGTATATGATGTGATCATGGGGGCAGACAAAGAGACTTTAACAGAATTAAAGAAGTCTACATTTTGTAACTAGACATAATGTCTGATGCATCTTTGCTGCTCGTTTTAATGTGGAACATTTAGGACAGATGTTTTCATGAAGACACGTTTTTTCAGCTGTTATTCAGGCTCTCCTTCCTAATGTTTGTATCGTTAGAGAAATAAGAGGCATAAAATTTACATTACAAGTTGAGTTTTGTTTGGTCGGCCATGAAGTGGAAAAGGTTGAGAAATTTTAGCAATTTAAATCAAGGCAAATGCAATACAGAAATAAATCAGAAAGAAAATAGTCTCTGAACAAGTGCAAGTGATTCAAGTAAAAGCAAACTGTTTATTTAACTAAATGAAATAATTGAAAAAGGAAGTACATTTTAATACTTAAGGCACAAAGTTCGGCTCATGTGAAGAATAAATGCAAGCTATTGCTAGTTCAAGCTCTAGAAGTACAAAAATGTGCCTTCACAAAATTTCTTTCTTAAACTGCAAAACAAAAGGAAACAATCTGCACAAAACACCTGAAAACATACATCAGTTCGTTACTGAAATCGATGGAAGTCGTAGCTTATATCCCTTCTGAATTTAAAAGATTTGTGAACTGGTGACATTTTCAAACGACAAACTGGGCTGGGTTTCCCAAAGGCATCTTACAACAATGACTGCTGAAAGGCAGAGTGAGCATTAAACTAGACTGTCTTCACCAGTTACGATGATCTTACCTAAGATGCTTTTAGCACAAGGACCCGGACTAGGTTTAATAATTTTCAAATAATAGAAACCTAAAAAAAAAAAAAAAAAAAAAAAAATCATTCAAAGCCGTTCAGCACTTAAAAGCTTTTACCAAAAAAAAAAAAAAAAAAAAAGGACATTGTTTCCTGTATAAAAATATAAATAGTTATTGGATACAAACAGTGTATTTTAGAAAACGTATTCAGCCTGCTGTTAAACTTTATATACCTTCTATGTTTACTCTCTGAAATTTGACGTTCGCCACAGTAACAGCATATGCTGAACATTTAGAACAACTATCGACTATATATAAAACCCCTGGTTTTGTCAAGCTGCAATATCAAAATTTAAAACTGGCCTGAAGTACACAGCTGTTTTTTTCAGAAACTGCAGGTACAGTACTGATATACACAGTGTACATTACAATAACCAAAATAAATTAAAAAAAAATACCCAATCTTGAAGAAAGCAATTGCATATTTGCATGAATATACTATACTTTGGTTCTGTCAAAATTACAAAAAAAAAAAAATATCCATCACAGTGTGCCAACACCAGCCATTGGAGAAATTTGATGCAGAGTAAAATAAGAATGACTTCAAATGTAAAATAAACAGAATAACAAAAACTAAATACTGTGACATGAGTATGATATTCTAACGTTCAACAAAATGGACCTATGAGCAAAATATCAATTTAGATTAAAATAAAACTGTCTACTGACTATTTTACAGACTAGCAATAATCTGTACTCACAGTGACGTGTGCAATCACATTTATCCGTTTCTGACATCGAAACGTTACAATTTAGAAACAGAAACTAAATGAAAAGATATATTTTGCACAATTGATTGTATGATCAATCCAATGTTTTAACAAAAAATTCACAGGACTCTCAAAAAAAGATTTATACATTTATCTTCATCCAGACTTGGTCCTAAAATATAGTTCATGAGGCCCAAACAATAGAGAAGATAAAAAAGAAAATGTACATCAAAAACAAAATAAAATGTACATTCGGTACATTAATAACAATCAAACATTTAATTATATGTAAACGTAAGATAAACAGATGTGCTGGTTTTGCCAAATGTCTGATGACTGATTATAACCATTCTAAAATCTTTCCCTTCCTTTAATAGCAAAAACAGAGCCTTTAATCTCAAACTGTACTGACTGTCTCATTAAAATACTCTGTGAGCTCAGTGGGAAAGTTTAAGACGCCAGTATGAGCAACAAAATGCCAAGTAAGGAAATAAAGACAGAACTAGAAGCTGACCAATGGTAATTGCTTGGAGGCACTGATAAACGATTCAGTGATGTGTTTTTATCTGTCCTTGGTGCCCAGCTTGTCGATAAGGTCCTGCAGGGGAGCCAGCTCTCTGCGATCAATCAGGTTAAACTCCTAAGCAGACACACACACACCCAAAAAACAGTGTCACTGACCCGTTACGATTATGACTTGACATACAGATTTGATCATTTTCAAACACAGACATATAGCATAAGCATGGGGGGGGGTCATCTCACCTGCACGAAGAAGATGAAATGCTTAAAGGAAGTGTTGAGATGGGCCTCTTCCTGCAGTTGCATGACAGAATCAAAGTGCTGGTGGTAAATATGAGCATAGACTCTGAACAGGCGTTTGAGGATGGTCTTTGCCACCGACATGAAGTTTTTTGGGAAAGGTACACCTGGAAAGGAAGAAATATTTTACAACCATGTTCACCTACTGCAGTGAGGACCTACAAACTAACACACAGTCTCACACACAGACCTTTTGGTGCGTCATTTAAATGTATGTTGTTTAGCTGATTTATGTCATTTAGCTTATTCAGACTCAAAGGTTACCCTTTTACAGAGGTGGGCCAAAGTAATGTTATGAGTCTTGCCCAAAGACTTTTCTTGGTGTTACACAGCATAGTTGCCCAGACTATGAATTAAATCCAACATGGTGTGGTGGCTAAAAGGTGGTGTAATCTATTGCACCATACCAACCACTTGAAGCTTAGCTACAACCTCATTCCTGTTTCAGTGTTGTTTCTGTGGGGCTACAGATGCAGTGGCTTTGAAACTAGTGGTGGAGACGGTGAGCAACAGGTTCTTGTCCACTATTAACAAATGTGCTCACATACCAACTTTCGAACTCTTCTCTGAGGCATACATCACACGTGCGACCATGTGTGCAAGTACAGTTTGAATGAGTGTATTAGCAATTTTATTTAGTGAAGTAAACACTTTTTTTTCATGATTGGAACCAGCACTGGTGGTGGCTCATAGCTGCTAAACAGATGTGACTGTTACTAGGCAGCCACACACCATTAATTTGTCTGCTTTTACTATTTATAACTATGTGTTTGATTAAATTTAGCATGTTCACTTTATAGCGCTGAGTACATTTCTCTGAAATTCCAAATAAAGGCATTGCTATTTAGAGCATTTGTAGAAATGACACGTTTTTAGACTCGTAAATAATGCAAATCCAGTAAATAGTAATATCTATTTTAAATTAGTATTTGTCCTAAGATATGAAAATTATGTGTATTTGCATCATTTTATAATGTTCTGGTTGATCAGTGTAGTACACAAATGCAAGTACACCCTTTTATAGAGCAGCGGATTTCAAATTATTAAGAATATTAAAAGTAACCTTATTTAAAGAAATAAAATCATAATAATAATAATAATAAAAATAATAAACAATATTATTATAATTAGTTAAACAGAGAATGAAAACAATGCATACCAATCTTTGAAGGGAAGATGCTTTCATCATCCAACTGATCTTGAACCCATGTCATCAGATAGTCAATGTATTTTGGAGCAGAACATTTGATTGGCTTCTTTATATTGGTTCCATCAGCCCAGTGATACTCATACCTGTAGAAACATGAACACAAATTTTTGGGGTGTTTGGAAACATATTTGACACAGATTTTGCCTCAAGAATGCATAAGGAATAAATTGCAGTCATGACATATCTTGGCAAACAAGTCAAGACCACATTTTTGTGATACATCATGATGATGGCCCATTCAGGACCAAACATGGGTTGAAACATGGGTCCAGCAACTGTAAAAAGCTGCAGGTAAAGACTAAAGTATGCCAGACCACACAGACAAAGACCTGGACTTCTGGAACAAATGTGCTTTGGACAGCTGAATGCAAAGCTGGATTATTTGGACACGGTAACAGAGGGTCATGTTTGGAGCAAACCACACATCCTTTGAGCACAAGAACTTCATACCAACTGTGAACCATGACAACGGCAGCACTTCACCTGAGCCTGGCACATCTAGAGAAGAACAGTTATGTGTGGATGCTTTTCACTGACTTCACCTCAGCTTCAATGCAGTTATCCCCCAGCAGTTGGTAAAGAAACGGCATCGGCATCCCACAATGCAATTGGTTGTTGGACTTCCACAAAGACAGGCCCCAGAGAGTACAGATTTGATTAAACACCTCAAACACAATCTTCATGAATACTGGACTTCCCCAGGCCTCTGTGCTTAGCCCTCTGTTGACTTATGACTGTTGTGCAAACTCGACCCACATCAAGTTTGCAGGTGATACAACAATGGTGGGCCTCATCAACAATGAGAACGACTGTGCCTAAAAAGACGAAGTGAATCAACTCATCTGGTGCTACAACGCCCACCTGACACTGAATGTCCACAAGACAAAGGGTATGTACCATGTGCTTCCCACTCATGATCCATGGTAACACTGTAGAGGCAGTGAAAAACAAGTTTCTGGGGGACACATCAGACGATCTGACGTGGGCTACAAACACCACCTCACTTGTCAAGAGAGCACAGCAGCGCCCTCACTTCCTGAGATGGATGAGAAGAGCAATTCACCCCCTCACATCCTCACAACCTCTTACAGAGACACTACAGAAAACATTCTGACCATGTTTCAGAGTGTGAGTGAGGACAGCAGAGAAAATCATCAGAAGCTTACTTCCGTCCATTCAATATCTAAACCAGTCATGCTGCCTCAGCAGATCGACCAGCATAATCAGTGACCACACCCACCCCACCCATAGACTGTTCAGCCTTCTGGAAGATATTAGTGCAGCATGCGGTGCAAGACTGCCAGACTCAGCAACAGCTTTTTTCCACAAACCATCAGACAACTCAACTCCCGTTAACACCATATACAACATGCTGGCCTATTAGGATTGTTATACTCATGAACACACTCAATTTCTGAAAACACACAACGACTGTCAGACATTCCAAATGTATTTATTATAATTGTACTCCATCTTCAATGCTTCTGATGATGTTGACTCCTAATGCACCTCTTTGGCCTGCATTCAGTCACAGGGTGCATCTCACCATGTTGGAAACCAAAGCCTATGTTCACAAAATAGTACTAATCTACAAACAAATTTCTTATTTATCTTATTATTTACTATGGAGTCAAAGACAGTAAAAGATTCAACATCAGTACTATATCTGCATTTATTCATCCTGAACAGAATCCAATAATCATTTCTTACCTGGGCCCTGCAGACATAACCGAGCAGCTGATCTCAGTGCAGAATTCAGTAATGGTGCCATAGAGCATGTTGATCTGGTTAAAAAAGTCCACAGCTTTTATATAGAAAAAAAAAAAAAAAGAAGAAGAAAGACATTAGGTGGTTGAGCCAACAAGCTGCAGGATCAATCAGTTAATTTCTAGACATTCTTAGAAATGACGGCAGATGTGATTTTATTAGTATGCAGGAAACAGTTCTGAAAAAAATTAGATGTACTAAACACTTCCACAAAGCTGCCAAAGATATTCTGAGCATTGTGAGGGAAAGACTCACAAGTTATGAATTAGTTTTGTGTTCATAAAATTCAGCTCCTTGTGTTTTTCAAGGATTAACAATCTTGTAGACATACACACTCACTATTCACAGCTATCCATTCGTTAAGGTCCTCTCCCTCTGGCAACATAACAGCAGCTCGAAGGTTCCCACTTCCCAAAGTAGCTTCAGCATGTTTCAAGAGCTCATATTGGTGAGAGCCCTCTGGAATGTTCTTCTTTGGCTTGAATGTCTTTGAAGACCGACTTCCACTAAAACAAAAGCAAAAGTGTTATATTTAAGGGCTGCACGATATTGGAAATAAATGCTTTTCTTGTTGTGCAATATATTTATCGGGATATTGAAAGAAGTTCACCAGGTTTACGGCCCTATGATTTCTGTGATTACACATGTAACGATGCATTTTTACTTTACAATTAATGATAAAAATACGGGAAATGAAAATGGAAAAGGAAAAATGAGGGGAAAACATGAAGTATATGAAAAATAAGTAAACATGTTTTACATTGCAAAAGTTATTGCATGTCCTGTCATGTGACCGCATGTGCAGCATATAGCAAGATATTATACACACACACACACACACACACACACACACACACACACACACACACACACACACACACACAGTTGTGTTCAAAATTATTCAACCCCCAATGCTGTAAAGGGTTTTAGGAATTCAGTGTACATTGTAATTGTGTTCATAATGACATCTTACAAGGACTTGTTAATGAACCAAATGCAACTAAAATGACATCAGTTGTTTTTGTAATACAGTATTAAATGTCTTTTTTGTGATTTCTTCATTGACACAATTATTCAACCCCTTAAAAACTTCATTTAAGTGTTTCCAGTCAGGTATTAAACTCCTGTGCATGTCAATGAGCAGCAAACAAGCATAACTAGCACCGTTAAGCAGACAGATTTAAAATGACAGTGATGCTCAGCTCCATGTAGACATTTACTGGTGTGTTTCCAACATGGTGAAGTCAAGAGAATGGTCCAAGAAGACAAGAGAAGGGCACTGTGGAAATGCTACTAGGTCACAGCAGAAAAAAGATGCTGACCATGACTGCTGTGCGCTACCTGAAGCGCAAGGTGGAGAAAAATCTCTGTGTGACTGCTGAGGAACTGAATAAAGATATGTCAGATGTAGGTGCTGAAGTTTCACATCAGACGATAAGGCACACACTGCAAAATGAAGGCCTCCATGCCAGAACTCCAAGGCGCAGGAAGGGCTGGAGCATTCTGGAGTGGTCATCGCAGTCACCGGACTTAAATCCTATTGAAAACCTCTGGTGGGACTTGAAGAAGGCAGTTGCAGTGCACAAGCCCAAGAATGTGACTGGACCGGAGGCTTTTGCCTATGAAGAATGGGAAAAGATACCCATAGATCGATGCAAGACACTTGTGTCAAGCTGTTTCTTCACGTTTGAAAAACGTTATAACTGCAAAGGGATGTTGTACTATGTACTAAGAATGAATGTCACTTGGGGGTTGAATATATATATATGAGCACATTGTACAACAAAACTACTGTCATCACTGCTGTGCCAACAACTTATATGTATAAAGGAAAGAGGAATCGGTAGTCACTTATCATCAATCATGCGATGTACGACTGAATAATGACCGGTTCCTGTTTTCTTCATTCATCTAAATTCTTGCACCACCATGGCGCATGCACTGTCAGCACTGAAATGCACACTCGGCTTTTTGATTTTGTGGTGAACTCTGGAGCACACGGACGCATCTGAACTGCTCAGCTGCACAAACACGACTTAAATCCATCTTTAAGCAACCTGACACTGCAAGAACTAGGCCTATATCCATATCCAATTTATTATGCTCAGGTATATAAAATTACATGCCCCTGAAATATACTGTAACATAATCCAGAAAATCGAAAGTCCACTCCGGGACTTAACTCCGCCCAGCTGGCGGCTGTGTGTGACGCGGCCTCAGCAGAGCCAATCAGACGGTCGGATGCAAATCCCGGAGTGGTGTTTGTGGTTTTCTGGATCTGGATTCTCCTGTAACCGTAATGGCTGTTTGTAACACCCTAAGAAACAGCCAGACCCCACGTTCAGAGTTTAAAAACACAACAATCTCTTAAATCACACCGCTTTTGATTAAATTCACACTTTTTTTAAACGCAGAGCTGCAGTTCGCTCCATTAACCACCGGACGAACCGTTTCCTAAAACTAGTTTTACCTTAAAGCTCTACATTAAACACAGAACGGCCCACTTAACTGGCCTCTGAGGCCTCCAGCAGCTGATTTCACCAACACAATACAGCCTGAACCTGAAGCTCGCGTACTCACAATAAGAAGCTCATTTCCGTCCTCAGACAGCGATCAAAGCTCACAAACTGCGCTCCGGCTGGTACAGATCAGCCGTGTTCACTAACGCGTGCGTCGAAGCGCCGAGCCGGTCCTTTAGAAACGGTTCCGTCCAAACGTAAAAACTCAAACACGACCGAGCAGAACGGATCCCGAAACAGGAAGTGTTTATATCGCGACGTAGACCAGAAGGACGCGCAACGGAAGACGTGATGACGTAATGACGCAGGAGGACGCAGGATGAGGCGCGAAATAATTAGGTTTTTAAGAAAGAAATATAATATTATTTATTATAAACACACAATAGAAAAAAATCAGCCAGTTCGTCCACTGGAAAAAAAGTAAGATACAAAATAAGTAATTACAATTTAAAAACTCTTATTCTTATTTATATATAAGATAGAACTTTATTGGTCCCCTCAGGGAAATTAAGGTTCCAGTAGCAGCATCAGTACAGCAAAGAGTAGAAAGAGATAATAATTTAGTAAAGAAAAACACTATAGAAATATAAATAATATATAATATAGACACTATATTGCAATATACAATACAGATAAATAGTGCATGCAAAAGAGTCCTGTAGGAGGTTATTGAACATTATTATTATTGCACTTTTGAACTATTTATTGCACAAAGTTCGGTTGTGTTGTGGTGGTCGGGTTGTGGGTTGCAGGTTACTGGTTGGTTCCTTCTTGTTCCCATCCTCTGTCCTCCTGTTACCACTCCTGCCCCCAGAGAGGAGTTATACAGTCTGATGGTTGCAGGACAAAACAGTTTTTAAGTCTATTGGTCCTGCACTTGGAATTTAAATGGAATTTAAATGAAAATAAGAGTAATTAAAGTTAATTTGGAGCATTTCTAAAAATGGACAAAATTAAGGATACATGTATCCCTTTATGAAAACAGTTGCTTACAGATACTCATATAGTTTGGCAGACAAGCTTACCTGTATAGCCTTATTATTTAGAATGGATTGTTTATCATACAAGACAAGGTAAGGACCACTTATAATTTTACACTAAAACAACCCATCATTAGATGTATGTCATTTACTTTGAGTTGTGCATTTATGACATGTGCAGTTTTAGATCTTGGCAATGCAATTCAATATCTTGTTCCTTTTTAGTAGAAGTTATAATTCCAAATATTTACACTGTATTTCTGACTAGTAATAACCTGGCCTGACACATTCTTTGCCAATCACAATGCTACATTTTATCAATGACATCACAGAATGGAAGGTACAAATAGAGTCTGTTTCTGTCTTAGTTCAGGGTTATGCCTTTATGAATATAGTTGCTTACTGATACTCACATAGTTTAGGCAGACAAGCTTACCTACATAGCCTTATTATTTAGAACGGATTGTTTATTATACAAGGCAAGGTAAGGACCACTTATAATGTTACAATAAAACAACCATTTTATCTGCCAAAAATATCATCTGAAATTTATTCTATTTATTATATATATATTTTTTTTTTATTTTGATTATATGTATGAAGTATTTTTGAACAGACTGGTTTGAGACTGTTATTGGGAACCTGAGCCCTCAGACAGAACAGCGCCCCTTGCGGCTGAGCTCGTGGCGGTCAGTGGGCGGGGCCTGTGATGTAATCTTGGAGCAGTGACGTCGGCGGCGTTGGAGCGGCTGCTCTGACCGAGGAGGGTCCACGTCTTGTACGGCTCGCTGGTCTGCCGAGTGGACTCGGTTAGAGTGGACTCGGTCAGACTGCACCATGGCCGCGCTGAGAGCGCTGCGGAGGCTGTGTCCGCGCTCCCACCCTCACACCGGCGGCCTCCATCTGTCCGCGCACAGGTACGTGCCCCCTGTCGCGCACACGCCGCTACGTCACTCCGGTTGTTCCGGCTCTGACGGTGCGAGGTTTCGACTCTGACGGGCTGAAGGTTCGGGTACGGGTACGGGTTCGGGTTGTTGTCGTTATGTAATGAACGGGAACGTGGGGGACACTTCGTGTTCGGCGGAGGAGCGCGACAACGCGCTGCGCCCCCCTGCGGCTCGCAGGGACACTTCACTAACATGCGGCTGATGAAATCCTCCAGGACGCTTACAGGGAGACAGTGAGACAGGAAGACAGTGAGACTGAGAGAGTAAGACAGGGAAACAGTGAGGCAGGGGGAAAGGAAGACAGTGAGATAGTGAGGCAAGGAGACAGTGAGAGAGGGAGACAGAGAGACAGTGAGGCAAGGAGACAGTGAGAGAGGGAGACAGCAGGTCCCGTTATTAGTTTCCCTCAGGTCTGCAATTATCCGCGTGCAGAAATGAGTGGACTACATTAGTAACCTCGTGCATTCCGCACGTGACGACGTTATTAAGTAATTAACAAATATTGTGTTACATTTTGTTACCAAAAGCAACATAGTGGGAGACTGGCCTCAGGATCTTCATATTCATTATTTATAAACGTACCCAGTGTTACCCAGACCAGCTCTTTTCATAAGTTTAAAGTGTGTTTTCCCACCAATCAGAATCCCAGTATGGAGGTTTTATTTTATTGGTTGTAATATTTATGAATGCACATGTTGACATACAGTACCAGGCATACGTATGGACACATCTACACTTTTGCAGCCTTAAACGAAAACTGTTTAATGTAATATTGCTGTCCAGTCCTCTGTACTCCAAATAGAAATGTTTTGTGTATTTAAATGAAATTTAAATTAAAATTGACAACATTTCTGTAGCAAAATATTTTTCATTCAATGCATTTAGTTAATTTTGGATATAAACACCATATTGGGGTTTCCAAGCTTAAAGGTCTGTATGCAGCCCACACTTCAGTTCAGATCTTCACAGTAGTTTCTCCCAAACCTCGTATAAACCTTCCCTGGACAGTAGAGACCGTTATTCCAACAAAAGCAGGATAAAGTCTTTTTAATACCCTTCATTTCAGAATGAACGAGAATATGAATGAATTTCCCAAGATTTTGTTCCATATAACATGTTGTAATTAGTGGATATGATTTTAAAATCAATATCAAAAGATGTAGCCAAGTTCTGTAATTTAAAATACATTCAGTGTGTCCAAAACATTTTACTGGTTCTGTACACTTTGGGTAGAAAGTGAAATTCCAGTTTAAAAAGATCTCACAGGTTCTCCTAAGGCCACATAAAGATTAATGACTCGCAGAAGGCTGACACTTGGCACTTGGCCCGCGAGCAAATGAACCATATGATGCAGAAAAGACAAGGCTTTTTGTCGTGTAATTCAGTAGATAAACAGTGTAAATGTTACACCTTTTCACAGATTTTGCAGTAACTTACACATTTAGAAAGGAGGGGTCTTCAGATGGAGGTTTTTAGAGAATGCACTGTAAAGGGTTCCATATAGAACCTTTTCGAAAGGGGTTTTATATAGCACCAAAAAAGTTCTACTGTTGTTACTATGTAACTTATAACAGTAGAAGAACCCTTTTCAAAAAGGTTCTATATAGATCCATCTACAGCCCATTCTCCATTAATCTAAGAACTCTATACTCATGCAAAGGGTTCTTTGAGTGTTCATGGTTTCATATAGAACCATATTCTTTACTGAAGACCTCTTGAAGAAGCCTAATTTTCACGTGTGTATAGGAGCGTATAAGGAATCCCTGTAGATGTTTGACATGAACGTCATAACAACAAAAGCCCACTTGGAAATTATTCTCTACAACTGAGAGCCCTATTATATGCTGCTACATCAAGGGGCCTCTTACATCACGCCAAATGGCTCAGTACTTTTCAATGTGGCCTCTTATGTAATCAACATCTCATTCAAAAATGTTAACAGTCTGAAACTGTGATAGCCAATCGCAACACATTATGCACCCTCTGCACTTTCCAAGCTGGAAGGTCTTGACTTGAGAGTTGTCATTCCAAAAAAGTTGCCAGGACTGTAACAGACTACCACTTCTGCTATGTTTAGCCCACCTCCACGTTCATGAAGGCTTAGTTTCAGTTATCTTCACCTTAGGTTCCCCCTGATTTTCTTTACACTCGTTTCAATCAAGCTTCTCTCAAGGTATTCTACTGGTCAGTCTTAAGAAACAAAGGTGTGGACACACCTGTTCACGATCTTTGGCCCCATTACTGACAGACTATCTGCATGAAGTGCGTAGTTGTCGTTAATTAGACGTAGCTTTCTAACCATAGATCTTTGACTCCTCTACCTTCAGACAAGATGCTGTGGTCATCTCAGGCAGGAAGATGGCCCGTCAGATCCGTGAAGAGGCACGTGCTGATGTAGAAGAATGGGTTTCTGCTGGCAACCGGCGACCCCACCTGAGTGTGGTGTTAGTGGGAGACAACCCTGGCAGCCATTCCTATGTACTGAACAAGACCCGTGCCGCTGCTGATGTTGGTAATATCAGAAACTTAACTTTTACGCTTTTTCATGAACTGGAACACTGTTTATGTCTCACTGTCTTGTGAGAATATTGATGGATTTGAAGCAGAGATGAATAAAGACTTTCTTATTTCTGTAAACAACGCCATACAGGTCATACAGGTCATACTAGTCCATCGTCGGGAGATGAATAATGTAAAAGATTTAAGTAAAAAGGTGTTAAGTGTAAAGTAACATTAACAAGCATTACGGAGATCCAGATTTCTTTTTTAGCAGGACTTTGCACCTGTCAGCAGAGCCAAAATTCTAATAATTTCTAATAACTTAATTGATTTTCATGACTTGTAAGCAATACTGCTCAAAACAACACAGTGGATTCAATGGAGCTGATGAAGTTTGCTCATATAGCTGCTAAGCTGATCTATTTTGAGTGTACACTTGCCATCACAACAGTTTGGAAAATAAAGAAAGAAAGATATTAATGAACTGAGGTGTGAACGTCAAGTTTTATTGTTTAAATATTAGTATTTCATTCTGCTGAATTATTATAGTTCCTTAACTAGCCGCTTGGTGCTATGTCATAGTAATGAACTCCACTCACTCACTGCACAGCCTGCAGCTCCTTCTCCAGCTCATTACTCAGACCAGCATATGATTGATGATTGGAAGATGACCTCATAGTTAATAACATCAATATAATCCTTTGAAGAACGTTGTAGATTTCCTTTGCTATCCTTTCCTGTGCTGAAATCTATTTTGAGTGTACACATGACTTCTCTCACGGGTTCACACACTGCGATATACATACAGGGAAATTGGATAAGGAGAGATCTGCTGCTGCTGGCTGTTACTGATAAGTGATGTCTTGTGCCTCTATTTTTCTCCCCTGACGTGGTGTATCCTTATAACCTTTGCCTTATATTTCTCTTTCAAATAGGGCTGCACAATAGGGATACAGTACTTGTGTAGTGATTATATTGTTACTGTGTTTGCAGTCTATCTTTTAATATAGTGAAATGCACTGGTGAAATTTCAATGACTCATCCTTGGCCTGCATTTATTTTGACCAAAATGATTTGCTTTTACTACATAAGCAACTTGAACTCATCAAAACTCCCCATTTGGACATTATTGGTTATTGTAGCCTTTTGTGACACTTTCAAATTGCACAAGTCAGCTTTGTTGTAACTGTAATTGTTCTACCACACAGCTCAAAACAACTGAGGCTTTGTGTATGTCCATGCTTTTCCTCATCGTTTCATATGTACATAGCTTTACTCACATATCCAAGAATGTATTTCACTGCACTGATTAAACTATTATTAATATTCATTAATATTTTAATGATAGTAATACTTGTTCATATTAATTGTGTGTGTAGGAATCAGCAGTGAGACCATATTAAAACCATCCTCAATTTCTGAAGAAGAGCTTCTGGAGCTGATTGACAAACTCAACTCTGACCACAGAGTAGATGGTCTTCTCGTACAGCTGCCGTTACCTGGTGAGTGAATCAGTTTCTTTACATATTCACAAGGACTGTCACTACTCATTGTACTATAGTAGTTTGATGATAAGCAAGTTTCTATAAACATCCAAAAAATAAAATATAGTTTTTAGGCTTCAAAACATTGTTGGAAAATATAAAACGTTGAGAAAAATCTAAATGTTAAGTTTATTAATATTAAAGCAATAGAACACGAGACGGAGTGTGTTATTGTGAAATGACATCACGGTTGTATTTCATCACAGACATGCAGTTTACACGTGACTTTCCGTTTATACAACAATTGGTAAAATAAATAAAGTAAGAAAATAATGAACGGACGTGGGAACCTTTCAATATCTCTTAATGTTAGAATTTCCTGCCACCATGTTATAGTTCCTTAACTAGCATCCTTTTACTTTGTCACAGTAATGAACTCCACTAACTCACTGCACAACCTGCAGCTCCTTCTGCTTCTTACTCAGACCACATTAAATTCTTGTTGTGATCTCCTCACCAGTCTCCGAGACACACAGACAATGACTCGGTGCCAACAAACGTGTATTTATTCACACGGGGTGAACAAGCAAATAATCTCCCAACCATAAACACGAAGCAACACTTCCCTGAGCTACAACAAACACTTACTCTGACCTGTCTTCCCAGTGTAATCGAGACTCTGCGTCCTATTGCTGTGGGCAGAGCTTTTGAAATGACAAGGCATTTCCACTTAAGCTAGGGGTGACTAATCTTGTCCGCAAAAGGCTGTTGTGGCTGCATGTTTTCATTCCAAACAAGCTGAGACGCACCTGATTCTACTTGCTTAATCAGTTGGTCCCAGTCCTCAGGTAAGCTCCTGCTGTGTTGGATCAAATACCCACAGCCACGCTGGCTCTTTACGGATAAGATTGAACAGCCCTGACCTAAGTAGTCACAATCAGGGTGAGCGGACGAGAAACTTTCTTCTCATTTTTGGATTAACACTGTCTTAATCCATTTATTTTAGTTTTGTTCACAGCCTTTATGTCACCGTAAGTAGTAGCGCCATTCTAATGAACAACAGTTTTAATGCTTCTCGACCAGTCAGCTTGTGTGACTGGTTGTATCAAGGTTGTATGAAGGACTGTTGTGTGAAGGACTTTTTACCAGTGTTCATTGTCACAGTGTTGCTTTACAAAGGTCTGGGTTTTGGAGTAGTTGTGCCTGGTAGTGTGCACTGTGTATTTCATGCAGTTTGACCATATATTGCCTTGTCATGGTGTTTGTATTAATGCATGTGTACCTGATTTGTAATCCAATAAGCACTGTTTAGTCTGTGTTAGAGACAAGAAAATGTTGATTTTTCAAAACTGGACTCATGCATGTTATTGACTGATTGTTTTCTGGTCAGAAAATTTTAAAAGCCTTTGACCCCATCTCTTTCTCACACGCAGAGCACATTGATGAACGCCGTATATGTAACGCAGTCTGCCCAGATAAAGATGTTGATGGCTTTCATGTGGTCAATGTTGGTCGTATGTGCTTGGACCAGTCCACTATGTTGCCTGCTACACCTTGGGGGGTGTGGGAGATCATTAAGCGCACAGGTAAGTGAAGCATTCTGTACTAATGCCAATCAGTTTTGGTTCAAAAACAAGTCCCAGTCAAGTGGTTACTGTTCTTTTATGCTCACCGCGAGAAAGAGTGTGCTGGTATTGTTGTGGACACAATGAATTTGTCTACATCATTGCATTGTTTACTGTTTAGACTGCATCTATACCTAAGGTGTAACTGATGTGGCCTGAGTTGTCTTATTTTTGAGACCGATATTTGACTCTGTGTTGGTAGTCTGAGTGTTGTATGTTCATGCTTCTCTGATTATTTTATAGGTATTCCCACTCTGGGCAAGAACGTAGTGGTAGCTGGTCGATCTAAAAATGTGGGTATGCCCATTGCTATGCTGCTACACACAGATGGACGACATGAAAGGCCGGGAGGTAATTCATTCTTTGGACATGTTTATTAGCTTTTAATCTTCTTTAAATGCAGAGGAATTGTGTTTTCACATTTTGATCTCTGTGCTTTAGGTGATGCCACGGTAACCATTTCTCACCGTTACACTCCTAAGGAGCAACTTCGCCAGCACACAAAAATTGCTGATATTATTGTTGCGGCTGCAGGTACCAATTTAGTTTTTGGTGATTGTAGTAACAGTATTTCTGGTGCTAAACATATTTGGTTTGAACTATTAAATAAATATCTGGTAACTTTCATTAACACTTAGAACCCAAGATCCACACTTTGGGGGCAGTTACATGCTGTTTTCTAGTCTTTGTAACTCAGGATCAGCATGACCTATAGACATGATTCATAGATCATAAACTACAAGTCTTACCATATCTGACCTGGTCTCATCATTGTGTAACAACCAATTAGTGAGTAATCCAGCTTAGAAAACAGCTAAAATTCACTTATTTCTAACTGAATTAAATCCCAGTTTAAATGCCAAAGGAGTTTCCAGTGCATGATTACTGCTCTGTTCACGTGCATAAGCTTAACCTGCTTGAAGACATCCGACTGATCAGTGAGGGTCAGTGAGATATTTCAGAAAAAATGTCTTGATAAGGGAGACTACTGATACATACAAAAATAATAAAAATAATAAAGGATATTCAGGTGGGTTTTTTAATTATTATTTTATTAGGACTACTGTCCTACTGAAATTATTGCATTTTCAGCCAGAAAAGCACTTTGGATAATCAATTGCTCAAAGGATTTCTGAGGTATATATTGGTTTTAGTCCTTATAAGCAAAAAACCCTCACAGATAAAACTTTTTTGCTCAAAATTAGCTCAAAAAAAGTAACTAAATTCTGTTAATATTCACATTGTAAATGAAGAAATACTTGAGTAGGTTAGGATCTCCTGAAACTACAATATCTGGTACATGCGAATTTCTCCTGTAAGTCCATTTTTAATTTTTTTGGCATAAAAAGTATGTCAAACTACAAAGCACCCCGCAACATTGGCCAATGGTTCTAAAGGTGAAGTGAAGAAAGTACCACCTAAATGAATGTGTAATAATGTAACTGTGTATTTTGTGGCAGTTATCTTTTTTGTAATTCTCACACTTTTGCTTTTTTTGTCATGAAAATGCTCAGTTGTCTCTTGCAATTTCTTCTGCTCTTGCTATCTTTGACCTTTCATGTAGGTATTCCCAACCTCATCACTGCAGATATGATAAAGGAAGGCGCAGCTGTTATTGATGTGGGCATCAACAGAATACAAGATCCACTGACTGGAAAAGACAAACTTGTTGGTGACGTGGACTTTGAAGGTAAAGTTGGAAGATACATCTGTTGTTGCTTATTGCTTTTATAAACCTTTGCACTTCAGAGCAAGTAACCTAGAGTTAACCAGGGCAGTTGCTAAACTGACTTGTTGGAGAAGTAGTAGTATTCTAGTAGTGTGCTCATCCAATGTCTTTATGCACCTGTTAGCAATGACTGTGGCTGAAATGAGAAATGTTAATATTCTTCTGCCTATATGTTGTATTTACTTCTGATCTTTTTTGATTTCATTTTGTGATGAAAGCACCAATCAGAATAGTCCACATTCATTAAAGTTAAGAGCATTTTTCCAGCTCAGGAAAATCACACAGAACAACATTCCTAAATGTTTCATTGCTGTTGTACAAAACTATATTTGTTTGCTTTATGAAACTGGCACTTGTCCTATGGACAAGTAGAAATGGCCTAAAATGCCCTGTAATTTTGCATTTTTGGAGATAATTGTGTTGTTTTGCACAACAGTGACCAAAACGATCCATTACTCCATAACAATTTTGGAATTGTTACTTCTAAATCAACACAACGGTATTTAAATTTATACATTGTGGTGATAGTGGATCTAATATCTATTAAACCTTTAAGGAATTACAGACCGTTTTTACCAAACCCCTCTACTGCCTAAAGAGAAATGAACTGAATAAGGTTTTGTGGTGAGATGTGCCCTGTTTCCTCATTATTTAAATTTTGAGGAGAGGACTGTGTTGATTCCAAGTGCTGAATTTGTAACTGGAGAGTATCATACAAACTTTATTTTGACCCAAAACATATAGATGCAAGTGAAAGTCAAACAAACATGTAAGTTATTGGGACTAATGTCAAGTATTTTAAGAACATATTATTGTCAATATTCTTGTCAATCTAATTTTACCAATAATTGATTGAAATTAAGAAATTGCATTATTGCATTTTCAGCTCAAAAACATGAAATTTTAACATAATGTTTGATGTATAAAATGCTATTTAGTCCTTATCCTATAAATATAGATGTAAGTAAATGTTTCAACAACATATTTAAATTCTATTAATACATATCAAATGAAGACAGATTTGGTGAATTAACTACAAAAACACTCCGTAAAACTAACTTATGTTAAAAAAAAAAAAATCTGACAGCAAAAAGAACCAGCATCTCAAGCAAGGACTGAATATGTGCTTCCAAGCATTAAAAAATTGAATTATTTTCTTAATTTGTACTTTAGTTTTGAGTCTGTGAAAATTGGGAGACTGTAAGGAAAAGTGTCTTTTTGTTAAACGCCTTGATTTAAAGCTTAAACACCTTTATCGCATGATTTGTACATTTGAAACTGAAGCTTTCTCTTTCCTTTAGGTGTCAGAAAGAAGGCCAGCTATATCACTCCAGTCCCAGGTGGCGTTGGACCCATGACAGTTGCCATGTTAATGAAAAACACCATTAAGGCAGCAAAAAACATTCTTCTGACCCCTCCAGAACGGGTGCGCATGGTAGCGTCCTCCTAACACCTCCAGTCACCCTTTCCTGAAGTTTGACATTCCATACCCCCACCTACTTTGGGAGGACCTCCCAGATGGGAATGCAATAGCTTTAAGTCCTATTTTTGGATTCCACACTCCTGTTGTAGCTCACAACCCAGCATAGGTCAACTCAGTTCTATCAAATGAATGATTAAAAACTAAGGTTTTGGCAAAGTGAATGTATTACTCTTCTGCATTCACACATATATTAAATGACAAGCAGATGTCAAGCTTTGTATGATGTATCTAGATATTGTGCCTCAGAATAATATTATATAGATAATAAATTGTTCTTCTTACATAACAAAAATGTTCTGATGTTACAGCTTGTTTTTCAGCTTCTGTTTTTGATTTGATAGGCTTATTGATATGAAGCTGTCCATTCAAGTGTAAGCATATTTATTTATTTTATTAACACTCGTGCAGAGAGAATCACATGATTAGGATTTGAACTGTTATTATTTCATAATTAAACATATGTACACGTTTATGTACATAGTGTCCACTAACGGGGCAAACCGGGTGGCCATGACAGGAAAACACAACGTGTCAGCGGGTGATTTGGATTTAGATGACCTCTCGATGACTTACAATAGGCTTGCTCAGAGGGGTGCGCTTCACTGTGGCAAACAGTGAGTGTTCACTCACTTTTTATTGTTACGATAAAAAGTATTTTATTTTTAACTGATCTATTCTGATCAGTTTTAGGAGTGTAATAAGGAGGGTTGCTTCTGGACTTTCTGGTGGGGTGGGGGTGGTCAGGGTATATTATTTGCTGCATGAGAGAATGGGAATTAATGCACACATGTCAGATTTCTGAATGAGAAATAAAGCTTTAAGTTTACATTGCAATTGCTTTTGTATGTATGGTCTAAATAAATAACAGTATTCAATTCATCTTTTTTGTTTTTAGTCTCTTTATCAAAGTTGTTTTACTATATAAAGAACACTGTAACCTTTTCGTACATAAATTATGACATGAATCAGGTTTTTTCTCATTTCAAGTTGATAAAACTATTGAACTGTGTGTTGTTATTCATGTGTTCATGTGCAAGTGATATTGCATTAACGGCCCAATAAATGGAACAAACCAAGGGTTTTTTTTTTTATATACATTATAGATTTTTATGTTCAATATTACGCTTTGTATTGGTCTATCTATGACAAATACATGAATCAGTCCATTACCCTGTGTTTTCAAACAAACAAATAAAATAAATGAGTCTGTCTCAAGAAACACTTCAGAAAACGCACATATAACACATATAAGAAGAAAAATCTGCACCTCATTATAAGCAGCATGGTTTAAAGCGTGAAAAAAAAGTAGTGTATAGTACGGAAAATACTTTAAATAGCTGACCCCTGTAGTCGCAACCATGTGTGAAAGGAATAACAAATCCTATGGACGGGTTCTGCCTGAGCTGTGGATCTTTGCAGCTCCTCCAGTGTGACCATGGAGCTCTAGTCATAGCTCAGCACAGACAGTGGACATAGTTAGGGCTCAGCACAGACAGTGGACATAGTCAGGGCTCAGCATAGAGAGTGGACACAGTCAGGGCTCAGTACAGATAGTGGACACAGGGCTCAGTACAGATAGTGGACACAGGGCTCAGTACAGGCAGCGTCCTCCACACGGTAGGTGGCAGCACAGTGCACTACCATGTACCCTACCAAGGGAACAAGAACAGAAGCAAACAAAACGAGCTCAGATGATTGTTTTTGTGGATTTTAACAGAGACTGTTATTAATTCTGTTTCTCGGTAGGTGTGTTTATTTTTTAAAGTTGAGTTATATATGATAACTCATGCATTTGGGGAGTTTCCATGGCAACGGGGTTAGATCATACCGGAGTATTGTTTTGTTGTTCAGTGTTCAGTTGTTCAGCTAAAACAAGCCAAATGTTAGTGTTTCACTGCCTTCACTAAAGATAATAATGTTCATTAAAGTCTGATGGATCAGCTAAAGCACTTAGTTCTGTGTGTTGGTGAAGAGCTGCTGTTTAATCCTGAACAAACCACAATTAAAGGCTTTTCATGCAGGTTAACACGTGATTCATAATGTTATTGCTATGAAGAGACACTTTATAACATTGCACATCTATATATCCAGTGCAAACAGCTTTAAGTTTGATGTGAATTCAGTGTTTCTCAACCCTCGACCTGGAGGCACCCCCACCCCCCATGCAGCTCCTTTAGCCTTAGTGACTGGTCAATAACCCAGTCTTTCTTATTTTTGTTATTTGTTATTTTGTTATATACAATAATATACAAAGCAGGTTTTCTCAACCCTGGACCTGGAGGCACCCCTCCCCTGCATGTGTTCGATTTAACACACCCCCATGCATCTCCTTTAGCCTTAATGACTGATCATTAACACAGTCCTACTTATTGTTCTGTCATTTAAAGTTCATTTATTAATTTGATTTCACAACACAATAATATACAATATAATATATAACACAGCAGTGTTTTGCAACCCTGGTCCTGGAGGCACCCCTGCCCTGCATGTTTTAGATTAAACTCATCCCATCCAATGCTGAGGGACTAATTCATGGGCTCATTACCTGAATCAGGTGTGTTGGGAGAAGGGACAGCTCGAGGTGCCACTGTTCTCAAGCCTTTATTCTTTTTGTGTAAATTTGCACAGTTTTGGAAAGATGTTTCTGATTGGTTCACCTTTACATTAAGTAATATTCCAGAAAGCTGGAATTGTAATCACTGCTGCCTCCAGCCTCGTACATTGATATTACCAGCCGTCCTGTTTCCAGCATGTGTGTATACCCCTAAACAGCTCTGAAACTAGACATAAAATTAAACTATATTCTTTATTTTTGTGGTGCACATGGTAAACATGGTTGTCATGACATTTGTACCCTAATGTTCCTTAGGGAGCCATTCAGAATTTACCCGTTGTAAATTCTTTGTCCAGGTCAGATGGGGAGAAGCCGGTCTCGCAGCAGGTCTCATGAGAGGAGGTCTGGAAGTAGGAAAGGACGAGAACGAAGACCAGAAAAGAAGCGTCGGAAATCCAGCTCTTCGTCTTCTAGTGCTAGCAGTGCTAGTCCAAACCCTCCAAAGAAACATGCTTGTGCAAAGCACAAAGGTACGGGTAGGACATTTCTTTGTGTTTCTGTTCTTTTCTAGTATAGAATAGACAAATTGACTTCCACAAACATCACCATTTGCAAAGCTGATTAGTCAGCATTTATTTCTTCTTAAGCAACTTTCAAAGCCTGGCATTTTTTAATTCTATTTTTGAACATACACTAACTAAAGCTTTTTAGAACTGAAGGGAGGGAAGCTCCTAGAAGGAATTCTGTTTGATGGCTTTCACTTAAGCTACATGTTCTTGTGTTTAGACTCGAAGACAGAGAAGAGAAAGCAGAAAAGAAGAAGGAGTTCTTCATCGTCGTCGTCATCGTCATCATCATCATCATCAAGTAGCTCATCATCTTCGTCTACTTCGTCCAGCAATGACAAAGCCAAAAAGAAGAGAATGAAGAGAAAGGCCAAGAAGCAACTGAAGAAAATGAAAGCAAAGGAGAAGAAAAAAGAGAAGAAAAGACTCAAGAAGATAAAGAAATTAGCAGCTAAAGCTGAGAAGGCAGCGGCTCGAGCTCCACTGATGATTCCTGTTCCAGTATCGGTTCAAGAAGGAAAAACGCCGTCATATTTGGAGACCTGGCAAAATGATACAGAACAGGGTCCAGGTGGGTGAGCTGTTTATGTTTTAAATACTTCAGCATATGTGAAATATCACCTGTCCTATATTGAAAAGTGGATTTTCATTTGGTCTTCAAATGGCAGGTAGAGAAAACTCTAGATTATTAGGTACACATATCTCGTGCATATTCATTTTTTTCTTAATTATGAGCTAAATTGACTTTTATTACAGATAAAGTTACATTTCAGTCTTATTTGGTTGTATTTTTGATCACTAAAACTTCAGAAAATCTAAAGTCTCATATCATTTCATATCGTCAAACAGAAAAGGATGTACAGCACTGAAAAGTCCAACTTCAGTGGCTGTGCACACCCTGAAATGGGAAATCCATCTATATTCCCCGGTAGCTAAAGTTAGCTATGAAAACATAGCAGCCCAGCCCACTCAGCTGTCTTCTATGTCCCACCTCTAAAGTTGTTCATCACTACAGTGACCCTCGCGTTTTTGAGCATTTATCAAAGTCAAACTATTGGTGGGCTTAGCTAAAACTAGTGGGGTGCAATTACTCTTTAATGAGCCTGTTAGACGTTCACAATCAAGCGTTTGGAAAGGCCAGATGATGCAAATTTCAAAGCAGCCATGGATTCTTCTTCTAAGCAAGTGCCTAGCACTCTGAAAATGAAAATGCTTGAGACCCCCAAAGTAGAAGAAGGCTACTGGGCACAGAATTTCATTCTGTGATTGAAAAAAAAAAAGTCTTAAAAAAGACCATCTTAAAAAAAAAAGTTAAAAGAGGATGGCTTCTACCAATGGATGATGATCCTAAACACACTTCAGAATCCACAATAGATAACCTCAAAAGGCACAGCTTTTTTTTTTTTTACCATGGCCCTGAACTGAGCATCACTAAAAATCTGTGGATAGACCTCAATGAGCAGTGCGAGGAAATCTTACAAAACTGTCTCATCCTTTTATTAATTTCAGCAATGACTGATGAGCAAAAGGCCAGTTTCTCTACCAAGAGACCTATGACAAAGGAGGAATATGAAGCCAGACAGAGTGTCATCCGTCGGGTCATTGACCCCGAGACTGGACGTACCAGGTGTGTACCCTGGTCAGATAATCAAACATGCTTAAGAGATGAATACAAAGGTTTGTTAGATACTTAATTGTACTCGTTGTAACACGTATGTATGCATTTACAGGCTGATCAGGGGAGATGGAGAGGTTTTGGAAGAGATTGTCAGCAAAGAGCGGCACAAAGAAATCAATAAGGTAATTTTTGAAGCATTGATTTGGTTGATTTTTATAATAATGACCACTCAGAATTATTGTTATTTTTTGATCCTTCATGACAAGATTTCACATGGCATTCCCTGGTGGGATATGGGGGTTAAAGTGCAATTATTGTAGAAATATTTTCCAGAATAAAAATGCAAGGAATAGAAATGCTAGGAACTATTGCATGTCCTGCTAAAGCCCATTATAATATATAAAATATATCCCCTGAAACGTCTTAAATATACTTTCAAACTTTTTTCTACCAACAGCAATCCACCAAGGGAGATGGTTCGGCATTCCAGAAGAGACTAGGAATCAACAGGTAGAGAAACAAGTGTATAGAGACTCTCAGGACTCTGAGGAACCTCAAAGAACTTCTTGGAGGTTTGAGGAATTCACATGCAATACTTATGAGCTGATAAATAATTATAGAGACCTTGTTTTGAATGTTAACATAAACCACAAATTCAAAGGACATCAGCCATTCAGGTTGATCGGGCTGTTTAATGCTTCAGGGAATAATTTGTAAGGTTCTGTTTTCTTTATGCAACACACTTAAAAATATAGTTCTTCAGGAAAGAAAAAGGTTGTATATAGAATCATAAACACTCAAAGGACCCTTTCCATGAATAAAGGGTTCTTTGTGTCATCAGAGAGTTCTCCAGATTGTGCTAAATAGAAACTTTTGGTCAAAGGTTCTATATCACACTAAAAAGGGTTCTACTATTGTTACCATGTCAAATTTGTAATAATAGAAGACTCCTTTAGGTCTGATGTATAACCTTTTTGAAAAAGATGATACATACAACCTTCTACAACATGTTCTCCATCAGTCGGAAGAACTCTTTGATGACAGAGAGACACCCTTTATTTACACAAAGGGTTCGCGTGTTCTATATAGGACCATTTTCATTACTAAAGAACCCTTGAAGAACCCTCATTTTTCAGTGTGTACATGGATTAAACAGTAAACAATACAGTAATTTATGTTTGTGATTGTTGATCAGAAGTTCATTTTCAAACCTTACAAGAATGAGACTCAGTGCCATCCATCACATAGTGACACAGGTAACAACACCTGCGATGGCATAAACAATCTGAGTGTGTTTCTAGCTGCCACGAATTCAGACAATTTAAAATATATTGCTTACAAACATAATCCTCCTATTAATCAACTAATGTTACACAGAAAACATCTGAATTTCATATACGAAGCAAATGTCGTCAGCTCCATTCGTTCCACTGCGTTGCTTAGTAACGAGACTCGCAGTTGCATTCTGGTCCATATTCAGCTCATGTGGGGAAGTACAATGTTTACTCTAAATCAGTGATTTATGGGAGATTATAGTGCCTCAAAATCATGTTTTAATTCCAGTTTACATTCTAGGGCACTAATATTTTTCCCCAAGTGTCCATATCCTAAATAGGGGATCCATTTTGTTCAGAACCAGTGTTTTCAAAACTGATCTGAATGCTATTCTGTGTATGAATATCAACAGTAGGTGTCATAATTTACAGATACTAACTGCTTGTGTAAACCAAATACTGTTCAAAACATCAGATACACACAGAATGTCAATGGACTTTATTTATTTACAAATGCACCATCACTGTCCTGTATAGAAAGCCTGTTTCTTTTTTTGCATTTTGTTCTGTACCATTAAAACACTGAAAGCTGTATACTGGAAAAAGGACGTTTTGTTAGCATCAGTGTTGAATGTTTCAATCTTTGTCAAAATTACTTGAGTCATTAAAATGTTCACTTTTCCATTTGTGAAGTAAATGAAAAAAAACAACTTGGTTTTTAGTGCCTAAGAAATGCATAATCATGTAATGGGATTTCAGAGAAAGAGGCACTTTGGTTTAAGACTATGACTGTGACCTATGAGTTATATCCGACTTGGCATCACTAGGTAGAATTTCTATACTTATAATAGACTTTTTTATACTTTAAGAAAGTGAAAAAGGCTCAGGGATGGGACAGTGGAGTCAGTTTTGAAATTACATGTTAAAGGAAAACAAGCATGTGGTTGGTCAATTAAGATCTTTAAATTTCATGTGTGAGCTTGAGTTAAATTTGTGTCAAAGGTTTCACACAAAATAGGGAAACAACATTCTAAGAATCATAGAAAAATGTATGTTGCAAAAGCAAAACAGAAAAAAAAATGTTTCAACTACAGATTTTTTAGAGATGGTTACTTTATCAGATAAATGACTGTAAAGAGTAATAAATTCTTTTGCTTCTGGAATCTCTCGTTTGCTTCTGCTTCATTCTTTTATTTCTGAGTTTTGGCAGTTTTAGGGTCTTAGATAGTGTTCACCTTGAATCTCCATTGGTCACCAGACTTTGAACTGACCCACCCTGCAAGCTTTTATGTGTTCTTTCACACGTGGTGGCATGAACTCAAGTGCACTGCAGCAGGTAAGCCGATTTACTCATTTATTTATTTTTTTCGATTAAAAGTTGATATATTATGTTTAATTGCTGAGTGGTTGGTACATATTGCATTGGTCTATTACTCATATTTCTTTTCTAAGTAAGTGTTTCACTCCAACCAGTGGACTATAAGTTTAAAACGCCCAAGTTACCAAGGTTAATGTAGTTAGTTAGCGTTATTTGATTAGTCTCTTTAAATACTTCAGCGAACAGCTGAGATACTTCATCGCACAAAAATTAATACAGCAATTAAACGTTTGCATCAACTTTAAAAAAAACAGCTTACCTGCTGCCTCGCAGTTCATTCCATCATGTTTGGAAGAACGCTTCAAGTTGATTGGGTGGGTGTGGGTGTGGCTAGGACTCAGGCAAGGTTTCTGGGTACTTTTCAGTCCAAAATCATGTGACCAATGGAGTATCTCTAAAAATATACATTTGATAAAGTTTTCAGTTTTGCATTTGCTACATACTTTTATTAGAATTCTTAGAATTTTGTTTACGTATTAACCCCATATTTCAATGAGCTCTAAAAGAATTGGTCTATTTTTTCCACAAAGGCCGCAGAGTAAGTCAAAGAACCCTCTTGTTAGAGCCTCTTAACTACCCTTCTGTAGTGGCAGAAGAGCCAAACATATATAGTATATTTTGTTACTGATGCTAATTGATGTGACCCAAAGAAAACAGACTACAGAGTTCAAACTAACCTCCCTTAGTTCATATTTTACACCCAATTTGAGTACAGTAATAATGCAGTTATTAACATTATATTAATTAGCACTGTAGACCTCAAACAGAGCATCATCTATTAAAAAAATACATGGACAAACAACCTCACCCTGTCCAAATCCAACATGGAATAACATTTACATTTTTTTACATTATCTATACAATATTGACCGTTATTTATTTATCAACATGTAAAGTGATGCTATACAAACGTCTTACCATATGCAGTGGAACATCAAAGCACAACCAATGCTTTGTGTGCGGTCAAGGAAAAGTTCTAAAAGAGCTTGTGACGTGAAAAAACCTCGCTCAAGCCTTTGATGACACTATCGAACTTCTACGGCATGAATGAGCAAAGCAACATCAAAAATATTCTACCAGCCAAAGGATAAATCTATTGGTTTTCACTAATTGCATATAAATATATATTAGGAATACAGAGCGCAACAAAAACAAAGTACACTTTCAAACAAAGAAGCAGAAAACTGTCAAGTAAATCCTTTTAAAAATGATCATGTGATTCGTTCCCTCGTAACGTTTGGGCCGAAAGGTGAATATGATCCCTGTGTTGACACTTCTGTAAATCAGTGTACATATGCCTCTTCATAATTATACAAAGTGTGATCACAATGTTCAACCATTGCTTATTTACTTCTGGCAAATGATACAGGACAGTCTACAACAGGGCAGCAGCTTCACATTGGAAAACCCATTGATTGAAATCGGCACACACTCCGAGTGTTTAGGGTAGATCAGACCAATGTTCAAGCAGTTTCTTTCTCCAGGGTTTGAAGGTTGGCGATATCTGGAGTTCAGTATAAGGATAAAAATTGTAACATAACCAGATCGTAACCAGATTTCTTTATGTCCCTCAATCATTTCAAGCCCTCCACTTCAACGAATCCTGTTATGAACCCAGTGCATTAATGCTGCCTCTGTTCATGATGGATTTAGTTTCTGTACATACTTTGTAGCACCGTAGGGTCTACTGTTGCCCATGTTACCACTTTTGAGCTTAGTTCAACTTTATTCCATCCTCTTAACATGAGTAAATCTTGGCATTTGTTTATAAATAAAAAATCTCCAGCATCTGTTCATCTTTCAATCTAATCTCTGGTAGCTTTTTTGTGTAACCCCAACAACCGTATCGATGCCCTTCCCAGAGCGTATCTATAAAAGAAGCCATGGGGTAGCTTCTAATGCCTCTGTAAACATTAATGCAAAGTGCATGCTTCTGTACAATACTTTCACAACATTTTCAGTTTCAGTTCAATTTTTTAAACGCCTCATAATATGTTACAAATGGCAGCATCAGTGGCAGGTTTATATAGGCTTTTCCTGTGTTTTTACTGTGTTGCTTCAGTGACGGAAAGAACGTTTTGATCCTTGTTTCTGTCCATTTTATCAGCTCCTCTTACCATACAGGAGCACTTTGTAATTCTATAATTACAGACTGTTGTGGTCAGTGTATTAATAAGAACTTTTTGTACCATATGATCATATACAGATATGGCAAATAGAGATTAGGCTGAAAATGGTGGAATAATATTTTATAGACTAAAACCCAAACTATGTTGTCCTTGCTGTAAATGGTGGCCCAGGCCTCCCACTTTTAAAGGTCCAATACTACTTTCACTGTCCACTTTGTGTCCTAATCACCCCATTCCTTCTAGCCTTGCTCCTTCCAGTCCCTTGCCTTCTAGCTTTTGTGGTGGAAAGAGCGTGACTCCAGTTTGGAGGTGCTGCTGCGCCCCCAGCAGCCAGCTGCCAGGCTCATGCTGCGTTGGGCCTGGCCGCGGTCCACCCGTTCCATATGCATTCGCTCACCATCCGACTGGCTCTGTGTGCGCTCTGGCTTCACGTGAACACTGGTGGGCGAGCTGGGTGTTGGCTGAGAGGACATGCTGCGGAGCACGTGGTTACGCTTACGCAAGAAGTCTGTGTTCGTGCCCAGCCCGAAGCTGGCCTTGCGCAGGACCATTCTTGTGCTGCTGGCTTTGGCCGGACGGGAACGCTGTGTGTACTCGAGCTGAGAGAGGTGGGCTGCATAGCCATCAGTTATAAACTGGTAGTAAAGAAAGAGACAAGAAAATTAATCTACCATCACCTTAAGGTTTGACCACCTCTTTTGATATACAAGGTATTAGGTCTGCACGATATTGGGGGGAAAATATGACATTGCAATATTTTGTTCTGCAATGCATATTTAATGATGCCTTTTTCTTTTAAGGAAAAACTAGTTTTACTTGCGCAGATTTTGATAACAATGCTGAAACGATATATCGTGCAGACCTTACTTGACATTCTGAATATTCATTTTATTAAAATATCGCTGGTGATCTTATACAGAAAGGGTGCCAAGTACTGTTTATCACTTCGGTGAATTGTGTTAGATTACAGGTAGAGCTAAATTGGGCACCCCGGTCCCACAGCTTTTAATTCCTGTACTTTATTAGAATAATCTACAGCTCCTTTCATCATTTGAACCTTTCTAACCTTTTCTCAGCTGCTCAGCTACTAAGTGTATGAAACTTTCAACCATACCATCATCAAATGAGAACCATTTTAATTATTTGCATCAAAATGATCAGCAATGTTAATTCTCATTAGAATCGCTAAGCTTCGGTGTACCTGACACTGATGCTGCATCTTCTTGGATGGTCGACCAACGATATAAATCTGAGAGGGAGACAGGCCGATGGAGGTGTACACAGAGATGTCTTTGGTGGAGCCGTAACCAGCACAGGCTTTCATTTGGGCCTGTAGACACGACAGAATAGGGCTTCACAAAACCATTCACAAAAATGTTTTCATTCATATCCGAATCCTCTACTTCTACAACGCGATCACGATCGTCATGAGCACAAACTCATTCTCTTTCTACAAGCTTGAATAAACCAACACTGGTAAATGTGATAAAGCGTGATTGGACTGAATAGAACATTAATTCTTCTTAACAATGATCTACAGTAAATGTTTAGGTCTCCATTTCTGAGTGACTAGAGGTGCTAGAGGTGCACATTTATAACATAAAAACATGAAATATACATATTTTTTACCGAGTCAGATAACACTTTACAATAGGGGTAACAAATAACAACTTAATAAACATAATCCTTTAATTATTAATTGACACGACTTAAGACACTGTTAGGCATCCCATAGACCACTGTTTATATCCTGATATAGATATAAATATCAATATTTCGCCCAGTCAGAAGTGGCTGTCAAAATGACTTTAGAAGAAGCATGAATGAGCAATGAATGAGCAGGTGTCCCAACACTTTTGTCCATATAGGGTTTGTTATTCTTTCTACTGTTATAGGTAGAGAGTACACTGTATGCAATTGGCTGCTGCTTCCAAATTATTATTCAAATATTTATTAATACTTAATGATGTCTTAAGTAATGTAGTGTAAATGAATAATTACTTAAGACAATAATACATTTTTAATAATAAATCTTATGATTATTGCTGTTGTTAGCGATGTTAATGAATGTACCCTTATGTAAAGTCAGTCATGAGTTTAAACTAAAAAAAAAACTGGGTTTCAGAAACTGAATCATTCATTTTGATGAAAAAAATTTCAAACTATTTTACATAAACCTACACAACCCCTAACGCTGCTCTGCTCCGTCCCACGTTACAGTATTAACATTAAAACTTAACATAACTGATCGTTTACAGCAGACATGTCAGTTATCAGTCAGTAAATCAACATTTCTGGCTCCTTATTATCAATATCAGTGTCACAACCCATAATCCTCAGATCATGCAACACATGCACACCTCACTGATGAGTGACTTTAGGAAGTTTGTCTTGTGTCTAAGAGGATCATGGACAAGTCCATCACAGAAAGACACAATGCCGTGAGGGAAGTTGTGCTGGGACAGCCAAGCCACTACTCGCTGCTTCTGCATGTCTGGTCGACCCGTCACGTATATGATCAGATAACCCAGGTCCTGCCAGTGTCTACAAAGATTCATGAGAAAGAAAGACAAGTAAAGGCCAAGAGCAGAATGCAGAATGGGTAGAGCGTGTAAAATGACCACCAGGAGGCAGCGCTGAGTTAGTTAAACAGACACTTTTGATTGTGACTAATTTACTGAGTTGTATTTGCATTATCTTGAGTATATTTAAAGTTACTCTACTTGCAACTGCGCAACAATTAACCACAGACTGCAAACTTACTTTTTAATTATTATTATTAATGCACATAAAGCTGATATGTCTTTGGCGTAACACCGTCATTCTCAATATGCATGTGTGTGTATGTCTGTGTGTCACCATACCTCACCACATCCACTGCACCTGCACGCACTTTAGGATCACTTCCCATGATGGAAACACTGGCAGCAAAGGAACCGTCGATACTGAACACCACAAATTCAGTGCCAGGTGGGAGCACTGTCAGATAACTGTCAGCGAAAGTGTGGTCACCTCTGTAACAAAACAAAGTGATGCTAATAAGTCCTGGATGATATTCAGATAAATTAATATGAAAACAAGCACGTCAACACCTCAAGAACATATTAGGTGTTTTCTGTTATAAAATGGTGTCCATGACTTGCTGTGAGAATATATGAAGCAGATCATCCTACCTCACTACCATCTTAATTGGGTAGACTCCAACGCCCAGTCGCTTGCCCTCTGGCTCTGGAATGGTGTAAGAGACACGGCCACTACTGTTGGTCACCTCTGTATGAAGATTTTCCCAATCCCCTGAGGGTGGCTGGGTCATGATAAGTATATCCACCTTAACACATGAATATTGAATCTTTTACCCACCTGAGGCTTGACAGTAATATGTGTCCATGGCAATCAACAGACAAAATCCCACAAAAATTCAAGGGTCCATTATAGAAAATATCCACTTTAATAAAAAATCTGTAGACTCTACTACTGTCTTAAATTTGTCCTAAATATCAGTTGGAGTGTGTATATTTTCACAGTCCTTTATCATCTGACATTTACTCAAGTCCGGTTCAGCAGCTCACCTTCTCACCAGCCAAGGTCACCATGTCAAGTGGTCCATACATAAATCGCCCCGTCACCACTTTCTGTGCATCTTCTGTGAACACTGCATCGTTTACTCGGTGATTGGCTGTCACATTCTGCCAATCAAACACAGATATCTCTAAACTTCCATTACAGAGATTAAATGGCAAATCCCATCACCACTGGCTGAATTGGAAAATGAAAATGATTAATAATATCGAGTTAATAATATCACAGTTTCCTCTGAACTACTCACTCTGATCTTTACATGAGTTCTCTTCCTCATCCATTTCTCCCGTGGCCTAGAGGGTGTAAACTCTGACACCTCTTTACCATCCAGCTCCAGTATGCTGGAATTGTCATGTCTCATGACCTGAGTTGGGAAAAACCGTGGAAAAAGTGTGAGTTTGATGAGTATGAATGAATGAAGTTAGCGCCTTTCTAGACACCCAAGGATGCTTAATAGTCAGCACTCTTCACAAGAACACTCAACCAGTACATAACCACGAGAAGTGGCATTCAGTTGCGCACAGCAGAGACACTCTACTGGAAACAACCATCCACCTGGAGGATTGTGCCAGTTCCAATCCATATCTGGGCAACCCCTCATACATACACACTCATTCACAAACCAGGGAAGTATAGAGTAGCCAATTCACTTATGCATGTTTTTGGAATGTGGGAGGAAACCAGAGTCTGTGGGGTAAAAAGACAGGGAGAACATGAAAACCCCACCCACATAGGGACTTGAACCCTAGACCCGAGCACTGAGAGGCAAACATACTAATCACTAAGCCATCATGCCTTGCTATTTCATGCTACAGTGTACAGAGACATTTTTACTATTATATGTTTCTTACGGGGGAACCTCTCCTATTGTAGTTTGATTACGCCTGTGGAACTGTTGAGCACAGTTTGGTGATTTTACTGCTCAAACACCTGGTTTAACATTTTATCATTTAGGGAAATCACCCAGACAAAATACCAAACTGTGCTTAATTGTGAAAATATTGTGCGTACTGCCCAAACTGAGACACGAGCCTGGTTTGGCGATTCATTCTCGGAAGAAAAACAAGACCAAGATCTTCCATTATGTTCAGCTTTGTTAACCCAGGTTTGGTCTCACCTGTCTCAGCAAGAAGGAGACAACATCTGTGGACTCCCAGTATGAGGCATGAAACAGGTGGGGCAATGCCACGGTGGGAAAGGCCGTCAAGGCATCAGGACAGTAGAGAGCAAAATCCAGACGCTTTGTGCCCCACCAGCGGGCAGCAACTATAATAAAGATACAAGAAGGTCAGGCTTAGTTTAGAACACATTGGTTGCAGTTACACTGCCGACGAGACAAGAACAGTGGTTACAGTAGATACAGAGGTTACTAGTATTTTATTGTTAGTATTTCTTACAAAGAAAAGAAGTACAAAGCAAACAGTTGATTGATTCATGTTGAATAAATACACTGAAACAAAGATTAGTACAATGGACCCATTTCACATTTGCAAACAGTGGCATACAGATGTTTTGGCATTTCTGGTCAAAATACTGTATATATTAATGAATAGCTCGTTTGGTAAAATCCATATTTTACAGCTTCAAAATAAAAAAGTGAAAGTTTAGGCACTCTGTGGTCAGTACTTCTGCTCAGTACAACCTCTAAATGCGTTTTGTAGCTAGCTAAGAGTCCTTCATTTCTAATTTTGGTGGAGTTGTCTGTGGGCTGCCATGCTGCACTGCTCTTTTAAAGTCTATCCACAGATCTTTGATGAAGGTCGGGGAACTGTGAGAGCCACGGGCAAACCTTCAACTTGCATCTCCTTTCATGAATTTCTGAGCCCTTTTCTCTTCAACATACCGTTGCTCACAGATCGATTTTAGTTTCATCAGTTCAAAGCATATTTTTGCAATGTGTTGTTATGATGGTAAAATTCTGATTCTGAAATTCTAAGGACACAAGAAAGGTATTGTGATGACTTCCATGAAGGCTATATTTAGGTAACCATTCCTGTTAACTGACATTTCTAATTAGCTGCTTAGAGGAGTCAGTGCTGGTGCTGACAATGTTTGAGGAGTAATTATAAGGCTTTGACATTTGCTTATTATGATTATAGCCCTAATTAAGGGCTATTATAATGCTATTTAAGATCTGAGATTCGGGAAAAGTTTGTGAGAGCTCAAATGTTTATTTTTTACTATACAAATATAAGACACTCATCTTGCTTAAATATTTGTTAACTTTATGCATTATGGAGTTCAGTTAATCGAAGTTGATGCAAGAATTGTGAATGTTGTCACTCACTATTTATTACACAAGACGTGTTATAGTGTAAACTGACTGACTGACCATGGAGCAACCAAAAAAAATACTGTTTGATAAAAACAATAAACCAAGTAGTGCACTTTTTTTTTCTCATAAGAAACATTTTTGTTGCCAATTACTTTAATCAAAGCTGTACATAAGCTTTTTCTGGATGTGATGTAATATTAAAAATCTACCATCTGTTGTACTATCTGTGCCCACCAGGCTTTGTCTATGAAATAAGTCCATTGAAGACAGCAACAAAGGGTCCCTTTACTTTGCACAGAAAAGTGTGGCTTTAAAAAAAGCTGTGAAAGAATAATTTGTATATGGGTCATAGTTGATTAGCAGCAGCAAACAGAAATATACCCTGTTATCTCAACCACAGAGTCCTTTTCATTGATTTTCATTGAATGAATGTTGAATATTTGGAATCCAAGAGAAAGCATTAGGTAGCAAAGAATGCAGAAGTCGAAAATCCCACATATTAGTAAAGTTTGAGAAGGTTTCAGTGAGAAAAGCTCATTTTCACGGCAGTTTAGGCAGTATTTTGGACCTTTCGTGACCACTGACTTATAGAACTAGCACAAACTACAATGCCTGTATGATATATGGAAATCTTAATGACAAACAACACTACAAACAGGATTCCATAATTGTTTCACAAATTAACAGCAAGACCTGTCATCACACCATGAGCAAACTGGAAATAACTGGAGTTATCCTGTTTGCCCTTTGGTGTGCTCTAAACAATGATCAGGAAGGTTTGCAAAAAAAGAGAGAGGTTTGTTAGATTGTCAGGTGGAAGACAGTAGGCCAGTGGTGGCTAAGTCCAGTATTGAATACCTTGCTCAATGTCCGGCTGCGAGTCCATAGAAACCAGATCACACATGGCAAAATCCAAGGAAGCTGTGTTGGTTCGCCGAAAACCCAATGGAGTACATGGACCTGCCTCAGCATCTGGTTCTAGATCAGGGGCTGGATCTAGTTCTGGTGCTGGCAAGAAGACGCTTTTTGCCTTTCTATATGACTTGGGAGAAGGACTTCTTGGAAAAAACTTTTGGGACGTCAAGGCAAGCTGGGCCAAAAGGCTGGATTTTTTGGTTTTATTTATTTGGCTTGTGTTTGCTATGACAAAAGACATTAGACAATTTCAATTGAAGATTTTATTTTTTTATATTATATTTTTTTATATAATATAAAACAAATAATATAGTTTATATTTGTTTTTATCACTGTTAAATGTTTTGACACTGAAATGACAGAGCCTTGAAAAAATATTCATACCCCTCGAACACATTTGTTCACTCTACACCCACAGTCTTAAATGTATTAATTGGGATTTCATGTGATAGACCAGTGCAAAGTAGCAAGTAGTGAATTGAAAGGAAAATGAAATTCCTTAACTGACAGCCCAGGTAAGGAGATCACTAAATAGAGAAGCAGCCGAATCTGGAGGAGCTGCAGAGGTCCACAGCTCAAGGAAAATCTGTCCACAGGACAACTATTAGTTCTGTACTCCACAGATCTGGCCTTTATTGATGAGTGGAAAGAAGAAATCAATTTTTTGATTGCAAGTTTGCATTTACAGTCCATGTAGGGGACACAGCAAACATGTGGAAAAATGTGTTCTGGTCAGATGAGACCAAAGTTGAATGTTTTGGCAGAAAACCAACACCATCTGCTGGTGGCAGCATCATGTTGTGCTTTTCTTTAACAGCGTCCCACTGGTCAGAGTTGATGGGAAGTTGGCCCAGTCAACATAAATCCCACAGAGAACCTGTGGCAAGATGTGAAATTTCCTCTTCGCAGATGCTCTCCATCCAATCTGACTAAGCTTGAGCTATTTTGCAAAGAAGAATGGGCAACAATTTCAGCCTCTAGATGTGCAAAGCTGGTAGAGACATACCCTAAAGACCTGCAGCTGTAATTGAAAGTGAAAGGTGGTCCTACAGAGCATTGATTCAGGGGGCTAAATTCAAATGCACGCCACATTTTCCAGCTTTTATTAGTAAAAAACTTTGAAAAACATGTCTCATTTTCTTTTCACTTCACAAGTTTTTGCCACTTTGTGTTGGTCGATCACATAAAATCCCAGTAAAATACATTTGGTGGGTGTAACATGAAAAAATGTGGAACAGTTGAAGGGGTATTAATACTTTTGCCAGGCACTGTAGAAGCAAGCAAGGCCAGTTTAACTGACTGCAATGCAGCGACTCTTAGCATGGAATGTATTACCCTTGTTTACCGAATTACACTGAAACAAGACAATGAACACAGAACACTGAACTAAACCTTAGTTCCGCCTCTTCTTTCTGACTGACTTGGAGGCAATGCATGTGTTTTAAGGGCATGTATGACAGAAAAGGGGTTCACATGATTGCAAATGAGTGATGGAGCAAGAGGAGTAAGATGAAAGGTAGAGAGTAGCAGAGAGAGAGAGAGAGGGAGAGAGAGAGTAGCAGAGAGAGAGAGAGAGAGAGAGAGAGAGAGAGAGAGAGAGAGAGAGAGAGAGAGAGAAAGAGGCAAAGCAGGACATGAGTTTGACACACTTACTGTTGGCTATGTTCGAGGCAGTGTAATTGTCTGCCATCCCTGAGACCTGGCTGGCAATGCTGACCTCACTGGCACGCCGCACTGGGCCCAGGCACTGATGTGCCATTATGGGGGAAGAGGGGTACGAATTGTCCATGAAGACACCACCATGAGACTGAACAACATCCGCTAGTGAGCCGAAACAAGGAGAGACCATTAGACAAAAACCTCACACACACACACACACACACACACACACACATAATGAAAAGATGAAGTTGGCATTGTAATAGTTTGTGAGCTATTTTATTTCTTCAAAAGTAATTAACCTTATAGTTTAGGACACGTAAAGACATTAGGACACGTAAAGAATCTAGTTAACCACTGTTAACTACTTTTTTCTTTAACTCTAATTTTTGGTTGACATTTCTTTTTCATAAGTTGTTTTTCATAAGTTGTATTTTGTGTGCGCGCTTTTTTTCTGCCTAGTAAACAGGCAAAATCTGAGCAAACCCAACTCTCAAATCCCAAGAGCTGCATTTCATGGGCAGTAAAATGATGTGTTCTAGGCTTCATAACTCTGGTTCAGAGTAACCTACAGAAAACAGCTAAAACCCACTCGTTTACAACTGAATGAAGTTTAAATGCTAAAGGAGAATGACCTGCACGCAGACTCCGACTGATCAGCAAGAGGGGCGGGGCAAATGATGTCACTGAACCAGATATTGGGTAATATAGTAAAATTAGATTTTTTTTTGCTCAGTGTTCAAATTTCAGAATAAAAGCCACGAGAAGGGATAATACCCATACCTACATAAATAACAAAAAATATTTTAATAATTATTCTTATAAATATCCTGATCAATATAATCATTACACATAACTGAAGTCTTGCATTTTCAGATCAGAACATTGTGGACAGCCAATATCTGAGATATAAAGTGTTTTATGAACAAAACAAATTGTAAGTGCAAGTAAATTTTTGATGAAAATATGATCAAATTCATACGAATATCTCAAATGAAGACACATTTCATCTTAGGATCTCCTGAAAGCATGTCTGAATGTCTCATATAAGTAATTTCTAATAAGGGGAATAAAAGTATGTCAAACAACGAAAAAACTCTATTGGCCTAGAGTTCCATTACTAAAGTGTGGACTAAACCAATCCACCATTAGAGAAGGAAAACACTGCAGTCCAGCAGAAGAATCTTATCCCATCTGTAAAACAGTGGTAATATTGTGGTTTGGGTCTGTTTTGCAGCTTGTCATCATTGATTGAACAAAGGATTCTGAAATATATCAAATTCTAAAGAGCAATCTGATGTGAACATACGAGACAGTGATATGCAACAAGACAATGACTCAAAGCACACACCACAGAAAGTTTAAAGAGAATAAATAATCCTAAATAAATGTTGTGGAAAGACCCGAAGCAAGTAGTTTGGGGCAGGAAACCCAACAAAATAACAGAGTGAAACTGTTTTGCATGGACGAAAAGGCTAAACTTCCAATGTGCTGATCCTCGCCAATCTAATCTTTACACATAACTAATCGAAATGATTGATTTTCAGTGCAAAAACACAAAAACAATCAATTTCCAGGAGTATTTCTGAGATGTAGAGTGTTATTTAGTTCTTATACACCACAAAAAAAAAAGAAACAATCATTTGTGGGTGCAAGTACATTTTGATCAAACTAATATTTTCATTTTTCCATTAACTGAGTAGCCTTGGATCTCCTGTAAATAACAATATCTAGCATGTTTTACTGTCTCTTACAGTCAATACAAGTGAAAAAAAATATATGTCAAACTATGAAAACATCCTGCAAAGGTAGCGTAAGTTTCTAAAGGTTAAATAAGAAACTTTTAGAACGACTAGTCAGTTTGTGACAATTCAGTATTGATACACATTGGCATACACCGTTTTTGATCTTAAATGAGGTAAACTTACTATGGAACAGCTTTGCATTACATAAGCAGTCAGCAAAGTGGAACATCAAGCACATACACATCCATAAATACATGCACAGACAGGCAAGACATGAACACTTATGGCAACAATGAGTGACAACTGTGGGTATAGTCTACATATTACCCATGCCAGCATAAAAGATTTCGTAAAGTTGTCAGAGAAAAGGGATTTTGTTAGAATCTGACTTCTTTCTTTATCATTTTATCCCAATTTACCCTTCAATTTGGAAGTGCCGATTCCCAAACCCCGTTAAGACTCTCCCCCTATCACAGCCAATGCACCCGACACTAGGAGGGTAAACACAAGCACATGCTTCCTCCGATATTTGTGAAATCAGACACCAATTTTTGAACTAACAGACGCCTATGCCAGCACCGCACTGGGTGTGATGTGGGGAGAGAGCATCATCTACCCACCCAGAAAGAGCATGGTCAATTTTGCTCTCTCTGACTCTAGCTGCTGATGGCAAGCAGCTTAACCAAGAATTCAAACCTGTGACCCTCAGATGAAAGACCACTGAGGAGCCCCATGTCTTTATTGTTGGAAAAGCTTACAAGTTTACAAGTGATCCATTTAGGATCCAGGTTTATGGTTAAATATCAGGTAATGAAATCTATACATATTTGCTGTATACACTCCTGGCAGGAGTTATTTTTTCCTGTGTGGGTAAAACTAATTAGTATAAGAGCAAGCAAAATGGAATGAAAATTAGGGATGCACCAATATTTAATTTCTGACCCAATAATATCAAGAAAATATGAATTTATTATTATTATTAATTTATTATTAATAAAGTGTTATTTTACTGCCAAATGTCGAGAGCGATTTTTTTAAATGTGAGAGCACAGTTCATAATGCACACACTGGTTTCAATTGTTCACATGTGAAATATAAATGTGCTCTCTCAAATTGACCAAATTAACTCACTCAGACTGGCTTTGATCTTGTGTAAAACTGCACTCTCAGATATAACCCGGTCAAGTACATTCAGTGTGTTCCATTTTAAAAGTGTGCACATGTGCACAAACTACTCCTGCTTGCTTGTGGACCATTCAGATTTTCAGTGCAACAAAGCTGCCAAAACTCTTCAGCCAATCAGAAGCTGGTAACTGGTTTTGACTAATTCAATTCTTGCTGTTGTTCCTCCTACATCCTCATTGGCTGGGAAAAGTCCCCCACACCCCACCACAAATATATACAAATATATTACACACATTATATCTACTAATATGAATACATATATGACTAATTCATCACATAACCTTGTGTTAACCTTGTGTATATTTATAGGTAAAACTGTCTAAATGAAACAGTAGGTCGGGTTACATCCACAAGGGTAAAAGCATCATATCAGATAATGTTTAGGCAGGAAAGTGTAAATGACTGTTCCTGAAGATAAAGCTAATAAAGTGTTGTTTTTTTTTGTACAAAACAATAAAAACAGATTGTAAAAATACACAACAGGAAAACAGAGAGATCATAATTAACAGAATGATTCGTTATGAAAACATTAAAACTGTCAATGAGTAGCACATATCAATAGGTAGCACAACTGGACAGAACACCGCACGTTACTGGGAGCAGGAGGGAGCAGTTCATCATGCTTTTCCCAACCAATGACAATATAGAGTGGCCGCAAGAATTTAATTGGTCAACACTGGGATGACCAGTGATGGCATGGTCTGCAAGCAAGCAGTAGACTTTTGTGCACTTGCACACTCTTCTAAAATGGAAGAACACAGGTTATATCTGAGAGAGACCACAGTTTCGTACAAGAGCAAACCCCATTTTTTTCATTTATGTGCTAATAATATAATGATTAATAATATAATATAATGATTGATAATATAATATAATGATTGATATATCGTGCACCCCTAACAAGAATGAGTCCATGTAACAAACACTGAGAAAGGAGAGGTCAGACGAACGGCAGAGGCTACACACAGTTGAGCGATGTGGATGTGGCCTTGGGTGAGTTCTCGGGCCAATGGAGCACAGGCACAGAGATGCATGTCTCGCTGAGCACTTCCTGACAGTGCTGCAAACTCTCCAGCAGCAACTGAGGGTGACTCTGCACTGTCTCCACTGAATAGGGTCAAGGATCAAGAATCAAAGGTGAAGGGAAAACAGGAGGGGTTGGAGGGCAAAGGGAGGGAAAAGGAAACAAAGAGGTCAAGGAATGGACCTAAGAAAGAAACGGGGGCTCATAAACTTGCTCATTCCTCAAGCTTTTAGAGAAACATCTGCTGCCGTCTTATCAAGCTGATGTTCTATTAACTCTGGATCAGAGCCATCAGAGCTAATCCTGGATCAGGGCCATCCTGAATGAACATCTCTTCCCTTTATTATTCCTGGAATGGCATTCTTTGTCCTTTGCCATTTTCACCATATAAAATATCTGTATAGGTGTAGGTTTTTATGTAGGACAGCCAGCATGTATGTTTGCGTATGTGTGACATGTTGGTTTATGAACTACTATCTACAGCATTAGATAATAACTGTTAGTTCAGAGTTTCTCAAATCTCTTCCACATTTTAGAGGATTTCCTGCTTTAACACACCCCCTGTATCTCTGAAAGGACTTTTAATTGATTCAGGTGTTAGGAGCAAGTAATCCACTAAATGTGCAGGGCAGGAGGGTGCCAGTTGTGGGAAAAAACAATATTGATATGTACATTTGTTAATAAAACAGTGACGGAAAAAAGTCAGAAGGGCAGGTCAAGGTTATGTTAAATGGAATATTCAAAGAGGCCAAACTGACAAAGGCTAGAACTAATCTAACGTTTCACCACAACAACGCTGACATGATGGTACAGCCTAATGATGCCTTCAGCAAAACACGTAAATAAATAAATAAAACTTGCATTTAAGCCACAGATATTAAGGCCTAATTTCCAAGGCAAATAGGTTTTCATCAGAAAATAATTTAATATATAAGAACCCAGTATAGAGTGTATTTAACATTAGACATGCTCTGCTACACTGCTCAAAAATTTAGGGAACACCTAATCATCACATTATAAAGTCACATTATAAAGTATAATTGTGAACCAAAATCACCAGCTTTGATGCAAATGAAAGCAACAACAGGTGCACCTGAGAGGCAACATCGAGACAACCTCTAAAAGGAGATGGTTTTGCATCAGCCAAGAGAACATTATGAGCTTCTGTAATGAAACTGGATGATTTCTGGGTTTTACTTTGAACTGATGTTGATTTTGGTTTCCATTAACAGTTATGTTTTCAACTAATTACACAATTTATATCAGTAATGAATGAATCGTTCATTCATCAGGACCCGATACGTGATTAAAGTGTCCCCTTACTTTTTTACAGCTTTTGCTCCAGATGGAAATTTGATATACATACCAGGATTCTTTAGCTTTTTCTTTCAAGCCCACCCCAAAAACAAGCCCTAATCTACAGAACTACTGTTAGAGTAAGCAATCAGACATGTTTGTATCTGTTTACCAAGCAGGGCAGAGTTTCCGTCCCCCAGAGGGAAGCGTTGGTAGCGGGGCACATTAAATGGGGGGAGCAGGTGGAACTTTTTCTCCAGCAAGGGCTCCAAGCGTGAAGCAGATGGGTCAGCTGGGTGAAACAGGTTGTAGACTTGCTGACAGGCAGGACGCAGCTGAGCCACTAGAGGGCATCAGAGGAAAATGTTAACGACAACTTCAAAATTGCTCAACACTTCTGCTGTGCTGTTTAATGTAGGCGCAGGGTTTGGGTGAAAATACTTCATGATACATCAGTTTACAACATTGTCCAAATCTAAACTACGTCAATATTACAATACTTAATTTATGTGAGGATTGTACACCAATAAAGTAACCAATTATATATTTTAACCTATTATTTCTGTTATGCATTCAAAACAATCTTGTTTCTTTTGATACATAGAATTTAGTTTGCTTATTTTATTATGTTATGTAAAAAAAGGCACAAAATTAACTCTATAAAATGTCCTTATCATGCAGCAAAGACAATCCGAAGTCTGTCTTATATGTCAGCAATATGACAGCCATACACTACAGATGGCAAGGTCAGCTTTTAATTATTTTCTTTTTATTTAAAACCTTGACCTGTCATGCATATCTAAAGCTATTTTTTAATGCACCCGTGTCTAGAAACCCGTGGCAGACAATAATACTACACAAATTCTGACTTAACTGATTATTGTTGCAAATGATTGACCCTCTTGCACCTTCTGAGAGCGCCACATAAGCTTAAATACAATTCGAACACATTTTTACTACCATACTGTAATTATAGCAATAGTCAACATGTTGAAACAAAAATAAGCTTTTACCATCTAGCATGGGAATCACGGTCTTCCTCAGTGCAAGGACCAAACCCAGGGGGGAGCCAAAGAGGAAGAAGTCAGCCACTTCAAAGTCAAACTTCCCTAAGGGACCACTTTCCAGCATTGTACTGTTACTGGACCTGCGTGAGCCTGGGTCATTCCTTAACACACTGGAATGTAAACTGTGGACACAAAAACAACAGGGTTGGGGTCAACACAGGTTAGCCGATGCTAATCTAATGTTAGCCTGCTTTATCCTGTTCACATGCACCTTACATGTGGCCTTGGGGTCACTGTACTGTTGAAGGTCTCGACTGTGGAAAAGGTTTCAGCTGTTTAAATGA
The DNA here is from genome assembly GCA_034509495.1 of Acestrorhynchus altus. Lineage (NCBI taxonomy): Eukaryota > Metazoa > Chordata > Actinopteri > Characiformes > Acestrorhynchidae > Acestrorhynchus > Acestrorhynchus altus. Next base: position 17,671,029 of record CM067522.1, on the reverse strand, counting down.
TGGCGTGTGGTTATAATTCTGAAGGGCAGACCTCTTTTTTGGATCTCAATCTTCTCTAATCTACACTGGAATTTTGCATTGTGCTGTGTGTTGGTCAGTGCAATTTCTGCAGCTCTGTTTCAGCTGTAGCTCTGGTTAAGACAAACACCCTGAAACTTTAAACACCACTGATTTAAAAACCATGTATATATTTATTTAAATAAAACTTCAGCACAAAATTCTTTTTTTTTTTTAAATCAATATAGATGTGTTGTACCCTCCCATTCTTTAAAAAAATCAATATTGCCACATATAAGCTTAGACTAAGATAAATGGAGAAGCATTTCTAATCATATTTATTATTTCCCAGCAATAACCCTTAAATTAAACCTCACAAGCTCAATGCTTGTTAAGAAAGTGTTAAAATGTTTGATTATGCACACTATATGTAATGAAACAGCATATCAGAGCAAAAGTGGCCATCATTGCAATGTGTCCAAAGTGTTACTTGCACAGCAAGACATACCTGGTCAGAAAGGCTTGGTGTTGCTTAACGGTATCGATTTCATAGGTGGAGGAGTCACTTCTTTTTCGGTGAAGTTGTCTTCTAGAGTCATCAGGACCACCAGAGCGGGGGATGTCGATGTTACTGCGGCTGAGCTGACGGCTGCCCTCCAAGGTGGACAGCGGAACTGGTGAAGATGTGTCATGGCTACAGTTGATGATGATTCCAGGAGACAGAAGGTCTGGGTCCTGGGGGGTGGTGTGCAACAGAATGATAAAAAAGAGTGTTGCAAACTAAACAATGCTTGGGGGGGGGGGGAGCTCAGTGGATTTAAGCTCCTCACTTGTATATGTGCAGTATCCAAGTTACTGCTTCCTATAATGGTCTGAGTTGCCTGTTTATACATTCCGACCAAATGTACACAAATAAGCTGTTTTGTAAGGTATATTTAACATTGTCAGTTAATATATTTCCATCATGGTAGATCCACTGCTGAGCAGATGTTATGGATAGAAAGTGTAAATAATAATTAGAAGTAAAATAGACAATTTCAGAATAAAACAACTAAACTTAAAAGCTAAAAAAAAACTATAACATATGAGGACAAAATAATAGGATTGTGAATAATTAAGTAAATAAACAAATACATACACACATATATACATACATATGGCACTTATGTAGGTTGGTGTCCAAAAATTGGCCATAAACAATTAAAGCAAAGACAGGGAGAAGCTAATCTGGAAGACGTTTTTTTTTTTTTAAATGAAGAGAGGGAAATATTAGCATCAAGATGTAGAGGAATAGAGTTCCACAGTTTCGGGCCAGCCACACTAAAAGCTCTATCACCAAAAACGCACAACCGAGATGGTGGAACAGAGAGTAACTGGGTAGCTGAGGACCAAAGAGAGCATGGGGGTGAATACTTATGAAGAAAGTAAAGGTGCCAGACCGTACACAGACTTCAAAACCAACACATGTATTCTACACTGAATGCAGAATTGTACAGGGAACCAATGTAATTGTGTTAAAGTGGGAGTTATGGACTGGTGTATGTGACACACACTGCAGCTTCTTCAGTCCACAGGCTAGAAGACCAAAGAGAACAGAATTGCAGTAGTCAGGCCTCGATACCATAAAATAAGGTCTTACCTGAACACTCACCACACTCCCACGCCGACTACTGCTTTGGCTTTCACACACTGTTTGGCTACTGCTGCAGAGAGCATCAAACCCCAGAATTCCCCCAACACAGTCTCCTATCAGACACACCTAGATAACAAAGATAATATGGACAACAAAGATAAACCCAGGTTGTGTTATATACAGTGTAATTCAGCAGTAGGACATATATTTCTCAATGAAAATAGATACTACACACCGACATGCCAAAAATAATTGGACAACAGTATGTAAATTGACTACAAAGTGGTGTGACCTCAGGGAACAGCTTGGGAATGTCCACATCTGTGTAAGTTGTGACATGTTGTGTGGGCATTTTATATTCCCGCATGTAAGAGACTTTGAGGTCAACTTGAAAAAGGTTCTTGGGCCTGATGAGACCAAAATGGAGCATTTTGGCCAACAAACTAGACACAACGTTTGTCAGACACCAAACACTGTACATGTGAGTGATGGCATCATCTGCAGGGCAGTTGTGGCGGTCAGAAATCTATAGAAACCTTTGAAAAGTTTAAAGCTTTTAATCAAAAATGGCCACTTAATAGTCATTGAGGCAGGATGGCTGGGGCTTCTTCAGGATTGGAACAGTTACAAATTGTTTGAAGCATTTCGGAAAGATGGCCAGCTTCAGAGAAACGTTCAAAATCGGTGTGAATACCAGAGCAAGTTGAAATGCGCAGGCTTTGTGCACTTGACCGGAGATGCTGTATGGGCCAGCAACTTTCAGGATATTTACTCCCTCAAACGCTTTCCTCAAGTCTTTCTCTGCGATGATGAAAGCACCATTAGCACTCTTAGCACTGCTGGCAGCAGCCTCGAAGCAAGTGTAGAAAGAGTTCAGCTTGCTAGACGTTTGCACTTTTGTAATCCATTTTCGTCTGCAACAGTGTGGGAGTTCAGAATGTCACAGATGGTTTTATCCACCCACTGCTTCTGGTTGGAAAATGTTCTGACTGTGGTTTTTGGTGACTGTATCTTCCACTAGTTTCCCAATAAATCCCACCACCACTTCTGTAAACACGTTGATGTTCTCTGAGCTGCATTGGAACATATCCCAGACATTTAGAGCATCCTGCAGGGCATCCACTGATTGGTTTGTCCAGCGTGCGACTTCTCTCTGAGCTGTGGCGCCTTGTTTCAGCCTTTGTTTGTATTTTGGCATGAGGAAGATGTAGGCATGGTCTAATTTACCAAATGCTGGATGAGACTGTGCTGTGCTTGAATGGAGTGTGGTAGTGGTCCAGTGTCCTTTCACCCCTGGTGGGGCAGGTTAATAGAAACAAAGGTGTTCCTCAACAAACTATCACAACAAAAGTGTTTTTATCATAACTACTGTGAAAAGAAAAGAGTCAAAAGTAAGTGAAAGTGGTTGGAGCACTCATGACATCAGCCAAACGCACCATCACCATCACCATCATACAGATAACATTGCTTAGAGCAGACAAATACTTAAATAAAGATGCTGACCTGCCCTGAGAAGCTGGTCCCATCCAGGGACCGGAGGAAGTCTGAATAGACCTGATTGGCTCGACTGATTACAGTTGCCACTGCATCCTGATACTGTGGAGAGGAAGTTGCAAGGAGTGGAAGAGCAGCCAGAGGAATGTGGTCCTGACTACTGGACAGACAGCCCTCGTCATAGCTGTATGGGCTCAGACTGTGAAAACACAGAGTGCACGATCAGTGGTGTTTCAACTGGAAGACAATTTAAAGTGTTTGTGTTTATTCAGCTGCTGTATTGTGTTCTAGTTAAGTCTGCTTCTCAGGTAATCCCAGCAAACGTATTCCACAGTGACTGCTCACAGGCGTGGTCCAGCAAAAAGTCGATCAGAGGTTTAAAAATTGATAACGCAATGGGAAAAGTTCAGGATTTACAATGGTTGACACTGTTTCTACAGATATCTGTTTGATATACTGTGTAAATCTCTGTAAAATGAATGTAACCTAAGTCCAGGGTGTGATGATGGCGTGTTTAAGAGGTTTGGTAGTGAGTGTGAAGGAGTATGATGCCTGTAAGGTTTGATGGTGAATGTGAGTATCATAGTGTATATGAGAGGTTTGTCTGGTAGACAAATGACAGATTTGGTAGTGAGTGTGAGAGAATCTGAGGGTGTGTGTGAGGTTTGGTGGTGAATGTGTCAGTGTATGTGAGAAGTTTTGTAGTAAATTTGAGAGTCTGACAGTGTCGTGACAGGTTTGATAGTGATTAAGAGAGTCTGACAATGTAGTGACAGGTTTGATAGTGAGAGTGAGAGTCTGATGGTGAATGTGAGAGGTTTAATAGTAAAATAGTGAGAGTTACATTTAACTAGAGGCCTACAGACCATCTCATAAAGAATAAATTGTCACACAAAAATTAAGTTTGGCCTGTTTACTACAGATTAAAGTGTAAAAAAATCTCCTCTCTTCTTACTTGGACACCAAAGAAAAGGCTTCAGAGCAGATGGCTGGACAGGGCACCAGACGAATGGCAATATGGCCCAGGGCAGAGGGATAGTGTACACGCATGACTGTATCGAAAGCAGTGGTAATGGTGTTGACATCGCCTTGCTTGGAACTTTGTTCCCCACAGCCTGTGTCCAAAATGTTCCCGCCATGAAGAACAAGGATTAAGACATGGATCTTGGAGGACTGCAGGGACTGAGGACACAATTCATCCTAGAAAAGAAAACATGGATTCGTGGTTATTGGATGAGTAGGCTGTTGCCTAGGTGGGAAACGTGTATGGAAGGGTAAGATTGACAGATGGAAGACAGAATAGAGAAATAAAGAGGACACAAGATTGAGAGGTGTCAAGACAAATGAATGTCAAATCTGTCTCTTAAATGCCATGCAACTGTATAGGCAAACTCTCCCGAGAGTCTGCATCAGAGCTAAAACCATCTCAGCTAAAAATAGTGCTAATCAGGCATTTAAAACAGTGTGATCTCACATCCTTACCAGTTACAACACTTTGGGTTGCAATAAAAGCTCATTTTTAATATTCTGAACTCAGATGTGGGAATTAAAACTTTCATTAATTTATAAAAAGTGCAAAGAAAAACAGTTTTGTAGAATGAAAACAACACATTAGTATTTATTAAATGTACAACAGACGACTCTGGTTCAGTGACCTTTATAACATATCACCCTGTGAAACTTTACTGTTGGATAAACAAGATAAGAACATCAGCGGTTCAGTGCGAGAGGTCATCTTGCAACATGGTTCTTGTTGCTGCAATAATTGTCACTATCATACAGGACAAGGTCACTTGTGTTGTTTGGTGTTTTGAAGCCGGGTCAAGAGCAAAAACATCTACAGATTGCAGTTCTCGCAGAATCTGTGAGTGTGATTACAGTCAGCAGTGTTTCTTGTCAAGTTGTTGCTGTAGATCTTGGTAAATGATTGTACTGTGGTACATAATATGGTTGCTAAGGTGTTGCTAGGAGGTTGCTAACTAGTTTTGTTTGGACGCTTTTTGCATGAACACTATTGCAATAACTGACAAAACTGTATACAAGCACACTATTCCAGATTAACACAGATGTGTAAGAGTTGGAACTCAATGGAGTGGAATAATAAAGCTCAGAGCAAAAAAAAGTGTGATTGTCTACTGCTATCACACTTGTTTACTACCAGCACTTTTACATAAAACTCCACAATGTCCTGCCTGAAATACCAATAATATAGCACCCAAACACAATCTATACACTTTTCTTAAGAAGTGGTGTGAATATTGTATATTGAATGTCAGATAAACTCTATAGAATCACATTTCTATGCACTCATTTCTAATTCATTTAACTTCAGACAAAAGCTTTAGTATAGGAAGCGTTAGAATGTTCATATTGTTTATATTACAAAAATAAAAATGGTGGCATTACATTTCAGACTTTTTTTTTTTTTTTCAAAAACTGAGATGTGCTCTGGGTGGTGTGTGTGTGTGTGTGTGTGTGTGTGTGTGTGGAGAAAAATGAACTTCTATAAAATTATAATATTTTTGACATACAAACAGTACAGATAAATAATTGTTTTTCTTCGGCTAAGGACACTATTAATTATATACAAATATTTATACACAATTTACATGGTGGTTATGTGTGTGTGTGTGTGTGTGCGTGTGTGTGTACATGCATTCAATGTTCTGTTCCCAGTAGATGTAGTGTATTATTGAACTGAATATAAGAATGTCCATATCCATATCAACATTACACAGCACTTAAGCAGATACTTATTACCATCAACACCTTTAAAATAAGAAAATTTGCTTGAACATGACCATAAATAGGGAAAGTTGCACAGTTGGGGTGAGGGGTGGATCAGACATTGAGGTTTAGAGTGGGAATAGGAACAGGGGATTAAAGGCGTTCCTAATCTCCAGTAGTATAATAGAGGTCCTATTGTCACAATGATTGTCCTTTTCTAATATTATGATTATAATAAGAATCGTGTAGACAGCCTAATAAAACCAAATTTACAATATTTGTTTTAGATTTTGAGTTCCTATCAAAGAGGCTTTCATTTCAACAGTGAATTGTTCTATAAATATGTATAAAGCCCCAAAACATGGGCAAATATGACTGCTATAATAGAAGCCACTTACCTTTTTATCATAACTGTCAATGGATTTTCAGTTCTCTATTGATCACGATAATCAACTGTATGCCACAGATACACCACATTGAGAGTAGGTTTGAAGGTGCCAGAACATTGCTTTAAAATAGTGTTTGGAAGTTATCCGACATGGACTTCTCCAAGCAAATTCTCCAGTTCCTTGTTGCTGGGGATGCACCACAATTTTCAAAATGGATACTGGTTTTTGACATCTAAACTCATATCAAGATCCAATTTGACTGCTGTTCCTTCTTCTATAACATACACAGAGTGGAACAACATTCATTCTTGTATGAGTAAAATAATATTCATAAATAATAATAAAATAATAAGAGCCTGTAATCATAAAGTGTTAACCTGTTAGGGTTGGGTAAACTCCCCTATCACATACGATGCTCCCGATAGTAGGAGGGGGACGACAACAACGTTTCCTCCAATCTGAAGTCTTATAGAACTGCTGCCATTGCATCATTGTTGGGCAGCCAACACATTTGTAGGAAAGCGCCGGCAACTGAGAGCATGGCCAATTTTGCTCTCTCAGACTCTGCCTGCTGATGGCAAGCGGCATGACCCAGGATTCAAACCTGTAATCCTTGGATCATGCCAGCGCGTTAGACTGCTGAGCCACTCTGTGCCCCCTAGAAATAAACTAGGGCACTACACAATGCACTGTTAACATTTTATAATGACTATAAGAAATGGTGGTGAATATGAATCTGATCCATAAGTCTGATTCATTAAATAAGACAGAAATCTTGTGAATACCAAATGGTGCTTCAATACATGTTCCTTTGCAGTTTTTTTGACTGTGACATCATTAATTAAAGACTCAACAATTGTCAACATTTGCCACTCATAGAAGTACACTATGATGTTCAAAATATAATGCTGATACACCGACATGAGATGTATGTGCTATGTAAATTGATCATGAAGTGAGGCTACCTCAGATATGGTTCTACACATTCACATTCAATGCACATTTACATCCCACATGCCTATCTGGCAGGTCAGGGCAGTCTATAGCTTCCTTGAGATATGGGAGCAGAAGATGCCATGACACCAGAAAAGGTGCCTCACCTGGGCTTTTGAGGTTGCTAACTGGACCCTAAAAGGCTGCCACAACGTGGCATGGTCTGATGAGTCATGGTACCAATTCGAACTGATGGTAGGGTTTATGTGTGGTGCAGACCCTATGAACCCACAGACCCTCCTTGTCAAGGTACTGGCACTATCATGCTTCACTTGTCATGTGGGCATTCCCAAGCCATCCCCTGAGGTAACGTTACTTCATAATCAATTTACATAACACCCACCATCCCGTGACTTTGGGCGTGTCAGTGTAATATCATTAACCTAATTACTATAAACATGACTGTTACCTTCACATGTAACTATCGTTAAGAAAAGGAGGACAAGAAAAGCAAGCTATCACAGACACCCAAAATGATGCATTAGGGGAACTACTCTGGACATACACATATGGCTTTATTTTGGTAGTGCAAATTAAAGAGCCATTTATCAGGATACATCACACTGAGTCTGCCGCACTGCATACGATGCATTTACTGACGCATTTAAGACTCCCGACACATTCTTTCACAGTTACACAGACCAATGTGAGGCATGTTGACAACTTCATCAACAATTTTCACTACCAAAACTCATCCTTTAGTTTACTTACAGAATGGTGCCTGGTTATGGTGATGATGGGGATGTTAGCTGTGCCACGCATCTACAGCACGTGCAAAGGAACAAAAATACTACAGAAATAAATTGTTGATTTATGGCGTACGACACTTTCACCTGTTCAACTGTGTTCTGTTATGGAAACCTTTTCATGAAATTAATGATGAACGCATAGGCTTGCTGTCCAATGAAAAACATATCTGCAAAACAGTGGCTGTACATGAGAAGACACGTGTTCTTAAAGATAAATTGAAGTTCATGTAAAGGATCACACTTTACAGTAAGGGTACATTAGTTAACAGCTCTTACAACACGGATAAACATTACTGAATGGTTTATTAATGTCTCAACTTATTATGAGTCGACACCAATTAAAACCGTATTAAGCATTACTAAATATTTGACTAATTAAATATTTGTGAGGCAGCAGCCAATTGCGCACAGTGTACTCTCTACCTATAACTAACAATAGGAATAATAACTAACAAACTGTGTGGACAAAAGTATTGGGAAACCTGCTCATTCATTGTTCTTCTAATGTCAAGGGTATTGGCTGCCACTCGCTGATGTGTTGGTTGAGAGCTGAATGTGATTGTGTAGGGTGTTGACTGTAAGGCATCCATGTGTATCTTGAAAGGAGCCATTTAATTATCAAATATTCAGTAATGCTTAATAATGTCTTAATCAGTGTCACTTGGGCTCTGAGTGAGACTCCATAAGTCTTAGCACAGTCTAATGTGTTAGCACTATGATCCAAAGATCATAGGTTTGAATCCCGGGGCATGCCGCTTGCCATTGGCAGCCAGAGTCAGAGAGTGCAAAATTGGTCATGCCCTGTCTGGGTGGGTAGATAGCGCTCTCTCCCCACATTACACTCAGTGGAATGCTGGCCAGTACGGGTGTCTGTTAGTTACTGTATCTGAGCTGGGAACCCGCAATGGCGGCAGTTCAAAAAGAGGTGGTTGCTGGCTCGACGTGTATCACAGGAGACATGTGCTTGTCTTCGCCCTCCTAGCATCAAGAGCACTGAATGTGATTGGTGGAGAGTCGGTTGCGTAATTGGCACTTTCAAATTCAGGGGAAATTTGGGATAAAATAATAACTAAAAAATGTATAATAATAATAATAATTATTATTATTATTGTTATAATGATGTAATGTTTAATACTACAATAAGAACTGCAAATTGTTACTCTTATTGTAAAGAGTTACAGTATATACATAAAATACAGGTAATTAAGGGTCATTCTGGAGCATTTCTCTAGGTCATTCCAGAACTATTTACACAGTATACAGCGCATATACAGGGTTCAAATGATGGAGAAAACTCAGACATTGTTTTTCATTGGACGGTAGCAATAAAAACCAGTCCTCTTTCATTATATATTCCCAATTTCAATTACCTTCCAACAAATGAAAAAAATATAATACTATATTTATATATGTACAATACAATAGTTATTTATGATTTTCCATCCCCATAATGACAATCAAAAGGAATGTACGTACCTCATCAAGCCTCTCTTCACTGGCTGTTCTTGTATACTCTCCCATTTCCTGGTACAGCTCTTCTGTCAAATAATAAATAATTTCAGTGAATAACAAACATACATCCTTATATATATATATATGTGTGTAAAACCTGTTACAAATACAAATCAGATAGTACAAATAGTAAATCTGACTATGCAACACCTGCTTACTGAATGTTTCATTTGAAATTGTGAGAATGTACTGCATTACTATCCATGCCATGATTGGATTTATGAATCTCACCAAGTTAAATAGAACAGCATAAGACTGAGCAAAGTCGTTTAAAAGCATTTGGTAAGTACCTGTAGATTCTTCTAGATCCCCGGCTTCAATCTTATCCATGAGATCATTGGAGTTCCACTTGGCAATCTCCTTAGGAAAGATCTCTTCACTATCTGAAAAGTCTTCTGTTTATCAAAGAGCAACAGAACACATGTATTAATGAAATGAATCTTAAATAGAACATACATTCACTTGTATATTGTATATTACTTGGGATTGCAGTGCTACCGGGAAGAAAGATAAAGGTTACCAAGAACAAAGTAAAAAATGATTTATTGAGCTACACATACAGAAGTAGTGTCTCCCAGTATGGTGTCGGGTTTAACATGAATGGAGTTACACAGGTTCCTAATGGTTTCCTGTGACAATCCATTCCATCTTGAATATTCTCAATCTATTCCTGCAGATTCAGCAGAAATTGCACCCCACACCATGACACCAGGCCTTCTGGGCATGTGGACAGTCATCATAACAGCCTGTTTGCATGCAGTCCTGAACCATGGAGCTATCTGCCAATCCAACATGATGACTCATGGATGCTTGTCCAAAGTCAAACTGTGGCTGCTGTCTCTCTCTGCACATCAGACAATCCGTTGGTTCTTCCTCTCCATGGTCATGTAGGCCCGTCACAATGCTAGTGCGTGCCTTCTTCTTTCCACGGCCACCAGTATGGCGCATAATACTTTGATAAGCTCATGTTGCTTACCATACTGGTGTCGTACGAATCAAACCTCTCTCAGACTCGTCCAACTGCTGACATTGCTGTCAAAATCTTTTTGGCATACTACCCTTGCAAAAAGGATGCTACCAACACAACAGCATGAGACAATGGGAAGCCATGGAATAGGACGATCTTGTAGAGTCAGTCAGGTACAGCAATAAAGCCCACCCTTGCTTATGTCACATGCAACCGTGAAACATGAATAATTTGCATGTCTGTTTGCATGACAATGTCAAACCTACCCAAATTGAATTACTGATGGTTGATTCCTGGGTGCTGTGTTCTTCAGGATGGAACTTTTGTGGCAACATTTAAAGAATGATTTAATGTCCCATATGCTTATTTTCTTCATATTCCAGTATTTGCATGAAATATGTGAGTGAATTCAGGACACTGAGCAACTAGATGTCAAAACAAATCTTGACAGCAGAAATGACCACGTCTAGTAACATTTCAATGATTCTGAGAAATACCAGGTGCCCAGAGCAACATTTTGATGTAAGCAGTGTTGGTGGTAACAAATTTATATTATAGTAATGTAAACGTGGTAAATGTGGATTGCTGTAGAGGTTGTGTTGTTGTCACTTCTTAAATTTGGACCTGCTTGTAGTAATGCTTAAAAAAGGCAAATCAACCCAAATTTGACTTTAAAAAATCAGGAAGAGTTAGGAGACTATGGAGTGGTGGGACACTGTTCTACTGTGCAGTATCACCTGCACAAACCCATCACTAGTCACCAGTCAGTATCAAAATAGCTTAAGTATCAAGTAATATCTAAACAGGCATTTTCAAGCTGTCGTACTCACCAAAGGGGGTGTTATGAGCACTGATCATGCAAGGTGGCCAAATAATTGCCAAACATTTGCATATTTAACTCTTTATAAAGTACATTTGTGTGACTCTTAAAAGTTTCATAATGCATTATGATATCTGTTCACAAGAACACTGCATATATTAGGGTTGTAATGCACTAGAACACAAGTTTGGTGTAATTTATGTATTATAGATGTGATTTCTGTACTGGTGGAATCCGTGGTTACTGGTTTCAAAATCAAACAAAACATACACTAAGCTGGTCAAGAGCAATGGATAAGAATAAATAAATAAAGAGACTAGATCTTGAAATTATTTATTTGTATAGAGTTTAGTGTTATTTTATGTTATTTTGCATCTAAAAAAATTGATTTATGTAAAAAAGTGAATTCATGTTCATAATTTCATCCAAAAAGTTACAGCCAGATTTTATATTCATTACATGTGACATATTTAATATATTTTTTGTTTTCCGGTTGACCAGGATGACTTACAGCTCATGAAAATCAGAAATCCAGATTCTCACATTAAGCATTTAAATTCAGGCTTGAATAAATAAGAAATCAGTATCAAAATTAAAACAGACTTGAAAACCTTGAAATATATCACTTGTAATGAATATAAAACATATGAGTTGTTGTTTTTAGATGCACTAGTATATGATTAGTTTGGATAACATTAGCTAGCAACCAAGCTAAAAACAGTGCTGTCAGGATGGTGTGCTGAACAGACAAATACTAGGGCCGTGGAGATAAACAGTGTGGTTGTAGCTTCTACAAGGACTGCCAAAGACAGTTGGAGACAAGGGGTCTTAAATACAACACAACATTGACCACACCTGGGACATGATAATGAAGAGGCAGGGTTACAAAACTGACACAGCTGGGAATGGACGGAGTGAGGGAGGAGACAAGGACAAAACAATCCATGTGCTTCTAAGAGAGAAACCACAAGGAAGACAGGAGGACTGAAACTACTTGTCTTCTCGCAGTGGATTTTGTACACATCTACAGTTATATTGTAAATGTATTCTTTGCTCTTCAAGAAATTCAGTAAAGTTTCATGATTTATGTTGCACATGAATGACAACCATATGAATACATGTCAAAGTTTCTAATTCTTGCATTCTCTTTCCTTCAATCACAATTTAATTAAAAAACCTTCATCTCTAAACCTTCATGTCAGCTGTACAAGAGGAGGATAAAATCTTCATAGCTCAATTTATTGTGAAATTTTAACATTACAAAAGGTGATTCCAACAGAAAAAAATGGCAAAAACAGACATACAAGGTTTTTGCATTTCCATTCCTTGTCTGCCACAGATTTGATCAATTCAAAAAGCAAATTTCTTTCAAATAAATGTAAATCAGGACAGATTGTTGAAATGCATATAAAAAAGGCCATTAACAATAGATATTGGATGGTTGAAGGCCAGATTCCAAACCTCTAGAGCATCTCTACTGTGGTCATATCTCCCATTGGCTTTTAATAGATCAGGGGTCACCAACCCTGCACCTGGAGAGCAACCTTCCTACAGGTTTCAACTCCAACCTAAATCTAACACCCCATTCAGCCAATCAGGAATTTCTAAAGGCAGTAATCAGTTGGATCAGGTGGGCTGGATTATGGTTGAATCTAAAGCCTGCAGGAAGGGAGTTCTCCAGAAACAGGGTTGGTGACACCGGTACTAGATCTTAAAATTCAGCAATTTCAATGAATCACATATGTATTATTTTCCAGGATTGTGATAATACACAAAACAGACAAAACTGAAAAAGACAATACTTCTTTTTTTAAACTGCAGATATTGATGTTTAAAATCTTTAAAAGTGCAAAGAAATGTTTGATTTTCAATATTAATAAACACATTAATATACACACAAGACAAGTGAAATGGAAAACAAACATTGAATAGTACAGCAATAAACAGTAAAGAGTACACACAACAATAATGAGTCTTGTGAAATGTACACTTAAATTGTGCTGTTCTGTACTTAAGTTCTGTTATTTTCTAATATGTTCTACTAATTTGTACTAAAGCACAACTAAAATATTACAATTACACTAAGTATACTGGTCATATGTTATTGTTTCCACTCTTCTGCCGTTTTGAAGGTGTGTGTGACAGTGATGATATGCAGTATTACAACTTAAAATACTGTAAATTAAAGCATGGTGCCGGGAGTGCATGGATCTGGGGTTGTGGGTTCAATTCCCACTCAGGTCTCAGTCTGCGAGGTGTTTGGTGTGTACTCCATGTGTCCAGGCAGGTTTCCTTTGGGTACTCTGGGTTCCCCGCCAATAATACACATTGTAGGTGAAATTGATGTGCTATTTGCTAATTGAACTGTTTTCATAAATATTCTAATTACATCATTGGACACACATTTACATATGTAAACCTAAAAATGAGGGTCCTTCAAGGGTTCTTTAGTGTAAAAATGGTTCTGTATAGCACCATGTACACTCAAAGAACATTTTGCATGATTAAACGATTTAATCATTTGCAGCTTGAAAGGGTTCTTGGAAATGATGAAGAGTGTGCTGTAGAGGGTTCTGTATAGAAATGTTTTGAAAAGGGTTCTACAGGGCACCCAAAAAAGGTTCAATTGTTACAATGTCAATCTTGTATTAATAGAAGAACCCACGATTACCTAGGGAACCCTTTTCCAAAAGATTCTATGTAGAACCTTCTACAGTGCATTCTCCATGAGCAAAGCAAAGAACACTTTATGGTACAAAGAACAGTAAATTTATTATTAATTAATATATTAAGTGTATCTTAGTAAACTAGTGCATCTAAAAAATATAATATTGTGAAAAAAAAACATTTTTGTTCATAATTTAATTCAAATACTGTATTTGAATATATTTAAAAAATATTTTATATTTTTTAATAATTTATATATTTTATATTCATTACAATTCAAGTGATTTAGTCTTAAGTACAGAAGAGCACAACTTAAGTATACTTTTTACAAGGGAAGATGCTGGATGTGTAGGTCAGTCATGTACACTACCAGTCAAAAGTTTCAGAACTTGGGTGTTCTAAAATTTTTGACTGGTAGTGCATTGATTTCATTAATTTGCATATCACTGGCTTTTTGAAGGTGAAAGGGTGCACGGGAAACCCACAATCAAACACAGCACAGGCAAGGCAAGTGGACAGCGACAGAGTGCAGGAAGGCTTTCCAGGGCATTCCCTCTTATTGCATCTGCAGACCCAAAGTATGCTGGGTTTCTGGGTAATATAAGAAGTAGTCTGTGCCAGGAAGACATGCAGTTTGAGGACAAAAAGAAAGCAACAGCACACTAAGTAATGGACAGTAACTAGAAAACAAACAGTGAAGGAGCTGCATGGACGTTTTTCAAATGAAAGCTGAAAGTACTGTATTAATGTCATGCCAGCTTTATATAATAAAAGTAGGAATGCAACAATATTAGTTGGCTGATGATGGAACTTCGTTGTAGATATTCATGCAAATGTCAAATAATTGACATTTTTTGTTATAAACAAATCGAAAAAGGAGTGTGTGCAAAATGATTAATCAAAACAGTCCTGGGGGCAGAACAAACAATTGGTTCAGAGAATAACCAATTAAAATAACCAGTAAGATTTAGAGACCTGTATCTATCCTTAGTTATATGTGGATAAAACCTGGATAGATGTTGGGAAATGGATCATTAAAGGTTAATTAGCTAGCTTTCCATGCCGTAATAAAAATTTCTTAAAAACAAATATTAAAATCTGAATGTCACACATTCCATGCAATACATCCACATTTAAAGCTGTTTCGAAAGCTCCACCTACTGGTTCTTCTAATTGGTTATTGTCTGAGCCAATTGATTTTGTTCTGCCTCAGAGGTAGAGCTGCCTCCAGAACCGTTTTGAATAGTGATTTTTCACGAGTTCACTTAATGCATCATCCACTTGTTGTAATATATTAAAAATAAATCACTCAAAAACAAAAAATATATATTTTTTAAAAATTTGTAAATTAAAAAAATACTTCTGCATTTATGCAGCTACGTCACTGTCATTCTTATGCATTTCATGTGAAATAAATGAACAAACCTCATTTAAACATACCTTGCCCAACAAATATTTTTAGTGTTGCATGAACATCAGCATAAGCATACAGCATATGTTTTAACAATATTACACAAACCACTTCACACATCCACTCACTCAGAAAGAGGCAATATTTACCATGTGCATCAAAGAACTCATCATCAGAGTTATCTTCAGAGTCACGCGCAATGCTCTGCATCCTCCATTCGGAGATACTCTGATGAGATGGACTCACTAAAACACAAAGACAATTAGCTCCACTTGTGACATTACAGACATAAATGCAGGAGTTTTGCAGAACCTTATGTACCTTTATTTTGGATTCAGACATTTGCACTGTCAATAGTAAAAAGCACTGTAATACTGTGTAGTGTAGTGAGTGTAGAAACAAGGAGTAGGCATTAATGTTAAGTGTATGTATTAAGATCACTGTATGATGGTAAACTATTAAAATGTAAACTTGAGAGGCAGAACCTGAACCCGAGAGCCGGTTACGTCTCAACAATGTGTGATCAGCGAGTAATCCAGCTCGGACAACAGCTAAATTAACTCATTTCTGATTGAATTAAAACTTAAATATCTTTAAATGCCAGCAGTCTTCCGGTGTGTACTCAATCTTCACACAGACTCTGACTGATCAGTGAGAGGGGGCGGGGCCAGTGATGACACTGATCTAGATATTGGTTTTTAGAAGTAATGAGAAATATGGTTATGCTTGCACTCATTCTTTGCTCACACAGTGTTCAAATTCAGAATAAAAGTCCTGAGAAGTGATGATACTGATACGTACTTGATATGTACTTTTTGGTGGAAAAAAGTTTAACAGTTTTAAAACTTCACTCATGTTTGGTGAATCAAACGTTCTGTTATATTTTTATTCCCACATCTCAGTTAGGATAGCGAAACGTTTTTGTTAGAGCCTCAAAAACATTAGAAAAAGTGCTGCAGCTGAAATTGCTTAACCTTAAGAACCTAATTTTATGGGATGTTTTCATAGTTTGACGTACTTTTTTTCACCAAAACCTTCGAATAGTTAGGAGTATATTTCAGGAGATCCTAGACTACTCCATTTTTTCTTCGTTTGAGATGTAAAAATGAACATACAGGTTGAGTATGTACATGTGCACAGGTGGTCTTGCAGTTTGTAATGATATGTGTATCATGTCTGTAGGTTACTCAGATCCTGAATATGGTATATAATTGCCTGGATCTCGGGTACTAAGAGTTAATTACTGCCGCCCCCATTTGTTTAGTATTTCCCAAAGTGGAACAAACATCTAACTGCCTGCATGTAAAGAGACAGATCATAAGTTCAGATTCCATCAACACTAGAGCTCTCTAGGGTCAGACATCTTAGAATAGGAAGACAGACATACAACAAACAGTAAACAATCCCCAAACCATGAGTTACAGCAATCCAAACACACAAACCCACACACCTCCTCTTTTAGATGATCTGGAGGACCTGGATGATGTGGACCACTGCTTAGTCAGTGTACCTCTTGCTTGTAGGGTGTCCACCACCATAACCTCTTCTCCTGGAGTTGGGCTCAGTGTATTCTGAGCTTCCTGGCTCTTCTCAGGGAAGGAGTCTGTCCCACAGCTGGCCTCTGTTGCCTCCTCAACATACTGTGCCATTTTCTGGGCGAGGGCCAGCTGGGTTTCCAGTTCTAACTGGCGGATATCTTCCATGGTCAGACCATACCACTCATCCTGCCAGCACCAGGCCTGTCGGTGGGCACGCACCATCACCTTCCTCAGGCCTGCCAAATGTATATGAATGTTTTTTTAGACAGTAATTCATATGCATTTTCATTTAGTTCTGAAATCTTAATCGGTTAAAGCATCAGTAGCTACATTTACATTGACTTTCTATAGATGAACAAAAATATGTTTTTCATACAAAATATTGTGTAAAAAAATCAGATTTTTCTGTCTTGAGAGAAAATAATCAGATTAAATACAGGTTAAACGTTGGGCTGGGTGATAGGGACAAAAAATATTTCTTTATATATTTTAGCTGAATGGCAATAAATCATATATGATATGATATATGAGATGGAAAAAAAGCAGAAAACATTATTCAGAACATTATTTAGAAACTTTAAAACTTGGTATAAATATTATCACCTCAGCCCATATCCCGCTCTGTTTATATGCCAAAATAGATAAAAACATCAATCTAAATATACTGATATATCACCCAGCCCTTGTTAAACTAACACGATATAT
>CM067522.1:17530927-17648427 GCA_034509495.1 Acestrorhynchus altus | reverse complement strand
CCTATACTTTTCTTTTCTCTCTCTTTTTCACAGCACAGCCCTCCCACTCACTCTCTTCTTTAACCCTCTCTCCAGCTCCTCCTTCTTGCTCTCTTTTTCTGAGCAGCAAGCGTGTAAAACACATAACCAGAGGCATGCTGCCACTGATGTCATGGTTGTCAGGGTAACAGTAGTGCTGTGATTTGAGAGTGGGTCATCATGGGTCATTGGTGGTGCAAGCCAGAAACGGCCTCACTCTTCCTGGATCATGCAAATTCCAGACCCAGTCAGAGACCCGATGTTATCAAATGCTTATTACAGTAAAATAAAAAAATATAAATATAATACAAAAACTTAATTTTAGTCATGGTCAATTTCAATGGTAGTTAGAGGTCTACAGATTTCATCATACAATGAGGAGACTGAAACTGAAAGGAGCTTCAAGATGTGAATAAGTGAATCTATAGACGCTTGCGGCACTGAGCTATAATATGGAAGAGTAGGTGTAAGATTAAGATAAGATATTTGAATTAAGCAATAGAACACAAGAGGAAGTGTGTTATTGTGAAATATGTTGGTGTGATGAAGCAGACACGAGTCGAAGGCAAGTTATTTACGATAACAAACAACATCAAGTGTTCTGTTGCTTTTATACAGCAGCCTTAAGTAAAAAAAAAACGTAATAATAATGAACTGAGGATGTTTTGATGCTAGCATTTCCTTCCACCAAGTTATAGTTCTGTAACTGGCAGCTTGTTGCTAAATCACAGTACTGACCTCCACTCACTCACTGCACAGCGAGCAGCTCCTCCCCCAGCTCCTTTCTCAGACTAACACATTAAACTCCACTCACTCACTGCACAGCTAGAAGCTCCTTTCAGTTTCAGTCTCCTCGTTGTATGATGAATTATAAATGACTAATCCAACTTGAAATCCAGCTAAAATTCAAACTTTTCCAGCTGATTAAAATCTAACTTCAAATGCCAAAGGAGCTACCGGTGCATGTTTACTGCTCCATGTGTACATGCTCATCATGCTGGTGGACTGTTTGTTCTCTTCTTTCTCTTTCTTATCAGTGTTCAAATTTCAGAATAAAAAAATGATCATGATACCTTCATAAATAGCAAAAATAATGAAGGACATATTATTAGAAATGTTAATTCAATCTTATCTTCACAAACAATTCATGCATTTTTAAAAACACTCCAGATGATCATTTTCCAACAGGAGTTCTGAGATATAAAGCGTTTTTTCCAAAACAAACATGAAGACAAATTTGAGTAGCGTAGGATCTCCTGAAAATAGCAATATCTTCTATGTGTGACATCAAAGTACAAAAACATCCCAGAAAATTGGCTTAGGGTTCATTGCTCTGTCCTACATATTGTATTTTTATGTCTGAAATGTGTACTTTAATCTGCCAGGTCTGTTTTTATATCTTACACTGTGGAACTTACATACAAATAAATACAAAATGTTAGAAATATGTTAGAAATTAGTTTGTCGGGAATGTTCTGTTTCTTACAGATATGGTATCATAATAAATCACACTGTAACAGAGCCTCACAGCATTGTGGCTTCACCTGTATCATGTAGAGCTGAGCAATCCGATACTCTTCTACGCTCAGAGGCATGGGGATACGATATTCTTTGATTAACATCCTGGAGACTGTAGGAGAAGAATGCTTGAAGAAACACTGCAGAGGTGAGGGGAGAGAAAGGAAGGGAAGGGAAGGGACTGGAGATGAGAGAAGAAGCCAGATGTGTCAAACTGCTGCCGAGGTCACCGTCACCAAAACCTAAAGATAATACAGAAAAAAAACACTGCTTAATTGTGTTCAGTAGTGGCTGAACTGTTCCTGAATATTTGGAACTAATCCCTGATTATCATTTACTTCACCCAACAAAGCAGGCCTTGAGACGTGATAAGCTTGTTAGATAACAATCCTGTAATCGAGTTTTTTGCACCACAGGTGATGAAATACATTCAGTCCTTATACATTCAGTATATGTACTTATTTTGTTTTGTACTTTAGTTCCATTATTTTGGAACAACACATTTATACTAAAGCACTACTGAAATATAATTACAATTATACTAAGTTACCCTTTTTAAAAAGGTTCTATATGGAACCATCTACACTCCATTCTCCATTCATGGTGACAGTGATGATACAAATGTTAAATGTTAAATGTGTCACACAGCTTGTAGAAGTTGTGGAATCGATTTCCGCTCAGGTCACTGTCTGTGAGGTGTTTGGTGTGTTCTCCATATGTCCATGCAGGTCTCCGGGTTCCTCACACCTCCCAATAATGCACGTATTAGGTGAACTGGATGTGCTCAATTGAACTGGCTGTGTTTTAATAAATATACCCATCTAGTTTGTAAATCTCTATTATATTGTATTTACATTTTTATTTACATCTTAATTTGTATTGTATTTAGTTGCTATTCATGTAACTAAGCTACTAAATGCCTCAATTTCCCTCAGGATCAATTATGTATGTATGTATCTATCTATCTATCTATCTATCTATCTATCTATCTATCTATCTATCTATCTATCTATCTGGTCAAATTACAATATTAATTTAAGCACTTTTAATGTGTTTAGTGTTCAGTCAGGCAGCTCTGATATAATTCAACTGAATTAGACCAGTATATGGCCAGTATACCCATAATATAGTAAGTGTACCTTTTTAGTAGTGATTTACTAGAAATCAGAGGTTCCAAATTACAGAACTTAAGAACAGAACAGTGCAGTTTAAGTTTACTTAGTTTTTGACTAACTTTGTTAGAATGCAAATGTCATACAGAAACCCTCCAACCCTATTTGTTTTTTTTTTCTAAAACAAATCAAAAATGCAATCAAAAAGAATTCATTGTTGTAAAATTAAACCCTTTCCAGATATTCCTGTGAAATCCACCGATCAATTAATTCCATCCATTTTAAGTAAAATCAGCTAAATAAAGCCATTGCCTACTGTACTCTCCCAGTCTGGGCAGAAGATTGCAGAAAAACTGGCTTTTTCCGACCTGAGATTCTCCAGCTCAACTGCCTGTAGATCTTGAAAACTGCTGAAATCTCTGGAATTCCCTTTAGGCAGTTTCTGGTTCAGTTGTGTTCACCCTTAGTGCTGTATAATACTTATAAACAGTAAGTACTCAGAGGCTAGGCCATACAGCAGTTATATGTCACATGATCATAAGTCTGCCTAAGCCTGAAATGGATTAAATCTAAGGAAGTGATTGGGTGCACCACAAAACACCACTCAGGAATAAAGACTTGTAAGAGGACTTCGTCGGCTAATATCAGAGCCAGGAGACGTCAAATGAGGCTCTACCTCCCAAAACACAGACAATGTAGTTTTAGCAAAACACAAGTTAGAAGACTGTCTTAACATACTGGCTACTTTGTTTACACAATCACTGCTTATAAACAGTGTAATCATTTCAATAAAATTAAATATAATAATAATATATATTTTCACACTATATATTATTATTATTAAAAGCATTATTCAGAGCCTGTTTTGTAATTTTCCATCTCGTTTAATTTTGCAGATTAGAGAGAACTTGAAATATAAGCATGCATTTATTATTAACTTTTAAAGTTATTTTGCAATTCTGACTGAGAGCTGCACAATGTGCTTTCCTTACACTGAGAAGCTTAGCTCAAGCTCAAGCTCTTAAAATACACAAAAACATGTGCATAATAAAGGCAATGTGTAATAAGTTACTATATATATTGCATGCAGCACAAATTACCTTTTAAAGCAAAAACAACGTATATAATAGCTTGTTCCCTTTTATACAACCCTGACTAGAGTACTGAGTGGCTCCATACGACATCTGTAACACAGAAAACTGCTAACCTTCACTTGTTCCCACCTGAATTAAATCCCAGTTTAAATGCCAAAGCAGCCTTCCAGTGCCTATTTACTGCTCTAGCCACAGGTACATGCTCAACATGCATGCAGACTCTGACTGATCAGCAAGAGTGGGTGGAGCTGATGACATCACTGACCCAGATATTGGGTTATAGATCACACAGTGTTCGAAGTATAACATCCTGAGAGGGGTAATATTGATACATACATACATATAATAATATACATAAATATATATATAAATAATAAAGTACATGCAGGTTGTTGTTTTTTTTGGTTTTATTTGAACCACTGTAACGTATTTGGAACAATGTATTGTTATAGATATCTTTTTCAATCTAATCTTTACAAATAATTCATCAAATCATTATTGAATTACCAAACATTCTGGATGATTGATTTCCAACAGGACTTCTAAAGTGTTTTTAGTTTTTAGTTGTTTCAGCAAAACAAAAACAAAACCCAGAGGAACCTAGAATGCTATAAATATGCCTGAGTGTTGGGCAGGTATGTTTGAGAACATTTGCTAAAATCATAAAAGGTGTGAGAAGTGAGAGGGAGAAGGAGAGAGAAGACGGGCTGTGTGTGTGTGTGTGTGTGTGTGTGTGTGTGTGTGTGTGTGTGTGTGTGTGTGTGTGTGTGTGTGTGTGTGTGTGTGTTTCTGTGAGAATGAGTTTTTGACAAACCAGTGAAGCATTCATGTGAAATAAAGAATTAGATGGGAAAAGGTCTCAGCATTCAGAAAATATGTAAATCACTGCTCTATAGCGCCACCATCAGGCCAATTGGAGTTTCCTGCTTGCCTGGCAGGACTGATTCAAACTAAATGTTCAGGGGAGAAAAACAATAGAACAATAATAAGAAAAGAAGTCCTGCGCTGCTTGGAACCCTAAATATTGTGAACTCTGGACCTGTGATAGATAATGCTCAGGCTTACACAGTTCTCACTCAAACCCTCACACCACAGTATTTAATTTCCAGCATTGCTAAAACTGCACCTTACAAAGCAATTTACTATTCTCCGGTAAATCCACTTTTTCTTTATTCCTTCAGTGGATTTTTAGAGCTCTTCTTGTCTTGTAGATGGGGCAGCACATACAAAGAACGTCAAGTATGGCTCAAAATAACTGGACTCTTGGGAAGTTATGGAAGATAAAAGTAGGCTAGAGTGGGCAAAGTGGAAGGGGAGGGTGTGTAGGAGGGAACAGCGAGGCAGATAGAGCTTTGGATCGAGCATTATCTTCCAAAAGCATGTGTGCATGTATGAGTTGGAGGATGAGCAATGTATACACTGGTGCTTGAAACTTTGTGTGCCCTGCAACAAGAATTAAACTGAAACTTCACCAGAAGTCCTCAAAGTAGATAAGGAGAACCAAATCAAACAAATGAGACAAAGTTTACATTTGCTCATGTATTTATTGAGTAAAATGATCCAGTACTATCTGTGAGATCTGTGAGAGGCAAAAGTATGTAAAGCTCAGTGTTTGGTGTTACCCATTTGTGCAGCAATAACTGCAATAGAACCCAAAAAATGATACTACCTCCACCATGTTTCACAGATGTAATCTTTCACAAACTGCTGAATGCTCTTTTTGGAGAGTAACAGCTTTCTCCTTGCAGCCCTGCCATGCACACCATTGCTGCCCATTGCTGTCCATTAGCCAACGTGAGAAAGGCCTTATTTGCTTAGAAGTTAGCTTGGGTTCCTTTGTGACCTATTACAGGACTATTACAGGCTTTGTTTTGGGTGTGACCGTTGTTGGCTGACCACTCCTGGGGAGAACAGTCATTTTCTTCATTTAAACGCAATCTCAATGTTTAGAGATGATATTGTAAACTTTTCCAGCATTACCAACTCTTCTTCTGAGCTCAGAAATCGAATGTGTTCATGTAATGATATACATCCACAAACATGTGAAGATCAGATGTTGATAAATGTTCAATTAATACATGGTGCCCGTTCACACCTGATTGTCCTAAAGGTTCACATACTTTTTTGCCAGTCACAGATTTGTAATACTGGATAATTATCCTCAATATGTTTGTCTCATTTGTTTGATTTGGTTCTCCTTGTCTACTTTTATGACTTATGTATGAAACTGACATGTAAGAATATATATATATACAAATAGTTTTGTTTTATTTTCACATAAAATCTAAAAAATATAAAAATTGACCAATTTTTTTCTATGTTTGTTGAAAAGCCACACAGAACACTATGTACAATAATACACTATTTTACTGTCTTTGCTACCATAGTAGTATACAGTAACTGTGTTGTATGCTAGGTGTTATTATACTGGTGTGCACTGTGTGCAGTTGCATTCTGAATATAATAGAAAGAGGACAGGTAGTTTTTAATATCCTCACCAATAAAATTACCAATTGACATGCAATAAAACGGTGAATTCATATTTCCTGGTGAATTAAAAGATTGCAATGAATTGAAGAAAAGAGTATTTGTAGTAAATATCAATGTACATGCAGATCTAAACCACACCCCCTCCTGTTTATCCTGCTCTCTATCATAGAAGACCATTTAAGGGGATTGGCATGGACATTGATGCCCTCCTACCACAGTCCGTGGCCATGAGTACATACTTGTGACTGGACTATGTAACCCTCTTCCCAGATGCCATGCCCCTCCGCAATGCCACCTCCAAATCAGTGTCCCGCAAGCATTTATACTGTCCTTCCCTTCAGCCTTAATGGAACAACCACCACATTCCAGCACCTCATGGACATGGGTCAAACATTTACTCTACCTAGAATATGTGCTGACCAGCATCCTTACTGTTAACCCCTTCAAGTGCCATCCGGGTCTGACCGAGGCCCATTATCTTGGCTTCCGCATCGGCAGAGGGCTCTTTTGGCCCCAGCAAGTAGTAGTGGACGTAGTCCACCCCTGGCAAGTGTCCAAAACAAAGAAGGAAGTCTGTACTTTCCCTGGTCTGGCCAGTTACTACAGCCAGTTTGTTATGGATTTCTCCACCTTGTCAACCCCCCACCCCCCGACCAACCTTAACTGGAAACACCAGTCCAACCCAGTGGTCTGGAACCCCAGGGTTGAAAAGACATGCAAAACCCTCAAGCACCATCTCATGTCCAAACCGGTCACAGAACCACTGTGTGTATGATATCTGATATAGAACACATCAGTCAGCTGCCACTAGAAAAATGAAACAGTTCCACAACAACCAATAAACCATGGTAGACATAAACACGGGTAAAGCTTTATCAAACAAACCAATAAAATTAACAGAAACAGAGGAAACTGGACAATAAACAGTTAAACATATTTATACACATAATTCTATACTCACATTATGCTGCAAAGACAACTCCATTGCCTCTGGATCTTCTCACAGCATCTAGCAACAATAAAGAAAAATGTGTCACTGTTAACACCAGATTACATGACACTGGCTTCACCATGTTGAATTTTTAATTTTGCATTTTGAATATACTTTGTAAAATAGAAATTTAATTTGGTTCTGAGTATTTGCAAACACACAGTTTATTATTTAACTAGTATAATTTACTATTAATTGCATATACCCACTGGAGGGGAATAACACCAATACCAATGGTTACCACATTATAGTACCAGAAACAATCATTTGTATTGTAATTACCTGGAATTGTGTTTTGATGCCCAATATAAAGCTTGTATGATAGTCTAACTCACAACACAACAGGTAAACGTCCACAGTGCAGGCTAGAAAAAGTAAGTGAAAAAAGGCCTGAGTGTACATTAGTCCATATTTAGACAATTACAGAAAGGATAAAGTCTTGGGACTGATGCTAATCTCCCTAAAAGAGATGTGAAATAAGAGCCTACAGAAAAAGAAAAAGAAAAAGAAAAAGAAAAAGAAAAGATGTTCATGGAAGAGCTTCAAAAAGGAAGCCACAACCTTTACCCAAACCTTTACTCACAGAGGAGGAAAAAATGGAACCTATTTTCTCGTAGCTAATAAAGCTCTGTATGGAGGGAAAAGAACATTGATGACCAACACCGAAACCTCCTCCCAACTGGTTTTGCATAGTGAAGGGTGTGTTATGCTCTGCTATGCTCTGCTGCTTCAGGGCCTGGATATATTTTGAATACTGAGGAAACAACGACCTCTTAAATATGAAGGTTCGTTCAAATCACCTTTAGCGCTGAAAAGTCAAACCAAATTCGTCATAAATGCAGGATTAGTTTGCATATGGCAATGATATAAATCAAATCAAATCTTCCTGTAGTCCCATAATCCCATACTGCTTACAGTCAGAAGAACACTGTACCACCACACGTCTTCATGTACTGAAGGAATGATGGTTTGATGGTGGTCATAATAGTAACTGTAGCTCATGCTTGTCAATTACTTGGATAATGACAGAGGATGTTACCTACTGGCCGGTTCATTTTAAGACAGAAGGAGAAGAAGAGCCCCTGGAACCTTACAGAAGGAAATGTATAGAATGGTGAAAGAGAAGGACAGAACAACAGCTGTACATTATGCAATGACGTGAAAGGCGCCGAGTGAAGGAGGGGTGAGCTATTTTAAGATTGTGGGACAGTGGTTGGAGGGGGCTAGATCTTACTCTTCCTCATTTTTAAATTACGGTGCTGTAATATGTGCACCCTGGGCAGGGGATGTCTTTTTTTAGCCTTTCTTTTCAGCACATCGTAAGCTCTCCTATCACTGACCAATGTAAGCTTTGTTCACCACGGCGGCTAGCAGGCATAAGGATAACGTGACTAACATTCCATCAAATATCCTCCATCCAGCTGCACGGCTAAACAGCTGTGTTGCACCAAGGCAGGTATACACTATATGGATAATGCACTACAAGATAATGGATCATTCATTGCTTCTTCTAAAATTAAGGGTATTAAAAAGAGCTTATCTGCTTTTGTTGGAGTGATTTTCTCTACTGTCCAGGGAAGACGTTCTCTCGGATTTCGCTGCGAGGATTTGATTGCATTTAGGTTCATGTTTATTTCTGCTCCAGAGAGTCATATTCATATATGACAGTCTTTTATCAATATGTAATTATCATGTTAGCTGTAAATCCAAAAGGCTCATTTGCAAAATCATGACTCAGAACGGTTCTTGAGGCAGTGCTACCTCTGAGGCAGAACAAATGCAGTTGGTTCAGGCAATAACCAATTCAAGGAAGCTCTTAAGGTGCTTCAAGGAAACGTCCTTTTATTATAGTTTCTTTTAAGCACCTTAAGAGGTTCTTCCACGCTTTCAAACTGAAAAACCTTCCAAACGTTCAAATACATTGTTAAATATTGGCAAATATAATTTGCCTCATAATGACAAAAAACTCAAAGGCAGAAATCAAGACAGGAACATCACTAAATTGTTGTAACAGACAATATGTATTTGTATGGTGCACTGGTGCGGACACAGACCCTTACATGGAAATTTCTCTTTCCCTTCAAACATCTTACTTAAATTTGTCCTTCTGACCATCTGGGGGAAATACGGCGGTCTTTTCTTAAGCAGGTCATCTCCGTATTTGGTAATGAGTTCACATCAGAAACTATGCTAATTTTTTTCTTTCGGGGGTTTAAATCAACTACTCCAGTAAACAGTAAATATTTATATACTGAATATACCTTTCAAACCTGCACAGGACATTTTATACACTATAATAAACGATACACTGTACTAAATTAACTGGTTTCAAAAGGGGTTTTATATACTCCTAAACATTGTCCTGGCCAAACCTGACACTCGATACGATACTAAATGTTCTGTTTCATTTAGTCACAGAATAGACAAATATCAAAGACAAGAGCTTAAAAAAATTATAATAGTGTTGCCAATAATTTAGAAACTAAGTAAAATCTCTATAGTCAATCAGACAGAATTATCTCAGTCCTGAATAGGATCACAGTTGTTCAAGAGCCCATCTGGAATCATCAGGCACATGGCAGCAATACCCCCTGGAGAGTGCACCAGTCCGTCACAGTCTACCACACACACACACACACACACACACACACACACACACACACAGGGACAATTAAGCATAGCCAATTCACCTACCATGTGCACTGTGCCACCCGTTTAAAGTCTGTTATTTAACACTTGCATATTTGAATCCTTTAATAATTAATTTTCCTATACTAATTAATATTTAATTAGAATATAAAATATTCCTATATTTACACACACACACACACAACACACACACACTATATATATATATATATATATATATATATATATATATATATATATATATATATATATATACCTGTCCAATGGTACATATGTTCCTTGATTTCAGAATGAATGAGAAGGTGCCCTAATATTTTTGTCCATATAGCACATTTTGTAATTTGCAGATATGATTTTAATTCCAATATCAGAATTAGCCAAATTATATAATCTATAATACATGCAATCACTGTAGCCAGAATTTTGACTGGTACTAAATAGTGGTCTGGAATGACACTATCACAGTCTTGGTGCTTCTTCTATGCACTGCCACCTACAGTGTGCTATGGTAATATCCGCATGACTGGTATGGTGTACAACACATTGAAAAGACCATCCTCTTTCCCGGAGTCCCGAGTTGGGGTGGGGTGCTGATCATGTAACTACCAGACCTCACTAAAGCTCTTGTTGAATGTTATGAAATTCTAGTTTAAAGACTTCCCATTATAATAGAGACAGTTACTGCAACAAAACCAGGATATACTATTTGAATACATCATTTAGAAGAAATTATAACTATGGTCCATGCATTGTCCATCTTCAAAATGTCAAAAATGCACAACTGCACAACTAATATTTGGGCGAATGTACCATACCAAGTTACACCTTGAACACACCACAGTAGCAGTTCACATATTTAGGTCAGGTCTTTCCAAAAGCTTAGCCCTCTTTTCTCTCTATCCTCAGCACTTTTGTGTTTGAGGTTATTGTCCTGTTGGAACACCCAGTTGTGTCCTGTGTCATAGTCTATCTGATGGTTTGAGGCTAAGCTTTGTGAAGGACTGTGAGGTTCTCCACTTCATAATGATGTTTCTTATGCATTTGGTGCACTTTGGCATTTCATGTTTCCGTGGAATGAAGAAAACGTTAATGCATGTATTACTGAAAAATGAATCAAATCTTTACCTCAGACTCCAAAAAAGTGAGAGAAACAAGAGAGCTATTTTTAGAGTCAGGGGAGTGTCACGCTTTAGTGGTCAGTGAAAGCAAGGTTGGGGTGGAAAGAAAACCACTGGAGTGAGAACCACTTCTGTCTTTGCCAATAACGAAACCTACTGACTCTACAGCACTGACTTTAAAGTGCTGAAGATAGGCACCAAGTCTAGGCCATGTTAATAACACAATAATAGCCATTTTATTTACTATCAAAAACATCTTCTAACATAGTTATGATGGCTTTTAGAGGCATTAAAATTCAAATGAGTTTTAACCATCCAGTCAAGCTAGATTCCAGATAAATCAGGACAATCTAAAATGTATTCAAAACAATAAAATAGTGTGTATATATCATTACCTGCTAGTGCATCTCAGAAAATTAGAATCTAAGTGCATTCATGTTCATAATTTTATACAAAAAGTTAGAATCATATTTTATATTCATTACATTTCATTTTTTACACTTGATCAGGATGGATTTTAGCGCCAGAATCCAGAATCTCACATTTTTACAATATTTAAATTAACTAAATTACAAATCAGTATCAGAAGTACGAAAAAATCTTGAACAGTTTAAAATAAATCACTTTAAATGCCATGAATATAAAATATATGACAGTTAAAAACTGCATGAATGGGCAGGCCAAGGAAGTGCAACCTGCAACCTGTGTTACTATTATCAGTGTTAATCGATAAGCTGATTGGCTTCTTTTGTTGAAGGATGGAAATTTATTGCTGCAAGAGGCCAATAAAACAGTTGCATGTTGCTGACCCCTGGTATAGCCATTTGATAACTGGGCCTTTTAGAAGCTGATATGACTATATAATAATTCTGACATATGATAATAACATAATTCTGTAAACATAATAGTCTGTAATGTGAGTGTGAGTGTGTGTGTGTGTGTGTGTGTGTGTGTGTGTGTGTGTGAGAGAGAGAGAGAGAGAGAGAGAGAGAGAGAGAGAGATAGAAAGAGCGATTGTTACGCATTCACCCCTCACATTTATCTACAGGTAAAGGCAAAGTATGCAAGGAATGGTTTGGTGTCAACTTCCTTATTCATGACCAGGCCTGTTTCTTTGTCTACAGCACATTTTCTTCAAGATCTGGATTAGCTTTATGTGTCATGATCTCATGTCTGAAAACGAAATTGAAGCTGTAAATTAAAATAGGGTATCTTGTGGACAAGCTACTGTTTTAAATCAATATTAATTAGTACTTCCCTCATTTAATTTGTAACTAATGCACAATAACTGATATTCAAGACCTTTAAAATCTGTGTTTGTTGCCCACTGGATTAGAAAAGTTCCAAAAAATACAGGTTGATGTGCTCAAAGCATGTGGTAAGGCTGATTCAGTCCAGTTTCACTGTTTCCCTTGAAAATTCATGCTTCAAATGTATGAGAGTTGAAGAATCGATTGTATCAATTGTAAAACATCCCACTCAAAGCCAATATAGACAAGAAACCACAATCTGTCTAGCTTACATCTAAAGTTCAGACCCCACCCACCCTGAACTTTTTAAATAACGTAAGGCTTTCCTCTTTGCCTCTCGCACCATTTCTAAAAATCTCTGAATCTACACTCAAGCATGGCCCTAAAAAAGCAAAACTGACTCCAGAAAACACTGCATTCCAGCCTAGAAGTTAACACCTTAAAAAAGCCACAAAGATTCCAGTGATTCCAAATGCAACTAGAAGCCTCTGCAAACATGAAGCACATTTTCATGACAAATATCTTCTTCCAATATTTTCGACCAGGATAATTGAATTTCTGTACAACTCCACAAAGAACGCATCCGAGTTTTCTTGCTCTTACTACACAGATCAGAAAGATCTAAAGGTGTACGCAATGTAAGTGGTGCACAATTGTAAAGTGCATTTCCCACGCAGAGTAACATGTTCAGACCAAGATCCCGGAGCTTCATGTCAAGCCTGAGGGGAAGGATGATGTTGAATGCTGAACTGTAATCCACAAACAGCATCCTCACATATGTGTTCTTGGTGGGAGAGTGCAGCGTGGGGGTAATTGCATCGTCAGTGGGTCTGTTCTGCCTGTCTGTGAACTGCAGAGCAACCTGGCGCCAGTCATTTAGGCAAGTGATGCTGGCTGTTTTTCGGGAACAGGGATGATGGTGGCCGGTTTGAAGCATGCTGGCACGACTGAGAGGGGGAGAGAGGTGTTAAAAATGCCTGCAAAGACTCTGCAAACTGATCTGGACATGCTTTAAGCACACGCCTTGGAACTCCATGTGGGCCGGTGGCTTTGGCGTGTTGACATGCTTGAAGGATCTGTGCACGTCAGCTAGGTGACTTTCTCCATGGTGTGATTCGCTTGAAAGCTTAGAAGGAATTTAGCTCATCTGGATGCGTTGCACTGCTGCTGCTCAGGGAGCGAGATTTCCCCTCAATCCATGATTGTGTTTAACCCCTGCCACATGATTCTGACAATGGTGCTGTTAAACTGTGCTTCCTTTTTGTCTCTGGACTCACACTTTGCTGCTTTAATGGTCGTATGGAGCACACAGCTTTTTTTTATACTCCTCGTGCTTGTTATCTGTGCTTGCCATCGGCAGTCAAGAGTTCAAGAGATCCGTGCTCTGGGTGGGTAGAGAGTGCTCTCCACATCACTCTCAAGGCTGGGCAGCATGGGCATCTGTTAGCCATTATACTGGAGCTGGGAACCTGGCACTTTCCTCTAAGTGCATTAGCTGCCCAGTAATGATTCAGTGGTGACAGTTTGAAAAGAGGTGGTGTATGGTTTCACATGTATTGAAGGAGGCATGTGCTTGTCTTCACCCTCCCAGTGTCGGAAGTATCGCATGTGATAGGGGTGGTTGGTGTGGTGCAACAGATAACACCACCAGTGAGCCATCACACCACGTGGGAACTTGGCGTTCAATTCCCAGTTTGGGCAACTCAACTGTGCTGTTCTACACCAATAAGAGTCCTTGGGCAAGACTCCAAACACTACTCTGGTAATATGAGTAACCTTGTAAGTCACTCTGGATAAGGGTGGCAGCTAAATGCCATTAATGTAGGGGGAGGGGTCCTTAAGTAGGGTAATTGGCACTTTGGGGAAAGTTTGTGATACCAAAGACCAGCGGCTCACTCAGCATAAGTAGAAATACTGCTGTGTTTCTACCTTTTTATGAAGACATGTCTAAAATCTCCACTCCAAACTACTTGATGACTTGACAGCCTTAACAGGGCATGACACTGGACTGTCCAGTAAGACTCAAGGAGGACTGTGTGTTTCCATCAATACTGCTCAACACTGGTAGACGTTGCAGTTGTCAGAGCCAGTCCATTTTAGGGAACTGACTAATGTGTACATAAAATCAGGTACTAATGCTATTGCTGGTGTCCACAAACTTTATTTGGTCATCAGTAAAAACCTGCAAAACACACCCAGAAGTACAGTTTACAGTCAAATTTCAATTCAATGTTCCCCAAACTGCACCAGCATGTAGATTTTGCAACCCAGTGAGGCTAACGTAACTAACTATACTCTGACCATATCTCTGCTATGCTTATTCCAGCACACAGGCCACTCATCAAATGTGCCAAATCAGGCCACAAGCATTTGAAGGGGCCACATCTGATCTTCAGGACTGTTTCCAGTCTTGCACAATGACTGGAATTTTTTTTTACTTAGAAAAAAAGAATCAGTACATCTATTAGTGGTGCCAATGCATGTGCTGTCTCCAAATCATTACAACACACCCCAACCAGAAGCCATGGATGACTGCAGAGATATGCATGCTGCTGAGAACCTGAGACAAGGCCTTCAAGTGAGAGTCACAATGTAAAATTGAATTCAATTCACCAAGAGACCTAGTTTCACCTGAGAGTGAGTCATCGGTTCAGGAGACGTTTACCAAAATAGTCCAAACCACTGGTTCAGCACTTCTGAATGTAATGGCTTATGCAGTGAAACAGAGGTGTTGGGGGGTTAAACAGTTCAGCAGAGTATAGTCTAACATATTTTGATCAACGTCACAAGGGTGATCGATACGGCACAAAACAGCAGATGAGAGTACAAAATCATTTCTATAATGCCAAAGCATTTGTTGTTTGTTCATAATTTTAGGAATTGGCAGGCACAAATTATTAAATGATGTGGGAAAGTTCAAAAGTGACCTGAGAAATGGGCCAAAGAGACTGAAAAAAGGCAAAAGAAATCATTCAGTCTATTCTTTGTCATATCATTAAGACAATATGGCTGAAACTTATATCACAATACATTCATTTTGTATGTAATTTAATTCCAACATCAATATTTACAATCTAAAAGCCACAGAAAATCCAAAATACATCCATAATGTACGTCATAATGTACATCATAATGTACTTCATAACACTATTTCATTAACTAGAACCTTGTGTAACTACATACTGATGATGGCCCATGGACTTAGCAAGGCTGCCGTCTTCAAGTCCATTGATTGTCACCAAAGCTTTACTGCGCCTATACAATGGACTGGAATTACAAGAAAACACAATCTGCTTTCATGCTACTGGAATTATATCTTATATCTTGTAGATGCAGTGGGTGGGATGCTCATTGTGTAGAATCTCGTCTACACATGTCGATAAGGGGTCTCTGCAGTCAATGTGCACCTTAAATGTGACCACCAAGTGCTCTTTACTGACATTGTGGCCAAGTGGCCTGGGAGCATGACACATCTGGGCAAACTCTGGGCTGTGTCAGCTGGCAAAGGATGGTCTGTTTGCTGAGTGCTAGCAGAATAGGGTGCCTTTGTACACACTAAGTCTTAAAATGTGCAAGACTGAAATGGAACGCTATTTAAAAACTTTAAAACACACACCCACATGTACTCACAACTCCAGTGCCACCCACACACAGTTTTATTCTGTACCAACATTTGGCTTCTTTTTCCCCAGATAAGTCTTCAAACATAAGATAAGTCATTTAAGCAGTTATTATTATTATTATTATTATTATTATTATTATTATTATTATTATTATTATTATTATTATTATTATTATAAGCAAACTGCCATATACTACTCAATAACTATACCTGTCATATGCATAACTATACAATGATTCATCATACAGCAAATTAATGGGGAGTCAACGATATGAGAAACACAGTACAAGTACAGATGATCCAGACAGGGGTACAGCAATATATAGATGATCAGTTAACTCTTAGAACCTGAGATCCACACTTTGTTGGCAGGTACATGCCATTTTCTAGACGTCATATCTCAGGATCAGAGATGATAGACATGATACACATATCAAAACAAACTACAAAACTCATGCATTCAAAACACGGCGTGGTGTGATAAATGATCAGTGAGTAATCCAACTCGGCTAAACCAAACAGCTAAGCAATCCAAAACGGCTACAATTCCCTAATTTCCAACTCAATTAAATCCCAGTTTAAATGCCAAACCAGCCTTTCATGGCACGTTTACTGCTCTGTCCAAATGTAGATGCTCAACCTGCATACAGACTCTGACTGATCAGTGAGACAGAGCAGGGCTAATGGCATCACTGACCCAGGCAATGAAAAGGTAGGGACTGTTTGCTCTTTTGTTCCTTACACAGTTTCATCACTGTCGAATATTTTGAAGCACTTATTATTATAAATATCAATTTAAAACAAGATTTCTTTTAGCCCTTATAAGCAAATAAAACACTAAAAATTGTCATTTTAAATGTAAATTTTAAGTAAATAAATAAAGTAACAATATCTGGCATGTGTGATTGTCTCTATAAATAGTGTTTTAATGTTTTGGCAAATGAAAGTATGTCAAACTACTATAATATCCCACAAAATATGCCTAGGCTTCTAAATGTTAATGCCATGTAGTGTGTATAAAAATAATGAATAAGCCCAGTTCATCTCAGTTTCGTATCAAGGTGTCAAGACTTTGAAAGAGGCTTCATCATTGTGGCCCAGATGGTAGGTGCTTCAGTCTACAAAGGCTGCTAAATTGGCTAGTATTTCAATGGGGAAGACACAGAGACAGATTTGATGGTAGTGCCACACTGCATAAACAACTTACAAATTTAGTTCACGGTGGTGCCAAACTACAGGCACTTGTCTACAGGGACATGGGAACCAAAACAATGTGGTCAATAATACAATAATAGAGTAAGTGTATTTATGGTGTTCACCAAGAGAACAATACAGATCTGTGTACTTGACTCATACAGAGAGGGGTTCCAAATGCCATTGTGGGGGACATTTGTCCCCTTAAAGGGAATGCTGTCTGTTGGCGCTTTTGGATATCTGCACTGATTACTAATGAAATGTGGGGGGGGGGTCATTAATTAAATGCTGCTCATTACCTGTGCAAACCTCTTGACTACAAGTGTCATCCCTATTTATGTAACTGCTGTGACAGAGTGATACTGGCGCAATACCTACACAATTGCACAATACACTTGCACAATTTATGTGCAATACCTACAATTACTGTGCAAAATCTACAATTTCTGTGCAATATTTACAATTACTGTGCAAAATCTACAATTTCTGTGCAATATTTACAATTACTGTGCAATATCTACACAATTATTGTTCAATATTTATAAGTACTATACAATATATACTTTTTTCATATTACTGGGGAATGTTACTGTGCAATATCTACCAATTGCACTGCAATATGTACAGTTACTGTGCAATGTCTACAATTACTGTGCAATATCCACAATTACTGTGCAATATCCACAATTACTGTGCAATAGTGCTAATAGATGTTTATTTCTACAACATATCTTATAGTTTGAATAATGTGCATCTTTGTCTAGTTACTGTATATTCTACTGTAACAATGCCAGTTTCTCCTTTGGGATGATAAAGGTTTATCACTGCATTTAAGGGTTGCATACACAAGAAATGCTCCCAGTTGCAACAAAAGCATGGGCAAATCAAGCCAAGAACCTAAAGGAGGGGTATTGAGAATTGGAAGTTAGCCAGACATCTCATTTTCTAGGACCTAATTTGAGATAAACGGAAGTGCAGAAAATTTTAATATCAGGCAGCTACACCACAATTCCCATTTTTTAATATATTTGGTTTCAATTATTGTAGCATTCTTGAAATACAGCATTTCTGAAATACATTTGGTTATAGTTCATGCAGTCCAGGTTTTTTAATAAGGCATTTTTGCCACACTGTGCACAACAAAGCCTACAAACAGTTTGCTACACAGCAGTCCAAGACCATGGATTATGGGAACCATGTGCTGTGTGCTCTTACAAGGCCAAGATAAACTTGTTTGGCTCAGATGGTGTCCCTAGTGAGTAGCAAGATAACCATGTCTTGTCTACAATCAAGCATGGTGGTGGTAGCATCATTCTCTGGGGCTGCATGAGTGCTGCCATTGATGGAAATTCTGTGACATTCTGAAGCAGGGCACGATCCCTTCCCTTCAGAAACTGGGCCGCGTGGCAGTTTCCCAACACAATGATGACTTCAAACACCTCCAAGATGACACTGATGTCTCCAGACCTAAACCCAATAAGGTACCTATTTATTATATCATTTGAGTATAATTACATGGGAATTAGACCTCTGCATCCACACACAGTGATACCCACATACACTGGCAGTGAGCACACATGCCCAGAGCAGTGGGCAGCCCTATCCTCAGCACCCAGGGAGCAGTTGAAGGGCACATCAGTCAAGTTCTGCCAGTTCAGTGATTCAAACCAGTGAAGAAACCTTGTGACCTTCCAGTCACAAGGCTGGTTCCCTAACCACCAGACCACAGCAGAAGTGGAAGGTGGGGGAGCGCAAGGCGTCTATCCCATGAATCCCCTGCCCAAGAGGGTTAAGGCAGTGGTAGATAATGACATACTTATACTATGGGCACAATTTGGACATCAATGGCTGTGTGTTGAGTTCTTGTGAATTCTTTGCTGTGCAAGTTCTATCCAATTTGCATTTCTCTGGTGTCACTAGAGAGACGTGCAAGACTGTGATGGACGCCGTCCACGTTTAAGGGGGCAAAGGTGCTCACGCAGGTGCCCTGACTTTTGAAACCTGCCTGGACGTCACGCGCGAGAGAGGAACACGTCACGGTGCATGTTTTGGAATGTTGCATGCAGTGACGTGATCAGCGCACGGCCGTGCATGGAACTGCGCCACGGTGCAGACCGGAACGTGCGCCTTTTCCTATTCTCCGCACCTTTTTGCGCGCAGCCAGAACGCTGACGAGCAGGGTGACCTCAAGTAAACCAACATCTCCATCCATCACGTCAGTTTCCTAGCAACATCGCAGCATGGCAATCAGAGATGGATGGCTCTGCCCATCACATATCCCCACAACCCCGACAGCACCCAGCTGGACATTTCGATGCACTTACCGACCGCAGAAGTTGGTCTCCCGCAGTGGGGATCGGGCTGCTTTTCGTTCCTGCTTGATGATGCAATGAAGTTTGCGCCCTTCCGCATGAAATGCAATGTCCACGTAATGGAAAAAGGGCCCCTTTGCTCACATGCACGCTGCCCGTGTCCTCACACCACAGCCCGCAGCCCGCTCTGCGCAATGTGTGAAATCAGCGTCAAAAAGCAATAGCGTCATTTCTCCACGCGCGTCATTCTGTAGCGGCCGTCAGTGAAGCAATGCCCTTGGTTTCCCGACATCCGCGTTACAGATCTGAGAAGCCCGGCCAGCTGGCGTCGTGCTCCTCGACATGACTGGAGCCGCGGTCTCCCCAGAATCGCCGCACACGCCCGTCCTCACAAAAGCGCCCCGATATGGCGCAAAGGCTGCGTCCGTGCCATCCTGAACAGCGCAGCGTGCTCGCGCGCCTCGTACGCGAGATCACTTCTGTAACACTCTTTCTTCCGCACGCGCACGCCTGTAACTTCATGTAGCGCTCCGCCTGCTGGCTTCGGTCGTTACAACTGTAACAGCTGATCGGGCTGAGCCGAAGAATGCTGCCCGCACCCTGGCAAGTTACAAGCCTTTACCCCCAGGCAACCATGCATCTCCTTTATTGTCCAGGTTCAGATTTCTGCTCTGATCCCTGGACATTAATTCTGGATGGATAGATCAACAGAAATGTACTAAAATCACTGCCATCACTCTTATCTTCCATTCACTTCCACTCAAAGATCAGAGCATTTTTGCCCTCTCCTGGAGATACGTGTTTTTCCACTGGACGTGTCGTTGAAATGTCATTTCCAGCCACTGCAACTGAGAAAGCAGATGTTCTTTCCTTGTGAAAAAGAAAATATACTGAAACATTCTGCTCTGTACTTAAGTTCAGTAATACAAACACTACTTTGTACTAAATCCTACTAAAATATCATTTAAATTGTACACCTAAGATCTCTCCGGGGACTTTAGAGGAGAAGGCAAGAATGCTCTCAACTCTGAATGGAAGTAACAGTAATTAAAAGTCCTTTTAAAAGCATTTCTATTGATCTTTTCTTCCAGAATTGTTTCAACGCTGTACAGCAACCGCAGAGTTCAAACCATGGAGAAACTGGATGAAACAAGGATTCTTTGCATCATGGAAAAGGCTCCTTCTATTAGCATGCTTTAATGACTGAAGAACCTTTGAAGTACCCTCATTTCTCAGAACACACTCACTGAGTGTAGAACAATTCTAGTATATAAAACTCTTTTCAAAAGGTTTTGTATGGAACCCTCTATATCACTCTCCAACAGCCTGAAGAAGCATTTCACGATGCAAAGAACTCTTTATTTATGCACAGGGCTCTTTGAGTGTACACGGTTCTATATAGAATCATTTACTTTACTTTACTTTACTGAAGAACCCTTGAAGAACCTTCAAGTGTGTACAAATTTGACATCATAACAATAGAATCCTTTTTGTGCCATTCAAAGCCTTTTTCAAAAGGATTCTATATAAAACCCCCTACAGCACATTCTCCATCATTCTCCATCATTCTCCATCATTCGCCATCATTCTCCATCATTCTCCATCATTCGCCATCATTCTCCATCATTCTGAAGAACCATTTCAAGCTGCAAAAACCACTTTAATCAAAGGTTCTTTGAGTGTTCATGGTTCTATACAGAACCATTGTTTTACACTGAAGAGTGTGCATATTTAGCATATCTAAACATGTGTTGGACCCCAGTCTCCCGCATTGTTCACTGGGGGTGTTATCAGTTATGTCACACCAACGATTTTGCAGAAACAAGGTACACAAATATACTTCAACTGTATTAGAAGAGTGGAGAAAATCACATGACCAATATACAGTACTTAGTAAATATTAATTATACATTTGTATAATTTTAGTTCTTTATTTTCATAGTGCTTTACTACAAATTAGTGGTTCCAAAATAACAGAACAGAGGTAGACAGAACAGCACATTTTAAGTGTACTTTGTTTTTTATAGGTGATCATATATATATATATATATATATATATATTTAAATGTGTTTATGAACAGGATTAATTAAACATTCTAATTTCCTCAGATGCTCTAGTAGAACCTTTTAAAGAAGGGTTCTATATCACATCGAAATGGTTATTGTTACAACCTACACTGTGACAATAGTACACACTTAAAATTTGAATGTTCTTCAATAAAGAAAACATATATAAAATCACGGAGAACCCTTTGCATGAATAAAGGGTCTTTGCATCTTGTAACAATTCTTCAGACTGAGTAGAGGGATCCAAATAGAACTTTTTTTTGAAAAGGGTTCTATGTAACTCCAAAAAGGGTTCTACTATTGTTACGATGTCAAACTTGTAATAATGGTAGAACCATTTTGGTGCCCTATAGAACCCTGGTCCACAAGGTTCTATATGAAAGAGGGCTACAGCACATTTTTAGTAATCTCAAGCACCATTGCACAATACAATGGACCCTTTATTCACATGCAGGGTTCTTTGAGTGTCTGTGGTTCTACACAGAAGATCTCCAGTTTCCAACCACCAAAAATGCACATGGTAGGTGAATTATTCATGCTAAATTGCCCCCTAGGTGTGAGTTTGAATGTGTGGTACCTTGCAATGGACTGGCTCCCTGTCCAGGGGGTATTCCTGCCCTGGACCTGATGACTCCAGGTGGGCTCTGGATCAACCATGCCCTTATTCAGGAAGAAGCAGATAAGATACTGACTGACTGCTCACTGTATGCAAACACACTCATTCACTCAGCAGGGAATTTTAGAGTTGATGTGTTTGGAATGTCAGAGGAAACTGGAGTCTGACACACGCAGACATGGGGTGAACATGGAACCTCACCCAGACAGGGCCTTGAACCCGAGACCCGTTTGGGAGGCAAATGTGCTAAAACGTGAAAGTAAATGTGCACATGGACCCACGGTGTTGCACATTTAACTCATCCATGCAGTTGCTCAAGGGCACTTCAGTCATGTCCTGCCAGTTCAGGGGATTGAACCTGCCAGTTACCATGCTGGTGCCCTAACCAGCAGACCCCGCCCCTATAGGGTGAAAATGTAGGTCTAAACACTCATATTTAGTAGTGAGCTGTTGATGCCTTGACAATGCCTTTGCGGTTTGCATACAGAGGCATTTACCCTGCCGTTTGAGACACCTTGTGCAGCAAGTCAGCTTGCTTTTTCCAGTTTCAGACACAGCCAAGGTTGTCCTCTGAATTGGATTTCAAAACATGTGCACAGGCCTTGCTCTTCCAGCAGGGGAGCACTGTTGCACCAATCTCTATCTGACAGAGAGGAAGAGAAGAAGACAGACAGAGTGGAGTGCAGGACACTGGGCCTCAGTTAGAGGCTGTTGGGGTGAAGA
The DNA here is from genome assembly GCA_034509495.1 of Acestrorhynchus altus. Taxonomy (NCBI): domain Eukaryota; kingdom Metazoa; phylum Chordata; class Actinopteri; order Characiformes; family Acestrorhynchidae; genus Acestrorhynchus; species Acestrorhynchus altus. The sequence continues at coordinate 17,625,653 of CM067522.1, read as the reverse complement.
TGTCTTCAGCTCGTCTGCTGTGTTCCGGCCTGTGGGGCAGAGGGCAGGACAGAGGGCTGCTCATTGTGACTGGCTGCTCAGGCAGGCTCAGGCAGGCTGTGGGCTGGCCTGTCCTTCAGGAAGCTGGGAAGAAGTACCAGCCTGATCTTCCAGTGCTGAATGAGGAGGACCTGAAAGAGCAGTTTGTCCGGGGCTCTGGACCAGGTGGACAGGCTACTAACAAAACCAGTAACTGTGTGGTACTGAAGCACATCCCTACTGGGGCAGTGGTAAAGGTAAACTGCTTCATACCACATCAAATAGAGCTGTTTCATTCAGTGTGTGTGTGTGTGTGTGTGTGTGTGTACATGCAAGTGTATATATAAATGTGTGTGTATATATAAATGTGTGTGTATATATAAATGTGTGCAAAATATACTATATATATATATATATATATATATATATATATATATATATATATAGAGAGAGAGAGAGAGAGAGAGAGAGAGAGTTCAGAATTTAATTTAGAAAATAGTCACATATTCATTAAAGTGATTTATTTCATTTCAAACTTGTGATACTCATTTTTAATGGTCAAACCTGAATTTAAATACTGTAATACTGTGAGAATCTGGATTTATGACTTTCATGAGCTATAAGCCATGTATTATTAAGATATTATGTAGAATTTTGAGGGGTAAAATGAACTTAATCTATTTAGAATTAAGGCTGTAGCATAAAATTCACAAAAAGTGAAGTGCTGTGATGCTGTGTTTGTGTGTGTGTGTGTGTGTGTGTGTGTGTGTGTGTGTGTGTGTGTGATACACATGCCCTACACACACACACACACACACACACACACACTACTGCACAAAGTCTGTCTGAAATTGATTTGTTTCACTGGTTCACAATTTCAGAATCCATATTGACATTTGACCTGCAGTGTGTGTGTTTTACAGCCCTACAGTAACAGTATGTTGTTGTTGTTGTTGTTTTTTTTTTCAGTGCCACCAAACCAGATCACTAGAGCAGAACAGGAAACGCGCACGAGAGATAATGCAAGAGAAACTGGACATCATGTACAAAGGAGAAAATAGTGAACTGCTACAAATGAAGGAAGAGTCCAGGATAAGAAAACAAGAAAAGCGAAGGAAAGTAAATGAAAACCTGGAGAAAAAGAGGCTATTTAAATTAACATTCTCTGTTGACACCAAGCAGGAAGATAAGGAGTAAAATTAGAAATGGAATTCGGTCAAGGCAGCTTTTCTGGATTTCCTGCACAGTATCGCTGGATGCACATACTTTTGCAGACTTTTACTGTTGTGCGCTGATGTATTCAATAAACATGTTGAGTGTATTTACTGTATGTACTGAAGATAACCAGTGGGCTGGGGACCACCAGTGACCCATCCACAATGGGAGGCAGTAGACCATATTGGGCCAAGAACGGCACTCATCATAAGAGTCTATGTGGGGAAAATGTATTTATTACATGTAAAAATAAAGACATCACAGGAATACACATGGTGTATTAAATGTTGTCCGTTTCAGACAATATGTCTGCAGGTACCTGGTGCAGGTAGTTGGTGAAGTAGTGATCTAGAATGAATGGCAGCACTAATCCTCAGAAAACCAAAAATCAGGTACAACCCAGACTACAGTGATATGATGTGATGGCATAAGTAGACTGTTGACATGGGGTCTGTTATACTGAGACAGCTTTTATACAGAATTAAAGAAGTCATTTTGTAACTAGATGTGTCGTCTAGTGTATTCTTTTTGGGAGGTACATTTGAGACATGTTTTCATAAACACTAGTGTCAAAATTGAAAGAAAGCTTGAAATATATCACTTTAAATGTCAGAAATAAAATATTTATCTTTTAGAAATATATATATATATATGTGTGTGTGTTGGGGTATTAGTGTGTAAGTGTTGGGATATTTGTGTGTAAGTGTTGGGATATTTGTGTGTTGGGGTATTAGTGTGATAGAACTGGGGTATTAGTGTGTTAGTGTTGGGATATTCCTGTGTTAGTGTTGGGGTATTAGTGTGTTAGAGCTGGGGTAGTAGTGTGTTAGTGTTGGGGTATTAGTGTATTAGAGCTGGGGTATTAGTGTGTTGGGGTATTAGTGTGTTAGTGTTGGGATATTCCTGTGTTAGTGTTGGGGTATTAGTGTGTTAGAACTGGGGTATTAGTGTGTTGAGGTATTAGTGTGTTAGTGTTGGATAGGGTAGACGGTCAGGTCACACAAAAGGTCTGGGTGGTCCTGGCCAATCACAGAGCTCTTCGTCTTGCAACTGACCAATCACAGCTGAGGTAGATTTTTAAAATCCCCGGAAACGCTTTGAGCCGCAGTGACAACAACCTCCACTTTTAGGAGATGCGAGCTTTAGTCTGAAGACTGAGCAGCTTTGGGAGATTCGGAAATGGCGAAAGGTAAGGGAAACGTATTTTAAACGTTATTTATATTTAACTTGTGACTCTTATTTTGTAATCTGCTCTTCTATAGTTTGTTTGCGTTCGGTGCGGTTTGTTGTTACTGTCTGTGAAACACTGCTTTAAACTGGTTTTAAACTGGTTTCTCGTTTTCCTGGCGGATATAAAAGAGCAGCAGTGAAATTAAAGCCCAGTTTTCTTTCTTTTCTCTTTTAAAGGCAGAAAGAAGCCCCTGTCTGAGCTGAACTCAGCTGAGGTCCGAGGAGAAGCCAAAGAAAACCAGAATGAGACCAAAGCTGTAATGCATTCATTTCTCTGCGGCCTGCAACAATTAACTTTTAATAAAATGTAACCTTTTGCGAGATGTTTCCTCGGAGGTTCATGTAACCTTTCTGATTGCAGACGCGACAAGAACAGCCAGCAGAGCAGACCTCTGAGCCTCCACACAGGAAAGCTCCTCTCTTCCCTGTTAAAGAGGACAATTCCCCCAACTCCCCCAACACACCCAACCCCACTGACTCCACTGACCCCAAGCACGGAGAAGGTGGGTTCAATTCACTGTAGGCTGAGTAATGACGCACTGCAGTGTTCCTGCCAAACCTACACAACTAACCATGATTCTCCAGCACAGAAAATGAACCATTTGCACGATCATTTTTGAGAAGGGTTCTACTATTGTGGTGATGTCAAACTTAATAATAGAAGAACCAAGTTTAGTTCAACTTGGAACCCTCTGTTGCCCAGTCTCTATTCATCTGTAGAACCTTCTCATAATGCAAAGGGATCTTTGAGTGTTCATGGTTGTATATAGAACTGTTTTCTTTACTGAGGAACCCTTGAGCCCCCACTAACAATAGTAGAAACTTTGTTGGTGCTACATAGATCCATTTCAATAAAGGTTCTATACAGATGCATTTACCCCCATGCTCCTAATCTGAAGGACCCTTACAAGATACGATGACCCCTTTTGATGTAGAGTGTTCATGGAATATAGAACCATTTTCTGTACTGAAGAACCTTGTATGAATCCTAATTTTTAATGCTGGCTAGATCACAAATTTAAGTATGTTATTGGAACTGATGTTTGCTGTTTTCATTAATGGTTGCTTAATTGCTTTAGTGGTATTGTTGGTATGCTGGTGTGTTTCTGCAGGTTAGTAGGTTAAACCAAAACGTATATCTAGGAGGTTTCATTACCTTGTTTCTTGCATGCCTCAAATAAACTGCTCAAATGTGTTTCTGCTCAATAATCCTGGATGTGTTTCAGTAAATTGGGTCTAATGGCACCCTGATCTTAAGGCTACAACAGTAAGCACAAACGGTTTGTTTAAAACAGGGGTGCACAACTCCTGAGGGGCCCATCTCCACCACAAAGTGGGTCAGATTGAGTAGGACAACTGTCAGACTTTGCCGGAGATTGGCCCTCCTTAGTTGTACACCCCTGATTTATAAAGTCAGCTGCACCAAGTCATCAAGGCAGTGGAGGCTGGCGAATTTCTCATTGCCACCCCTTAACTGTGGTATGAAGAGGTCCTTAATCTGGGATTCATATAAAATGCATCTTTCTCACAGTAAAGTAGCAACAGCAGGTTGTCTTTGCCCTGCTGAAGTATCTTTTTAGTAGGAAAATGACTTGGTTTTTCTGTCTTTACAGTGAGGCTCACTATGGAGTGCCATTCTAAACAAGAAAATAAAGGTGCACTGATCTCCTCATCTGTACCTAAAGAGAAGACTGTTAAACCCCATGAAGAGCAAACCTCTGCTGCTGCTCCTCCAAACAAATCTGGACATGGAACTCATGTTAAAGTCAAAGTAAACAAGACGTCACAGAAAAAGTAAGGTGCTTAACACTGTTTTATAGAAATAGGAGTATGTAGTGCCCTGTAAAGACGTATGCAATAATCAACACATTTGCATTTGCATGTGCATATATATATTGCATTTAACTTTTTTTTTTTTTTTTTTTTTTTTTTTATTTGTTTTTCTTTCATTTTTGTTTTTAACCCCCAGATTAGAAAGTAAAAATTCCCAACAGAGCCGCAAGGTGACCGATTACTTTCCTATTCGAAGGAGTTCCAGAAAAAGTAAAGCAGAGTTAAAGGTGAGTGACTAAATTAGAAGTTGTGAACCCTGCTCCTGGAGAGGTATGGTCCTCCAGACTTTAGATTCATTCCTAATCCACCCCACTTGATCTAATTCCTGCATTCAGAAGTTCTAGATTGACTGAGTGGAATGTTGGGTTTGAGTTGTACTTGATAGTAATGCATTGTTGCAGTAATGCATGCATTTGTTTTTTTTTTTGTTTTTTTGTTAACAGTCCGAAGAGCAGCGACACATTGATGACCTGATTACAAACAATGTGGAAGATGGACTAAAGGTTGGCTGTCTTAATAAGAATAACTCCACCCTCTTATGTAAGTGACACGAATGCCCTTGATGGACAAATGTCTTCTCTTTTAAACAGGTTAAATACATTGAAGGTAAAGGAAGAGGGGTTTTTGCAGAAAAAGACTTTCGTAAAGGCCAGTTTGTTGTCGAGTATCACGGAGATCTGCTTCAAACTGCTGATGCTGTGAAGAGGGAGGCACAGTATGCTCAGGACCCTACAAAAGGCTGCTACATGTATTACTTTAGCTACCTCAACAAGAGCTACTGGTGAGTGTTGATGTTTCATTATTATTTGACACTACATTAGTTACCTTAGACCAGGGGTCACCAACCCTGCTCCTGGAGCACTACCTTCCTGTAGGTTTCAGGTCTAACCCAAATCTTCTACACTCCATTCGGCCGATCAGGAACTTCTGAAGGCAGTAAGTACGTGGTTGCATCAGATGTTTAATCTAAAGTCTGCAGGAAGGTAGCTCTCCAGTAGCAGGGTTGGTGACCTTGTAATGGAAGTTCATTATGGTGAGATGTGGAGTGCAGCTTTGGGCTTGTTCTCGTGTAACGTCAACAGAAATCCAAAGAATGACCAGCCCTATTCAAACTCAGTCTTCTGTATTCACCTTCCTTCTGCGTGGCAGCAGAAGAACTGTTAGAACTTCTGGTGCAGCAGTGCATCCGTTGACTGGATTACAGCCACAGTTATAAACACAGATTGTGCAGAATACGATTCTCAGTTAAAGGGTGTCTCAGTAATGGCAAGAAGAGGAGGATCTCATAAACACAACACAAAGATCACAGACCCTTTTTCTTTTTCTTAGTGTGGACGCCACGAAAGAGACTGACAGGCTTGGCCGACTGATCAACCACAGTAAAAATGGGAACTGCCAAACCAGACTACATGAGCTAAATGGTGTGCCCCATCTTATTTTGGTGGCCTCCAGAGACATTACAGCAGGTGAAGAGCTTCTGTACGACTATGGAGACCGCAGTAAAGAAGCCATTGCTGCTCACCCCTGGCTCAAGCACTGACCTCTCAAATGTGAAGCAGCAGAAACTGGGTGTAGTTATGGAAGTGTAGTGCTTGCTTCATTGCCTTTGCATAATAATGTCTGTGATGTAAAGCTGGTACTCTAAAAAATATTGTCCTCAATCTTGCAGTATATTGACTTAATATGTTGTGAAATTTGGACCAGTCAGTGTCTGAACTATTCGGAGCTGTAGGTGTATGTAATCTGAACCAAGGTCATTTAAAGAAAGTTCTGTAACAAGGAGTGAAACTCGAGAGTCCAAATATATACGTGAATGATCTGCTTCGGAGAAGTGGTCTTCTACTGCTCAGCTAATATGAAGGGTGAAGAAATAAGGGATCTTCTGACTGCAGTGTAAGTATTAAGGTCTGGCTTTTGTAGTTAATTTTTATATTTGCAAATGGATTTGTAAAAAAAACAAAATGCATTTTTATACAGATATGAATTGATTCATTTTTTTAGGAAGGATTTGAACATTTCTCCTTTTTTGAGAATGCAGATTTACTGGATTAATAAAGTAATTTTTTTTTTTAGTAGAGTCTCTCTCTCTCGTAAAGTAAGATTTCAGGACCTGCAGGGTCTTGACCACTGAAGAACTGGGTCAAAGGAGGATAAGGCAGTGAAATTGATGGCTTACAGTCTGTAATTACAGAACTATGAAGTGCTCCTGTGTGCCAAGAGGAGCTGATGCAATAGGCAGTGAGTGTAAAGAGAAGGAGGTGGTCAAAATGGTATGGTCAAGTGGTCCAAGTTGCCTTAGGACTTACGCCACTGTATGCTTTGTTTACTGATGCTACACGACTAAAGATCTGCTGTGTGAAATACTAAAATCAATTATTTGTATAGCGCTCTTCACAACTGATGTCACACAGCAGCTTTACAGAAATCAAAAATTAAATAAGGTTAACAACAGAGGAACGAAATATAATAATAATAATAATAATAAATAGACCCATCCAAGCCAGCAGGTGACAGTGGCAAAGAAAAACTCCCCCAGAGTTGGAGGAAGAAACCTTGGTAGGAACCAGGCTCACAAAGGGGGACCCTGTCTCCTCTGGTCAAACTACTTATACAGTTATTTAGGGGACACTGGACCCCCACTCGTCTGTTCTAATACTCTGATGTACTTGTGTGATGTTAGTTTGCTGGTGGACATAATAGTAACAGGAGCAGCTAATTAGGGTCTGTGTAAATTTCTACATAGTTCCTGGTGGTGGTTGGGCAACTAGCCCAGGTCCAGTAGCAGGCAGGTGGGACATGAATGAATTTGTGGCAGGGGAGCTTGGGATCCTTCTCGGATGGGGCAGAGGAGCTCGAGGTTAGCGTTTAACTCGGGAAAAGGTACAGAGATGTAATTCATTGGATGTTTAGAACACTTATTCGGATATCCTAATGGGGCAGAAGGTCTGTGGTTGGGAGAAAAAAATTTTTTTTTAATTTTTTGCATTTTTGCATTAAATCCACAAACATGGTAAACAAACTTTTATTTAAACAAAATAATAAAAAAATACAATTTTAATTGTAAATATAACAAATCATTACAAAATAGGACCATATATCTAATTTCTTGTTAGAACAATATTACAAATAAAAAAATCAGGCAGACAATTGTAAATTCTAATTGATGTGGAAAAAAAGATTAATACGAAATATAATTTCTCTAGAATACCTGTTAATACCTTTTCAAGCACAACTGTCAGAGAAAATGTTTTTCATTGACAACATGCTGACCTGCTTTTCTAGGTAAGGTGAAGTATTATTGGCGTACTGCTCATGTGCAGGAATGGCTGGTTTAAAGCCCCTGTGTACTGGTCGTAAATACCTAGAAACAAAAATGATATTTAACAGTATAATTCAATGGAATAAGCATTTAACAATGGCAGAAAAATGTTAGCTAGGTAACTGCCACTCTTCAATTCACCACAAAACTAGATAAAAATGAAGAAAATCATTAAAATAGGGCTTAACCAACAACTCCATTCAATTTAACTGTAATCAAATAAGATGCCAGTATTCATTTCTATTGGCAAAGTGGTCGTTTCCATTACGTACTGAATTAAAAAATCAGCTTCAAATACAATAGTATTTCTAAGCATATCTTCTAAAACAAATTAATATTGACATTTGTTCATGTAGGATACATGATAATCTTAGAAGCAAAGTAGAATTTGTTTTTAAACATACAGAAAAAAAAATTAAAACAATCTCTATATAAAGAGAATTCAAATAACTTGCAAAAGTTGCCTAAAGCAGGCTGTTTTCTATTTTCTTCTAAATGAGAACCTGAGAGAGAGAGACAGAGAGAGAGAGATTACATTAGTATCTCCAATCTAACACTGCAAAATGTATTAATACATTTAAAAATCTATATTTTACATATGATAATCTCAGCTTATGATTCATGATTGAAAACCTAACATCACAAGGCTTCTAAACGAAGTCCTCTAAATCAGCCATTTAAGGCATGTAAACTTGCACACACAAACACTGGTCCCCAACCTTTTTGTCACCGTGGGCCGGTGAACCCTTGGAAAAAATCCTGCGGACCGGGGTTTGGGGACCACTGCACTAAAACATACAGTACTGTGCAAAGGTTCTAGGCACTCCTGCCTCTGATCAGTAAGAGAGTTTAGTGTAGAAACTCCAGAGCCCATTAGAACTGATGCAGGTAAACAGAAACACAGTAAAGAGGAAGCAGAATTTCTCCTTCTGAAGAAAGTAGTTGAGACCTTGTGAGCTAGTTTGAAGAACAAAGCTTGATTCCAGACTTCTCCTGACCGCCCCAGCCAGCGCCTGGATGTGTCCTATCACCAGTGCGCCTGATTTAACGTCAAGCACTGATTTACCAAACCAGGTGTTGGATGAGAACAAATGCTACTAGACTCCCATGAAGAGACCTTTGCAGATGTTTAATGAACACCGTGATGGAAAACCACCACTTTCTGTAGGAATGATACTTTATTCGAATGTTAATATTTCGCTGAGGTTTCCGTTCTCATTTGCACAGGGTGCCTAAAACGTTTGCACAGTATTGTATATTCATGTGAAAAAATGAGGACATCTTATGAAAACATTTGTATAATCAACAAATCCCAAAAGAACCTACAGTTTCTGAATAGTGGACTTCTCTTTGTGCTCCTCTTTGACTTCCTCTGTGGTCACAGAAAGTGTGGGTTCAGGATTCCCCAGATCTATTTCTACCATATTGAGTTGTTGCTGAGGCAGAACGCCACTGAACATTGAGCAGAAAAAGTAAGAGCATTTAGCAAACCTTCAAAACAATGTTAGAACTGTCTGTGAAACACCATCAGACCAAGTACTGTCCAATTTAGTCAAGTCATTTAGATTCTCGACACGGTGACGTACCTTTTGTAGAGCTGCAGCTCTTCCTGGGCCAACAGTAACTGTGCTTTGAGTTGATTCCTCTCTTGTAGGACTTCCTTTAGCTCTTGCATGGTGAATCGTGGTCGGTTGGGGTCTTTTAAATCAATCACCAGTTTGTCAGGGCCAATTATCTGCTAGAAGAAAAATCAAAGCTTTATGTTTAGGACAAAACATTAAAATCCAGCATATTGTCGCTGACCAATGAAAAACACGTATCTCCAAAATGGCTTTACAGGAGAGGGAATATTGTTCTTAACTTTGTTCTTAACAGGGTTCAAACCATGGAGAAAACTCAAAATGGACAAAAATGGAGATACGTAGTTTTCACTGGACAGCAGTGATATATTTATTTCATTCTTGAACTTTAAAAAGTAAACCTGTAATAAACAGCCTTCCAACATTCAAACTGTTACGGAGTTTCAAGTGGTTGCTATGGGAGTTGTCATGGTATTTCAGCTCACTGCACGTACAGTACGAGTAAAAGTTAGGACAGAACCCAAGGGACACCACTGCACGAACATGACCAAGATTGAGTTGCCATGAGTTATGTGACATATCTCCATCTACAAGCAATGACTGGTCAAACGATTTCCCAGAAACAGAGGAGAGCATCTGACCACTTCGACAATATGCACAAATGCAAACCTACACAAATCAGTCATGCAAAAAAAATTGCTGTTGTTTAATTATTACTGTTCGTTCACACTGTTGCATAGATATAGATATATTAGAAGTTGGTCCTCATGCTCAGTGACATGGTCACCCTACTTTACTGATACCCAACCTTTAGATGGCGTTTGGTTCGGGCACCGTACTTCGATGACGTCACATTCCCGAAAAATTAAAACGAGCAATGACGTCAACCCCCCCTAAAAAAAAAACAACCAAAAAAAAACAAAACCCCGCAATGACGTCACCGCAATGACGAAGGAAGCCCGCGAACAAGACCCACGTTTACATTTTCACTTGAACCTGTTGCCACGACTCTCTCCAGCTCCCCCTTCAGGCTGTCCCGCTCCATGCGGAGCTCCTCCAGCGACAGGTTCGACTTGCTGACGATCGTTTCCATGATTTCCAAAACGCGGACGATTTTAAACTGTAAGTCTGAGAGCTCTCTGCCGCCGCGGCTCACTTTCAGCACGTCTTTACCGATCACGTACGAAATGTCATAAACATCCTCAACCGTGAGCTCAAACGGATCCTTCTCGAACGCCAGACCGGGCGAGTCCTCCGCGTCTCCCATTTCCACAGTAATAATAACAATTTAATAAGTCTGCTCTCTGAAACCCTCCAGCGTCCACCTCACTTCCGTATTATTCACTGATAACTCCGCCTCCAGACAGACAGACAGCCAATAGAAATCCTTGAATCGGCATCCAATCAGCATCAAGCTACCATGGCGACGGCGGTTGTCAGGGAACTACTTGTTGCCTTCCTGCCCCAGAATACGGCACTGCAAAGTGCTCCTGTTGGCTGTTTGGCCAAACAAATGGAAAAGCGTTTAAAGCCGACCTATCCAGAGTGTTTCTGACCTGAAAATACAATAATTTACATAATTATTAATGATCAAACTTATTATACGTTCTTTAAAATTCTTACCACAAGTCCAAATAAAATACAAAACAACCTAAATGCACTTTGTGTATCATGTCTGTAGGTTACTCTGATCCTGAGTTACGAAACCCACAAAGTGTACCTTGTAAGCAGTGCCATTGTATTCCCTACACTCTAATCATGTGATAGGGGAACTTTAGGTGGTTAATGCGGCATTCCATTTGAACTGGAACGATGGAATTTCTGAGTTCTGAGTAGGGAATTTTGGCTGAAATGTAAGAGATGCTGCTTATTTATACAGTATTCTGAGGCAGGAAGGCAACAAGTCGTGTTAGTAGGTTAGTGATCTAGCCTGTGTTATTGTGGCTGATGATATCACAGCCACACGCTCATATCTATCAGTGAGCCGTGGATACCATGGCAACATCAGGATGTATTGTCCTCTTGGGGATTCAGTTACAGAAACATTCCTGGTCCTGCAGTGCCAGCTTCCTGCACAGTTTACTGATTTACCTGCAGGAACAGACCTAGTAAACCTGGCAATGAACAAGTGAGTTGAATCAGGTGTGCTTGAGTGGGAGGAGCTTAAAACTGTGCGGGAGTCTGACACTCCAGAACTGGAGTTGCATTGTTTTAGAAACCTTCAATTATCGGTTGCTTGATAAATATTTTCAGTTTTAATTTGAAAAAGCTTTTAATTTCCCTCTGAAAACAAAATTCAGGAGTAGGCAACTCTGGGCCTGGCTGCACTTGATTGCCTTTCTGCCGTAGTGACACTGGCTGATGTTGTCCATGTTTTCATGTTATGATATTTATACACATGAAACAGTGGCCTTATTAACCGAAAGCAATATCGCAGTGGTGCTCATCTGTTCCGTAGATGTAGATAATTTCTTAATTCTTAATTTGTTCCAATACGCCACTCAACTTTATGTGGAATTAAATATTATATGAAAATGATCAAACCACCTTAGATCACAGCTTTATGTATTAGAGAAAGAGTTACAAACTGACATGTAATAATGACCAGGAAGACCATGAATAAACAGTGAATTAGGGACACTGGGTTTGGATGTCACTGTGTTAAATTCTGGGTCAGTAATGGGAGCTTGTGCAAACATGTAACAAAGGAATGCCTGTTCACATGAGATGCTCAGCTTTCATTTGCTTTTGGCTGTTTTACACTTAGGATATACAGAAGAGGTGGAAAACTGTGTCCCCTATATTGAATGATAACCAGACAGTTACACATTTTTATTTCAAGGTTTATATAGATTAAAAAAAGACTTTAAGTCAGGACTGTCATCTCCTGATAGGGAGGATTACACACCTCTACAGACTCCTGTACTCCATTCTTGCTGTGGAGTCTCGTTACAGGCACCAGAAACCCTGAATGTGTGTCTTTTTTTCAGTGAATGGTATTTAAGGGGAAAAAAAAATGCAATGATTAGGGACCAAATGATGTTTAGGCAAATTCAGCATTACATCACTACACAAATGAGGTCATCACTCGGAAAATCGTCTTACGCAGTGATGTGGGGATCTTTTTTATTAACACACTGAACACAGCTGATTTTATATCAAACTTTTATTTTTACTTCCTTAAGATCCACACATTCAGCTTGGATAAAGTGATTCGCAAGTGGGAGAGGGACGTCAAAAACACATGGATGATTCGCAGGAGGTCAAAATCTGTGAGAAGTACTTTTCTTCATAATCGATTAAGAGAAACACAGTAAGATATTACACAGGCTACACATTTTGGAAATATATAACTGTGATCAGTAGAATTCTAAACACAAATAGAGAACTCAAAAGAGAAGATTCGGTTTCTACTCGGCCTACGCTCCAAAACGATTGTCCCTTTTCTCTGTGTGTGTGTGTGTGTGTGTGTGTGTGTGTGTGTGTGTGTGTGTGTGATGTATTCAGGGGTGTTATACATACTTTTTGTTTTCACTGTAATGTACTCACATGCATAATGCATTTTGCAATTCTCAAAAATCTATTTTAAAAAATGATGTTAAAAAAAGAAGTGTGCTTTAAATGAAACCTTTAAAAAACGCTTCCATGTCATGTTTTCTGTGATATGTTTCACAAACTAAAATTCTCAGAAAGTCAAAAAGGCAATTAATGACCTTATTTGAAGTCCTGCTTTGTGAAATAAAGTAATAGTCATTTATCTACCAATCATTAACTTTTCTTCCATGTGAGTCTGAATCAAAAATTGAACAATATTTTGACAAAAGACAAAACAGCAAGATATAAATTTCTTACAACTTGACAATACATGTAGAAAGGCACTTTTTCTAAAAACAAAAAAAAAACAAAATAAAAACAAACATTGATATATATATATATATATATATGCACACACACACACACTAATATCCAATGTTTGTGCTCTATTTAAAATTAGTAATATTTAATTTACTTAATTTAACTTTCAAACAAAAAAGAAAAATTAGATTAGACTCTCTTTTCTTTTCAAACTATAATAGTAGTGGTCATTCTTCCAGGAGCAGAGCTGGACTGCTATTTTTTCACGAATAAATAATCACCTGTTATATTATTTTATTATAGGGAACCGAGTGTTAGTAACAAATACCTCCAACTCCTTTCAAGTTGTATCTACTCAGCATTAAGCTTCTTGCTTTGCGTTGACTTAACTAGAATCGAGTCTCAAAAACACGGAGCTACCCGACATAGATAAACATTCTATATATTATTATTATTATCTAGAACAAAACTCCTTTTTGTAAAACAAGTCTGCTATGGAAGACTCTGTCAAACACAGATAGATTCCAGTTATTATAAATGAGTCAGAAATATAAAATGTAGCCTACCATACACAAACACATCACACATATTGATCCCAAATCATGAACATAATACAAACCTACCCAAAAGGAAATAAGAGAATATAAAACAAATGCATGTTGTAGTTAGAACTTACTAACTAGTAACGTGCTTTATCCACTACTACAGTTCTTCGTAATGTTAAACCATACATTCTTCAAGGATGAGACTTGTTTTCTATTGATGCCTCTTATTTAAGATGAAATTACATATTAGATTATATAGGCAGATTAAAGTATTTCTCCAACATGGTAGAACATTGGAGTCGGAACAGGAGAAGAGCTTCTTAAAATGAATTAAAAACTAACTCTTGTTTACAGTAGGATGATCAGTTTGAGATCCAGGTTGGATGATCTTCCTCCACAAGACTCTTACCTGAACTGCAAAACAAGAATTTAGGATTTAATATGGAAATATTTCTCCAACTATGTAACCAGTCAAGTGAGCTTTATGAATGTGTGTAGGTTTACCATAGTTTTGGGTGGAATGTTGGGTTTCTGAGCCAAGGCTGGTTTCTTCATTAACGCTGGTTTGGAGGGTTTGGGGGAGGATGGGGCAGCGGGTGAAGGTGCCCGCAGGCCGTTGTCTTCGGCTGGCTGTTCCAGAGAAACTCCAGCTATCTCGTAGTGCTTTTTCCGCAGCTCTCCCAGCCGCAGGCGCTCGTTTTCAAGCATGTTCTCCAACTCCAGAACCTTCACCTGAGAGAAGGGTGATAATGATCACATCAGATCTTAGGAGAGAGAGTTCATACAGTTATGTGATTTTAAATATTTTGGAATTTCATTTTCTAACATAATTTTGCCAGTGAATATTTTATTTTTCCCCAAAATTCCCTGCCATGGTATTGCTGTGCAGCCAAGTCAGAAAAGCACTGGGTCCACAGCTCCAATCCATAGCTAATGCTGTGCCAACCAGCATTGCACTGGGTTTGATGTGAGGAGAGAGCGCCATCTACCCACCCATCCAAACCATGTCCAATTGTCCAATTTTGGATTCCAGCTGCTGATGGCATGAGATTCGAACCTTCATTCCTCAGAAGACAATTACAATATGCAGCTTGTGTGTAACTAAAGAATACAGAACTACAAACCTGGGACTCCATCTCCTCTTTCCTCAACTTGATCAGAGACATTCCGGAAAAGTCCATAGTGTCTGTATACACAAGTACAAATATGAGAGACATATCCAGCTGAATAAATTACAATGAATTTAACTCTCTTCTATTTTTGGTCTGAATCAAAGCAAATAAAGAATTTATGCATATTTGAGTCTTAAATCTTATTCATTTATTTTATCCTGACTAGTGCACATTTAAGTGGATATACAGGGACAATAATATAGAGTGAAAGATAATGATTGCCCAATGATGATCACTCTACACTATGTGCTCCATATATATATATATATATATATATATATATGCATATGCAAATGCAAACACACACACTAATATCCAATGTTTGTGCTCTTTTTAAAATTAGTAATATTTAATTTACTTAATTTAACTGTAAAACAAAAAAGAAAAATTAGATTAGACTCTCTTTTCTTTTCAAACTATAATAGTAGTGGTCATTCTTCCAGGAGCAGAGCTGGACTGCTATTTTTTCACGAATAAATAATCACCTGTTATATTATTTTATTATAGGGAACCGAGTGTGTTAGTAACAAATACCTCCAACTCCTTTCAAGTTGTATCTACTCAGCATTAAGCTTCTTGCAATAGAATTAATTATTCACTTCAGATCCAATACAGTTTGTCTGATCAAATATGACTGAGGTCTTGATTTATTAATTATTTTATAAATCACACATTATATAAATAGAAATATGTTAAGAAATATTTACTCAGTTTTACCTTTATCCTCAATCTGCTCCTGGCCGGTCTTGGTAGATGCCACTACATTAGCAGCCATTTCATTCACATGACGTGAGGCTTGCTGAAGATTGGACAACTTTTTACTGCCACGATCCGCCTTCACCTGCACAAAAAAAGAAAAGAAAGATAACATCTGTGTGAAGATTTCTATTCTCTCTTTAACATACATATAATCAAACATATACAGAACAGTAATGGAAAAAAAATGGGACATTAATAGGAAAGATGATGTAAACAGGATTTTGGAGGCACCTAAAGCTCAGACATTAGTTTGGTTTGCTCTTTTTTGAAATGGGTAGAATCACTATGACAAGATCTCTCCGAGGCCTTGCAAAAGGCATTTAACAATTAGAAATCAGTCATTCCCTGAATGCCGTTCACAAGTGGAGAACATTTAATCATTACAGGACATACAGGTAACTCTTGCCATAGTTAATGCCAAAATACAGCATCTGTCATCAGAAAGAAACTGTATCGCAACACCAGATTATTACATTTTTATCAGAGAAGGTATGAAAGGGTTTATATGAATGAAAACACAGTAAAGCAAATATGGTTAAAGATGAATAGAATGAGAATGTTAGTTCATCTCAAACCTTGGAGGCGGCAACAAGTTGTGCCGTGCTCGCCGCAATCTCGTGAGAACAGACAATAAGTTCTTCATATTTGCCCGTGTGTAACACCACCTTATCAGCAGAATCACTGAGGGAGAGAGAGGCAGACACACAGAGGTGGGTGTGTGTGTGTGTGTGTGTGTGTGTGTGTGTGTGTGTGTGTGTGTGGGGGCGGTTAATAACTTTAATGCATAACCATAACTGAACAAATGTATATCATATTAAAAATCCAAATTCCTAACAGATTTGGCAGAAATACATACACCATCTGTGTGGCCCCCCAGCCTACTGCTTTGGCAGCTGAAATTAGTCCCTCGGTCCAGCGAGAGTTTCGAGCATAAAACTCCTTCACTGTGGCTGCACCCTGAACACAACAGAAACACAGCAATGAATACCTAACTATACTGCAGCACAGGGTGAATTACAGTACTGTATGAAAAACATCAAACACCAGACAGACAAAGGACTCAAAAACAACCAAGGCACTGCTTCTCACCACGTAATCCAAAATACATTCAACGATGTGGAGGTCTGTGGTCACGTGTCGGTTGTCCAATTGATTTTTTTTGTCCTTTTAACTCAGTAACAGTTTTTAATAAACTACACTGTACTTAATCTTGTGGCAGACAGTTCTGTTCTACACAGTCTTACACAGTCTTAATAATATCGGCTGAAAAAATTGCAGCTTTTATTTATAAGTTGTTCTCTTTGGTGGTCTCGGACTTTTGCAGTGTACTGTAGGTATTCAAAAAGATTTTAAGATCTCAGCTTAACCTTCATGTGACTGTGTTTGAGATGTAAAAAAATTAGACAATTTAAATATTCGTATGAATTTGACCATATATTGATATAATGTTTACTTGCGGCCCACATAAAATAAGAGCATGAATATCCTTTAATATTTTTAGTATGTATAATCCCTTCTGAGGACTTTTATTCTGAAGTTTGAACACTGAGCAAAGAAAGAGAGCAAACATACGCTCCCTTCTCGTTTTCCTCTAGAACATATCTGGAACATACCCTCACTGATCAGTCAGAGCAGTAAACATGCACCGGAAACTCCTTTGGCCTTTAAACTGGGATTTCAGTTTTCCAAGCTGAATTACTTGCTTATATGACATCACAGTTTTGAGAAGTTCGTAAGCCAAACCACATCATATATGACTTAACACCATGTTTCTGAGGGTGAGTGCAAGTGCAGTTCTCGTGACTGGAGGGGAGGCAGTACTGTGGTCTAGGGTTGGTTTACTGCTGACCATTGTTTTAACAGTCCATAGAAAATTTTGTATGGCCTCCCATAAATGTGTGCAAGAACGAGTTCCAATCAATGTTAAAAAAGAAGAAATTTAATGGGTCAAACTAACGAACTAACCCGTCCAGTCTACATATTTTCAGACATATTAACACATAAATAAATCCCAGCCTTACCCTTCCACTTTCCACAATCTCTTTCTGCAGGTCTGTGGACGACACCACCAGGAGGCGGATAGCCTGTAAGAAAGGGAAGAGAAAATACAAACTGGAGAAGGGAGTAAAACGGACACGCAATAAAGCATTACCAGTGAGAGAAAACATTCCTCCTACAGACTAAACCACTCCCTCAGACAACGGAGCAAAACATCATTAAATAATCCTTCATCTTACCTTCATGAGATCAGTGCAGCTATTGAGGATCCTGAAATGAACGCAATTACAGATATTACCATTATGAAGATCAACATGAACACAATGCAAAATTAATATTAAAGATAAAAAAAAACAAACAAACAAACAAAAACAACAGACCTCTCATTCACCTCCAGCTTAACTCCTTCAGTGTCTCGTCTGGCCTGATTCATCATCTCCTATTGGGTATCAACAAAAAGGCGAATAAATAGGCCAGTCTTTACAATCAGGTAGGAAATTCTTTGCAATGGTAGCTGCTCCTGTTCTCAGACTTACATCAATCCTCCTCACAGCTTCTTCTATAGCAGCAGAGGTAGCAGCCATCTCTTTGTCCACCATGTCCCCTAGCTCCTCCTTCCCAACATCCATTCCTTTAGGTCTCAGATCCTGGGACGGGTAAGAAGAATCCATGAGAAATAAGAAGAAAGGGTAGAAGTCGTGAGTGTATACACCTCTGGTACACTATCATAGAGCTGGGTGATGTATATTGAGAACATGAGGTTACATCGATATCGCGATACTATCAGAGAAAGATATGGGCTGAGTCGATATTGTTTAGATCAGGTTTTAACTTTTTAAAATAACGTAAATAATCAGTTTCTCCTCCTCTACCCTGCTACCCTCCAATCGTGCTCTTGCGTACACACTATGGAGGGCTTGATGTATATGAAGATTGTACAAAGATCAAATTTGAGTGTTACATACAGTAGGGATGGGGTGTCTTCATTTTTTCACATATATACATATAAATATATAAAACGCATATATATCGGGATATAATTTATTTTGTCCACATCGCCCAGCCCTAGCATGATCACCGCTTCTAATGAACGTATTAAACTATGATGAGTTGCACCCATTGCTGGCAAATATGTGCAAATGCACACACAGCTTGTCTAGTCCTTCTAGAGAAGTACTGCCAACAGAATAGGACTCTAGGATCAGAAACATGAACCTATTGGCACCATTCCTAATGCCACATGTGGGATAGAGGTGCATTGACGACTCCTTTGTTGCAAAAAGCACTACATAAATAATCATTGATTGATTGATTGATTGATCGATTGATCTATGGAGCAGTAGAATTTTGTTCTCTGGAATTATGATGATCCATCCAATAATTTTGTCCTCACAGCAATGGAAGCAAAGTAGAAAGCCTTCTCTGGACTATAGAGACAGTTACTAAGGGTTCTTCAGTAAAGAAAATGGAACCATGGAACATCTACATAGAACCATGAACACAACGTTCTTTAGGCTGCTGTAGAATGTGCTGTACATGGTTCTATATAGAACCTTTTTGAAAGGGGATCTTATATAGCACCAAAAAAGGTTCTACTATTGTGACACTGTAGCTTGTAACCATAGTAGAACCCTTTTCAAAAAGGCTCAAAATAGAACCATCTACAGCACATTCTCCATTAATCTGAAGAACACTTTCATGATGCAAACAAGGCTTTAAGCATGCAAAGGGTTCTTTGAATGTTCATGGTTCTATACAGAACTACTGTATAGATAGTGTACTATTGTTACAACGTAGCTTGTAACAATAGAAGAACCCTTTTTGGTGCTATATACAACCATTATCAAAACCTTCTTTATTGAACCCTCTACAGCGCATTCTTTATTCATCTGAAAAGACAAGAATAGTGCAAATGGTCTACAGCTACATTGATTTCTCATTTCGTTTAAATAATTCGAACTTACCTGTGCAATTCGCAGGATCTTTTGTACCATCGCACGAATAGAGGCAGGGTCAGCACCCTTAAGGGATGCTTTCGACTTCAGCTCCTGCAGAAACTGCAAGCTCTGGGTAGCACAGCTTCTGCAGTTCTCCGTCAGTCCTGTACACATCATAAATGATGCATCGGTCAGGACGGACACTACTTAAAGTTGGACCTCAACTAACAGCAAACCAGAAAAGCAACAGATCTACAGTGTGTTTGTGTACTTATTCATGTAGGTGTCTGTGGACACGTGGGAGTGAAAAGTCTTACGGTCAGCATGGTCAGTAGGTGCCATGTGAGCTGTTGCACTCCCGTTGATGATGGTGTCAGCAGTGAGATGAGAGAACTGAGTCAGAGCTCTCAACAGGGCCCCAGCATCTGGATCAGACAAAGAGATGAGAGAGTATGACCCCCATTAATAACCCTACTTATACCCAAGTGAATTATTCTGCGAACACTTCAGAAGCTGAATGAGAAAAAGAAATCACCTCCCATATTCTTCAAATAGTGGGCGTGGCCAGACTTCACATTATCAATGGATTCCAATGTGGCTTCTGCACGGCTAACCAGGTAATCTATAAGACAAGGTGAGACGGAGATATGTTTCTCTGTCTTGTTTCCCACCGATTGTTGGAGACATATTGTCGACTGTTGGAGACATATTTATGCATCTTGTCGTCTGTTCTGAGATCACAAATAATCAATCCCAAACTAAAATGTCCAAGATTTGAAAAAGACAGGCTTTATCAATCCATGTTCTAATCATATATCTTTGATGTGGTGCACATAATTACAATTTTAGGCATTTTAATTGATAATAAATGTGATAATTTCGCACATTCTACAGACTATTGTTCATAGATGTGTCGTTATATTACCTCTTTTAATATTTTTAAAATGACTATCAAATGTCCAGATGTTTAAATACGGTAGACATTTAATGGGGCGTCCTAATCTTTTGTTATAACTGTATAAGTGTACCCGGTGAGCTGGTGCAGCGGATATGCAGAGGGTCATCTAGTTTGGCTACAGCATCCTGAATGATGATTTCTGCCTCAGACACTGTACCCTGCAGCAAGGAAAACTGCTCCTCCAACAACATCTGCTGCAGTTGTTTCTCACGGCTGACCTGCAGACACACACACAGGCAGATTTTATTTGCTCTGATGCTTTTTCTGGCATCCCTCCATCAGCGGTACACAGATAGAAGACTTCAGAAAGAAGACAGACATTCAGTAAGGTTCATCCTCTGCTGCCTTTTAATTAGGGCCAAAAACATATCCCGATATATTTTAGCTGAATCGCAATATACAACATATGATGCGATATCTGATGTGAAAAATATCAATCTGAAAAAATCAAGGAAACCCCTTGAAATCCTTTATCTTTACTATATTTAAACACACTGACATTTGATCCTGAGTTCAACAGAGGGCTGTCTTGATTGAAACAGAACATTATTTAAACTTTACAATTCAATAGAAACATCACCCCTCAGCCCACATCCCGCTCAGTTTATATCTAGGTATAGATCGAAATATTGATATCGCCCAGCCCTGATTTTCTACTGATTTATTTATTTTGTGTCCCTGTTTTTCATTGTGCCAGTTTATTTTTTACCTCTAATTAAAGAGAACCTGCTGGGTCATCATAAGACCAGTAAACCTTACTGCCACCAGACTGTGCCATCCACCTTCCAGCAAGCCTAAGAACTGACAGAACTGGTTACTAAACCAGTTCTGTAACCATTTGAAGATCTAAGCCCAAACATCTCCTTCCTAAAGAATGTTGTCACTGAACTTAATTGACCTATACCAGGGGTCACCAAACCTGCTCACGGAGAACTTCCTTCCTGCAGGTTTCAACTCCAACCAAAATCTAAGACTCAGTTCAGCCCATCAAGGATTTTTGAAGGCAGAAATTAGTAGTTGGATCAGGTGGGGTGGATTAGGGTTGAATCTAAAGTCTGTAGGAAGGTAGCTCTCCAGGAGAAGGCTTGATGACCCCTGGTCGATACATATTTCCACATCTAACCTACCTTCTCTTTCAGCTTGCTCTGCAGTTCGCAAAGCTCCTTACTGCTCCTCTCCCTTTCCTCATCCAGAGTTGACTCCTTTAATTGTGCTGCTTGTCTCAGGGAGGACAACTCAGCCTCTTTCTCACTGACGCAGCGCATCAGACGCTCCTTTTCCGCCTGCAACGATGTCATGGAGCTGTTCATTTGTTCACCAGCCTGTAGGAGATGGAAGAAGCACGTAAGAAGAAGAACACAAGTTAAATAAGGTTATTTCATTATGGGCAGATACCTTTAGATACACAGACATGGATACACACCTTCTCACAAGTCTGCAAAGTGCCCTTGATTCGTTGAATCTCTCCCATTTTTTCCTCAAAATCTCGTCTCAATTTATCCATTTCAAACTTCTGTTCCTCCAACTGAACACGCGTGAAGGTGCATGAAGGTAAACAGTGAAAATCAGTAAAAATGATTATGACCCCAGTAACTTTAATCAGTTCAATTGATTCAATTGACTTGGGTTCATGTGTACAGAGGCATGCAAAAGTTTGGGCACCCCTGTTAAAATATCTGTTACTGTGAACAGCTAATCAAGTAACAGACCTGTTTTCCAAAAGGCATAAATTTACGGATGAGATCATATTTTTTTGAATTCCAAACATTTGGTTTGAAGGCGATTTTATTTATATTGAGTTTTAAAGTTTTTATATAACATTCTGTTTCAATTTTGCAGAAACCTTTTTTTCTGCTCCACCCCCCTGCTCTCAGTTCCTCCTCTACTCTGCTCCCCTCTGCCCCACCTGCACGCTCATGTAGAGTCTATGGAGGGGGCATAAGACTTCATTTGTATAAAGAGAAAATGAAGGTCCATTTCAATGTTTAAATAAAAGACGATTTTTAACATTGTATTTTCCAACATCATATCATATATCGGTATTCAGTTACAATATATCAGGATATGACTTCCTGTTCGTTTTGCTCAGCACTACACCACAATTTACAACCTGGAACTTCACCTACCCACATCGTACTTGTAACCATTTGCCTTCTTTCTGGTGATGTGGCCTTTCTAAATGCTTTCCGCAGATCACCTGACCCTAGTCCTGCCCTGCTATTTTGCACTTTCCCTACCACATCCATGTCCTCCAGTACCCTCTCTGCTGACATCCCTCTCAGGGATTGCACTTTCCTGTTTGTCACTGGTGCTGCTGCTGCTTTAATCAGCTCAACCTTTGACCCTTGTAATATAATTTCTCAAGTTTAATTTCTTCAACTAAGCCCGTCAGTGGTAGTTCCAGAACCATACTACTAAGTCAATAAGGCCAGAATATGTGCTTTAGCAGTATAACACAGATTCTGATTTGATTTTGTACAACTCTACAATCCAGTTCTCTGTGGACGTCTTCTTGGTCTTACAGACTTCAACCTTAACCTCCACCATTAAATTGTAATTACATTACAAGCTGAAGCAATGCCTGCATGACTTTCCTAACTTCTTTATTATTTATTCTCCTGCTCTATTGGCATGGATTCATAGAGTGCAGCTGCTGATTGTTGTAACAAGGTTAGAGGAAGCAGTATTTATAAAGCATCTCCAGGCCTTTGCCAACAATGATTGTGAACAAGCCAGAGTTCGAAGAATGTCAATAAGGAGCCCTTGGTAAAGGTTATCTGAGAGCTCAAACCTCAACCTTATACATGGTGCTCTTTCACTCATCTTCTACTCCCTTAACTATACCTGAAATGTTCACCAGTGTTGACCAAACCTTTGCATGCCTCTATTTGTGTATAAGAGACCTTCATGTCAGACTCCTGCTTGACTCTTTCCACCTCGAAGGCCAACTGTTCCTTTGTCCTGGCCACTTCCTCTTGTGTCTGTTGAGTAGCTGACAGCATCTTGACTGTGTCTGCACTCTGCAAGTTACAAAGAATGGATCAAACACCATCAAACTGTCCCTAAATGTGTTTCTTAAATCAGTCCAGTACAAAAATACTCTCAGAGAGAGAGAGAGAGAGAGAGAGAGAGAGAGAGAGAGAGAGAGAGAGAGAGAGTGAAGATCTTAAGCTACCAACAAAAAAATGATGAAATGATGAACTAAAAAAATGATTCTGTCACAGATCTCAGAGAGAGAGAGAGAGAGAGAGAGAGACATACCTTCCTAAGGAGTTCTGCATGACTAGCTACTAGCTCTGCATGTTTCTCTTTCAGCTTGTTATAGCGCAGCTCTGTAGCCTGGGCCCTCTCTTTAATGAAACGAAGCAAGAAACAAGATGTGAAATGTGACAGTATTCATATTCATAAACACCCTTACAAGTCAACACTGGGATTTTACCAATCACAACTTACTTTCTGCCTCCACAAAAGTAGATTGCACGTTCTCATGCTCTGCATTGCGGCGGCGGGTCGCTTCCAACTCCATGCGCAGCTGTTCATTCTCTACCAGAGCACGCTGCTTCTGCACCCTCTGCTCATCCAGCTCCGCCTCTAGACTGTTGATCTGTGACTTTAACTGAGTGATATAGCGCTGAGCCTAAGAAAGATATATAATCGGCGTTATAAATGATGATGCATATAACCAATTATATATGAGTGTTAAACTCCCACACGACTTTAGAGATGGAATGTGCCATCCATCTGGAACCTACAATCACGCAGCTACAACTCTGATAAGTCACAATTACTTACCACAAGCACCCAATACTGCTATACATACTGCTGGTGTGATTATTTCACTTAACATTTAGAACTGAAGACTTATGGCTTTGGTTTGTTGCACTGAAAATCTGAGCGCAAGCGCACGGTAAATGTGAGAGAGCAGATTTTTATCTCATATGTGAACAAATGAAACCCGTGAATGTGGCATGAACCGTGTGATTTCTGCCGGTAAGATAATGCCGTACATTTGTAAGTGTAACAAACTGAAGAGCAGACATGCAGATATTTTTGACCATGAGTATAGAGCTGTGAAAAAGAGCCAATTTCATTCCTTCATTCATTCATTCATTCATATGTAAGGGTGATGACTCTAAAATAATCATTTGAACTTATCTGATGAACTACTTATGTTGCTGAAAGAAATTTTAGATCACTAGAACATAAGAGTTGAATGTGTGTTATCGTGAAATAACTGCATGTGTGATGAAGTAGAGATGAGCCGTGCTGTTATTCCATGATAATCCACTGATTTATGTTCACTTAAGTTCAAAAGTTCTCTTATGTTTTACTTTAGTGTCTATATTTGCAGGTTCTGTGCCTTTACTATAATACAGTACATTGGGGAGACTATTAATATTTACCCAATAAATAAAATAAATAAATAAATGTACCTATTAAACATGAGCCCTGAACAGAACCCCCGTTTCCCTGTAACCCCTCGGCTGAGCCAGCGAGGGCCGAGTTTTAGAAGCCATTATGAAAGTGGTTTTAAGTTTAAGGGGGGAAAAAATGTGCTGTTGTGGTGAAATAACATCACAGATCAAACCCTTCTCAACCAATCAGCTTCCACAATCAGAACTAACTATTGTACAATTACATTTAAAACCCTGGAGAAGGAAAATACATATGATTTTTCTTACCTCAGCTTTAATCTTTTCAAGTTCTACTCGTAGAAGGTCAATTTCCTGCTTCAGACTCTCGATCTGGAGGTCTCTGTGAAGTGGAAACATACAAACCATTTCAAAAGAAAAATGAAAACAGCTCACAGTTGGTAAACAAACAGTGTCATTATGATTGTTTTGTACCTGTCATCAAAACCATTATTAGGTGGGCCGAATGCCTGATCAAATATGTCAACCTGCAAAAAATAACAGAATAAAAATGAACAATTCAGGTTTATCTAATGGAGACATCTAGGCATATACTGTATAATCAAGTTAACAAACTATTACATAAAGAAGAAAGAAACATTCTCAACTTAGATTAGTAAACTGGATAAAAACCAAATCAATCCTCAATCTTCAGTGAGCTGTGACTTGAAATGCACAATAGAACAGTAAATAGGATATCAGACCTTTATCAGATTAAAAAAAATAAACCATGAATTTAAAAAAAATAATAATTTCAGCAGTGTTTTACAAAAGTGGTAAATTTTTTCTCCCAATTTGGACTGCACATGACGAGCACATGCCTCCTCTGATTCATGTGAAAGCATCACACTGGGTGGGATGTGGGGAGAGAGCGCCATCTACCCACCCAGAGAGACCATGGCCAATTTTGCTCTCTCTGACACTGGCTGCTAATGGCAAACAGCACGACCCTGCTGAGCCACTCACTCCCAATACTATTAATAAAATATCTAGTGTCCAGGTTCTTTATAGTGTCTGGATTTGGTTCTGCATGTAGAAATAGCACACCTGTGGCTGGGAAGCCATGCTGACTGATGGAGCCTCGCTGACATCTATTAGTGGTTCAGGTTCATCCTCTTCTTGGTCCTCCGGCTCCTCCTCATCTGGGATGACAACCATTGGCTTCACGTGCTCTGCTAGGGCAGAGGCACGGAGGAAGTTTGGAGGAGACTGCAAAGATCATATTGATTAGAACACGTTTTATTAAAAAACTGTATAAAAATGAATTTGTTAATAGAATGTATTGATCTATTCTAGTTTTGTGCCTATTTTGAACCTTTCTGTTTATAATGAAATCCTGAAACAGGTGATTGCAAGACATGTCAAAACATTTTCAGGGTTTCAGCATTACGTCCTCCTTACATCAGGTAGTCTCGGGATCTGGATAAGCCTTTTGAAGTATAACATGTCTCTTGCTTTGTTAAAAAATGTCTTGAGACTGAAAAACAAAATGATTAAAATATACATAAATCAGTCAAATATCAAGTCCTTATGTGACATCCAAGAGCCTAAGAACTATAGCTGCTTTTTAACAATGTCTATCGTAAAAGCGCTAAAGAAATACAACAAAAATATTACAGCAATTTACAAAACCTGACCGTTATGACCCCTGATCGTAATATTCATTTGGTCTTCATGTTTCTATTTTCTGTGTTTGTCTATTTGGCAGTGGGCAGTACATGCCATTGGCCACCAGGAGAGCTCACTATAAAAGAGCCTGGAAAAGCTTTAACTGGGCGAGATGTTTAGGGCTCCTCCCCTTTTGACCACCTGGAATAACATCCTGTTCTGTTCATTAGTCTGATTACATTTTGCATGTATTGTAATGTGTATTGTTCACACACACACACACACACACACACACACACACACACACACACACACACACACACACACACACACACACACAGAGTGAAGGTGGACAAGCCTATCCACGATGCCCAGAGAACAAAAGATGCAGACCAAACAAATATTAAGACGGGGGTCGTAACAATGATAATGAAAATACTGATATTAGGACAAAATGATATGATGCAGTTTTATCAACTCTTTAAGGACTATTTAAACTGGAATAAAACAAAATATAAAATTAAGAAAGACTGTTTAATATTGAACTCACCTGTGGAACTGATCGTGAAAGCGTTCACGGTGACCCTGGAGTGTATCCGGTGGTAAACCTATGGTCCAAGTAATACAAGCACATATTTAGTTATTTCAGGAACCACAAGAAACAGAAAATGTAATGTACATTTGAACACATTTAACATAGTTATGTGAAAAAGATAAGACACTTCCTGAACACCTGACATTTTAACATATTTAAAGTACATGGACATTTGATCTTCTATATATATTTGAACTATATTGAGAGACGGAGATGATTTACCTAAACGCATATAAATGGAGAAATATCTTAAAAATCATTTGCAAAATGTTATTAATAGAAATGCAATTGATCAATTAGATGTTCCCTATAACAGTCTACCGTATTCTCTCAGATCCACAGTGTTTTATTCATCAGTCTTTGTAGAGATGGTCCATTTCCTCGTGCCCCCTCTGACACAATAAATGTTTCATAGTGGTTTATATGAGGAAGGTTCTCCAGGCCCTGCTGCAGTAAACCATCTTCAAACCACGACACTGCCACCCCCATGCTTCACGGTTGGTATGAGTTTCTCATTCTCAAATGCTTTTTTTTTTTGGTGTCTAGGTGTTCTCTGGCAAACTTTGTTCTTGCCCTGATGTTTTTGACAGCAAAGGCATGCACATCTCCCATGAAAATCAAACCTGTTTGGTCTCTTTCTGATGGTAGACATTAGATTGGTTTGTTCTTGACTGTTGAAGTGAGTGGCGTCACCATGGCGAGAGCTCTTTGAGGTATTCAGAAAGAAAGGTTGTAGACGCAGATGCTCTCGCCACAGTTGACATCAAAGTACAGCATTACTTTGATATCAACTGTGGCGAGAGCATCTGCGTCTACAAGGGAGTGGTACTGCAGGTGGTGGCCACAGAGAGTTACTCTCTTCCTTATCCGTCCTGATTGATTCTTCTCTAGTTTTCTCTTTTGCTAGTATCCTCGTCACTACTGGATTCATGAGGCTGTACCTGCATCCCATTCAGGTTGCTCAGGTTGGCCAGCTCCTCCAGTGCTCCACACACATGCTGCTGCGAGAAAGGTTAATGCGTCTCCCAGCGCTGTGCACCATGGAGGGGACACTGGTAGATCCATCAGTTGTGTTCCTTTCTCTTCACAGGTTCACACTGAGTACATGTGACCGATAGAAAAGTTTGGTGATGCAGCATCATCCAGCATGACCGGTTTGGTGGTGGGTCAGTGATGGTCTGAGGAGGCATATCCATGGAGGGTCACACAAACCTCCACATGATAGCCAAAGGTAACCTAGATGCTGTTAGGTGCCGAGATGAAATCTTCAGAGTCACTGTCAGAGCCAACCTTGGTGCAGTGGGCCCTGGATTCCTCCTGGTGCAGGACAATGCCTGGCCCGAGTGTGTAGGCAGTTCCTAGATGATGAAAGCACTGATGCTACTGATTAGCCCTCATGATCCCCAGAGCTGAACCCAATTAAGAACCTCAGACTTTATGTATCAATGAATTCGTCAACACAAAGTCGTGCAACAGACCGTCCAGGAACTCACTTGATGACCTGATCCCGCTCTGGGAGGACATCCCCTAGGTCATCATCCACAGGCTCATCAGGAGGGAGTGCGTACAGGCACCATAGGGGCTATACACACTATAAAATTCCTGGAAATCGGAGTCTATGATTTCAATATTTTCCTTAGATTTTGATATGAATTTGAGTCCATCCCTCCATGGGTTCTTGATTTTGGTTTCCACTGACCTTTATGTCATTTTGTTCTCAACTCTATCTTTCATCGAGATCTGATGTGTGATTTAAGTCCCTTATTCTTTGAGCAGTGTATTAAAGCATCATCATTAACTTATCCTTGCAACAGAACCAAGACACTCACAGGCATGTAACTTGAAGAGCAGCTTGACGGTATAATGATATAAGTGACTACAATCCTGGATGACTTGGATAAGTGGAGCAAGTTTACACTGGCCCGCAGTCAACGTTGAGATGGCAATAGAGGTGTTGAGCTGTCGAAGGACTGTGGGGGGAAAAAATAAAAACAATATTTTTATTTTTAATGTATATACAGTGACACCTCCTTAAGTGTAATCAGATTTGACCGGATTTGCAAAGAATGATCCTCAGTATTAATTCCTTAATTAACACAACAGCCACAAGGCTGAGGGCTCCGCCCAATGTCTCATTTACAGCATGCAAATTACATTCTTTATGTAGATAGTCCCCGATGTCCAACAAAATACTCTATGGTATATAACTGCATACATTCAACATAGACACATTTCAAGCCACCTTTACACCATCAATTTCAGTTAGACATGTTGAATAAATTATATATAAATAAATTAGACAGATTCAAACTCATTATGTGCAAGAAATAGCTGGTATATAGAATCAAGCTTTTGAATTGATGTGTGTGTGTGTGTGTGTGTGTGTGTGTGTGTGTGTGTGTGTGTGTGTGTATATGATTTTCCAGAAAGTACAATAGCGTCAATATTGTGCAGTTAATAAAACAATCAGTAAAACCAATTAAATCCAACCCACCACTAAACGGATTTTCATTCTTTACTGAAATGTGAAACCAGAGTGTTCTTTGGATTTAGAGCATCTAAAAAATACAGAATATAGTAAATATTTAATTCAATAATTTAACTCTCACATTTTATATTCATTACAATTAAAGTGATATATTTCAAGATTGCTTTAATTTTGATTTTTAATTTAATCAAACCTGAATTTAAATATTGTAATAATGCGAGTTTCTGGACGAGCTATAAGCCATCCTGATCAACAATACAAATAAAAAAACAAATAATAGTATTGTATGAAATTATGAACATTACAATGTTCAGATTTTCCGAGATGCACCACATGGAAACAGTATAAACAAACTGAATTTACGATTCAGTTGTAATTGGCTGTAATTGCTGCCAAAGGTGCTTCAACAAAGTACTCAGTTAAGGATGTCAATACTTATGTACATGTTATATTTCAAAGATTTCAAATAAACATTTCTCTCTTTGTCGTTGTGGGGTTTTGTGTGGCTTTGAGGGGAAAATGAATTGAATCTATTTTGGATTAAAGCTGTTACATAACAAAATGCAAAAAGTGAAGCGCAGTGAATACTTTCCGGATGCATTGTACACCTGGTCTGGTTAGTTTTGGTTTCACACTGCAGTTTAGTGAGTGCAATAAAAAAAAAAAACTTGTGTCATCACATATATGGGCTGTCATCACTGAGCTGAATGTTCACAGAATACCATTGGTTCCCTTTTGTTTCGGTTTATAAATAAGGGTTAATCTACAGTTACAGCAGGGACAGGAAGTGTGAGCATACAAACGGGAATCAGATTTCGGGACAAGACTGGATTCTTGTTTGTCTTTGGTCTCATTTCAAAGTGGCTGTTAACCAGGGCCAGGTCAGTTAGAGAATGAAATGCAGACACATCACAAGTCTGGAATTCATGGTTTATTAGATGAAGAACTTCTTGTTAAACAGGTTGTCAAACCACAGTCTAAACAAAGCATTAAAACATGGTGCAAGGGCACGCTCACCTGACTCAGCAAGCCGAAGCTCCACGTCCATGTAATCAAACACCTCAACAGTGAGCTGGAACCTGAGTACGGCAAACCAAGACAAGCTCATGAGCCTCATATTGTTTGTGCTCCTTTCAACATCGTCAAAAAGAAACTTTAACAGGCTCAGAAAGAGACTTTGGTGCACAGAGAGATGTTTGTAAGAAACCTGGAACACAGTTTAAGATATTATATCATTGGCTAACATTACAAGCCAAGAGGTGGGTACGCGTACACATATCTCCAAAATGTTCTTAACCTTCAATGAAAGTGAATGTAAAATAAGAGCTCTTATTTTTCTATTTTTAGAGCGTTTCTATTGGTCTATTTATCCAGAATCATTTACATCATGGTTCAGACCGTGGAGAAAAAAATGGAGATACATGGTATTCATTAAACCACAGCGATATGTTTTGGCTTTTACCCCAACATTTGCTCCTCCATTTTTCATGAAACAGGATTAAAAGAAAGGCTACATGATCTGAGGATCACAGGTTTGAATCCCAGGTCATGCTGCTTGCTATTGGCAGCCGGAGCTTGAAGGAGAGCAAAACTGGCCTCTATAGGTGAGTAGATGGTGCTCTCTTCCCACATCACACGCAATGTGATGCTGGTCGGCAGAGGTGTCTGTTAGTCACTGTATCAGAGCTGGGGACCCCGGCGGCAGTTTAAAAAGAGGCGGTGGTTGATGTCACATGTATCGAGGAAGCATGCGCTCAGGCCTCACTCTCCTAGTTTCGGGAGCATTGGGTGTGATAAGGGGAAGAGTAATAATGGGGTTTGGGAATTGGCACTTCCTAATTTGCGGGTTGTGGTTAAGGATGAGGCCAGTCTTACACCTCACCAGCTTGCAATCGCACTCATGTATCTGGCTTGATGAAAGACCAACCACAATTAGACCACCATGGTTAGATACGGTAAGCCTGCTATTTCTTTATGATCACGTCCTTCATGTCTTTATGTTACTGTGATCCTGAGTTACTAAGCCGAGAAAATGGCATGTGCCTGCCCGCAACGTCCAGATCTCTGGTTTGTAAGCACACAGTGTTTGTCAAACATGGTAATGCAGGGTTGGCATCCTTACTCTGCTCTTCAAAAGCGTTTTATAGAACAGCAGAATAGCGTAAGAGTAAAACAAGGCACCACTTACACATTATTGATGTCTGTTCCTGCAGTACGCTCCAAGACTTCATCTGATGCTTCCAAGTTGGCTCGAATTTCCGGATGCTAGATAAAGACAAGAGAAGAGGAATTCCACTGGTCTTTTGTACACATCTTCACCCTGCCTCCAAGTAAGAGTTATCTACAAAAAGTATCACACCTTAGTATGGAACTCCATCTTCGAGCAGAGAAGCTTGGCGTATAGAGCAACAAGCTGGCCATATCCATACCTTTCCCTGGTGTTTGCCTAAACACAGTGTTGAACGGTTAGTAATGTTATCCACAATTACATGAAATGAGTCCTATTCTATTGGCAGAACGTCTCTACAGGGATGTGTGTGTGTGTGTGTGTGTGTGTGTGTGTGTGTGTGTGTGTGTGTGTGTGTGTGTGTGTGTGCGCGTGTGTGTGCATTTCCACATCTCTGTCAGCAATGGGTGCAACGTAAAGTAGCTGAATGCATTTAATAGAAGTGGTGTCCACAAACATTTGGACATGTGGCTCACACCTGTGGTATGCTTTAACTTACCCATAACTGTCCCGTCTCAGCGATGTTACTGTAATGTCTCATGCAGTCTTGCAAACTCTGTTGAAGAAATGAAGAGTCAACACATTCTTCTGACCCTTAATGAGACCAAAATATTACACTTTGTCCTTTAATTAGTGAGGAAATGTATCCAATAGTACATCTCTATGAGTGGCAAAAGTTTGTGAACCTTTAGGATTAGCAGATAATTTGATGGTAGAAGCTGGAGAGCAGGGATACAAGTCGTCTTCAGTGAACCCTGAAGCTCTCCACCTCAACTTTGGACTGTGGACGAAAGATCCATTTCCTTTTGCAGTACGGAATCAGCCGGGGCTGACTAGACCTTCTCACGGGGAAAGGTCTGAAGCAGAGTGGCTTTTACTGGTGCTCTAAGCTGGACGCATCTTGTTTTCCTCAGCTCGAGCTAACTGGCAAGCTCTAAAGAGCTCCCGAAGAACAGGCATGGAGCTGAAGAACATTGGAACTGATGGACTGGAAAGGAACTCTCTAACTTCCTCTTTGTGCAAGCTTAAAGAGAATGGCGAATGAGGTGGGGCCTCCCGGTCTGTCTATTCCTATTGGTTAAGTTCTATTTGTTTTTTGAACAAGCCAGAAGGCATTTGGAACAATGTTTTGTGGACAAATGAGACCAAAATAAAACTTAAATTAGAAGTGTCACGTATAGAGAAAGGAAAACACTGCATTACAGCATAGAAACCATCTGTCAAACATGGTGGTGGGTGTGACAACATGCCATTTTTGATTGAACAATGAATTCAAATAATACAAGTGAATTCTAAAGGAAAATATCAGGAAATCTATTCCATCAAAAACAGGTAAGAAGAATTAAGGTAAAGCCAAGTCAAATTCCTGACCTTAATCCGGCTGAAATGTTGTGGACGGACCCGAAGCATGAAGTTCATGGAAGGAAACCCACCAACATAAGATCTGAAGCTTTTGGCATGGACTAATTTGATAAAATTCTTCCACGCTGATGAGCAGGGCTATACAAAAATTTTGATATTGTTTAGAGGCACCTGACTAATCTAACCTTCAAATAATCTGCTAATTCTAAAGGTTATAAGCACATGCCTCCTCAGATACATGTGAAGTCAACCACCGCCCCTTTTCCAACTGCCGCCTTTGCATCGGGGCAGCCAACGCACTTGCAGGAAAGCACACAACACCTAACAGACCCCCATACTAGCCAGGTATGATGTGGGGAGAGAGTGGCATCTACGCACCCATCAGCAGACTCCAAGAAAAGAAAATTCTGCACTACAGATTTAAAACCTTATACCATCTGTAAAACTTGGGGGCGGTAGTTTCTGGGCCAGGGCAGCTTGTCATCTGATGGAACAATGAATTGGCCGGGGAGTCGCACCTGCAATCCTTTTAAATATGATCCTCAGGTTGCAGTGATGGAGCATTAGAGAGCTGAGCCAATCAGAGCCCAAGGGTTTGCAAACTGAACAGATAAACCCTGCAATGTTACACAATCAACAATTTCCCACATATGTTCATCACTATGCTTCTATAACTCCAACAACAGTGGATCTCTGGACGTCAGGGTTAGGATGGAGTATTGCCACAGATTATCAATCAAATCAAGCTTTGAGTTTTGAATGGCTCGATATAAAAAACCCAGATATAAACACACATTGAAGATGAATGTACTTACATTAGGGTGGCCGTCTCTGAGAACTTTATGTAAAACATGGCAGAACTTCCAACTGAGAATAGCGCTGCTGGGTAAGGGCAGGCCAATAGCATAGGACCAAAAAGTATATGCCCCCTTTTCCCGGTGGGTTCCCAAAATAATTCCTGAAATCAGAGTCAAGGACCATAGAACAACACACGGAGTCAAAAATTCATTTAGCAATCAGTAGCAGAAACGAGTCGGATAAATATTGCATTCCTTAATAAAGAAATGGGAAATGTATGAAACCAGACGTTATAAAGGATACTGCGGGCATGCTTCTCCTTC
Organism: Acestrorhynchus altus; assembly: GCA_034509495.1. Lineage (NCBI taxonomy): Eukaryota > Metazoa > Chordata > Actinopteri > Characiformes > Acestrorhynchidae > Acestrorhynchus > Acestrorhynchus altus. The sequence continues at coordinate 17,591,421 of CM067522.1, read as the reverse complement.
ACTGGTGTCTCCGTACTATTAATAGCTTTACTGATGCTGCTGAGCTGATGGAAAAAAAGAGAATTTAGGCATTAATGCAACAGAAATAAACACTGCATACCTGGAATTTCACACATCAAAGTCCTAATGTCTATAAAAAAAGTCCTCGTACATATTTACTGTGGATGTCAGCTGGTAAACAATAACCAACTAATAACAACTGCATGATCAATCATATGTTTCCTTCTGAAAACTGAAGCTTTGATTGGCCATAAAAGTCTGTTCTGGCACCAAAATGGTGGAACGAACTTCCCCTGGGAGTCCGAACAGCTGAGTCCCTCACTGTCTTCAAACACAGACTGAAGACTCCTCTGTTTCAGGAGTTTTTAACTCCATAAAGACATTTGTTTCAACAGGATCTATTTCTAGATCCCAGCCTCGTCTACTAGCTAACGATATTCCGAGTGAACAGCAAAGCACTTTTCTAAGTCGCTCTGGAAAAGGGCGTCTGCTAAATGCCGTAAACGTAAATGTATTAAATCAGTGAGAACTGATGTAAAATATTATACAGGCTACACTCAACACCAGTAACAGCAGTGATGCTGAAGAAAACTGATCATTAGACTCTGTGTCAAGAGTCACACAATCTTGGGGACGTAGTTTTGCTTCTGGAAACTATGAAAACTCATCTCAACACTGTGGAAACACAGCTCAGGGGCGTTTTTATGATTTCAAACAAAGCAAACAGGGCTAGAACAGAAAATTAAATTGATAAGATTTCTATGTAGAACCCTCTACACTGCATTCTCCATTAATCTGAAGAACCCTTACTAAACAAAGAACCTTTTATTCATGCAAAGTGTTCTTTGAGTATTCATGGCTCTATATAAGTGCCATTTGTACTGAAGAACCCTTGAAGAACCCTTATTTGTAAGTGTGTATTTGAAACAACTGAAACATATGACCACATTTTAAGCAAAGAGCAGAGAAGCTATGAAAGATACAAGTCTCTGAAATTTTTTGTTCCAAATCTGTTCCAAATACTAAAGGTAAGGTCCAGGCTAGACTGGAATAAAGAGCTCAGGGAGGAAGCTTTTTGAAAGTGAAACCACTGATGGAACTGAATCCATATCGTCAGAGTGGCTCTGACTATGGGATTCAGGGTGTGTCGAGAAGGTGATTGTGACTGAGAAGAAAAGACCAATGCTTTTAGAGATGTGTGGTGACATGAGTGGGCCTCTAATATCCACCAACCGGTATGGGGAGAGTGAGAACGCTTAAGGCAGTTCTCAGGGGTGTATGTGGACTATTCTTGAATATTCCCAAAATAGATCCAAAAGCATTCCCAAAGACTTGATGCTCCTGTTGCTCACAAAGAAATTAATGATTCTATTGGTACAATGAAAAGTCCAGATGGATAATTGTCCCAACCCCTCTTAGATGTTTATATGGAATCACTAGGGCAGGGTCATTTTTCATGTCCCCCCAACTTTCACACTAGCTACAATTTAGCTTATTTTAAATAAAGACAAAGGTCACCCAGTTAGTTTACTTTGCAACAAACCTTTCTTTTTTCCTCAAAAATACCTAAGATTAGAAAGCAGCTTACCCAATCATCCCAGAGTATCAAACTGGATTCATCAACGGGTGTCATGTATTTTTTAATTCATAGGCTCCCAAATATAATATTCACATCTAATTCTTCTCAGACTGCAGAAGCAGTTATTGCTTTAGATGCCAAAGGGCCTTTGACCACGTATAGACTGTAACTACATGTTGGTAAATTTGGCTTTGGAAACATTGCATTCATGCACCAATTCAGTTCTTTCTTCTGATTTCTATTGTACCGTGGCACTCAACAAGATTGCCCATTGAGCCTGGCCCTGTTTGTATTAGAGCCTGTGTGCACTGCTCTTAAATCTTCCCTGGACATTATAGGAATAATCTGCTATAGATAATTGCCACACCAGGGCAATTTAGGGTAGACAGGTCACCTGATATCCATGTTTTTGGAATTTGGGAGGAAACCCATATAGACACAGGGAGAACATAGGAACCCCACCTAGATAGGGTGTCGAACCCAAGACCCCAGCACAGGGACTCATAATTAAAGGTAAAGGTAAAGATGCTCATGGACCCACTTGGGAGACTTTAGTTATGTCCTACCAGTTCAGGGATTCAAACCAACAACCTTCCAGTCAGGAGGCTGCTTCCCTAACCAACAGGCCACAGCTGCCTAAAATGTTAATATCCATTTGGTTACAGCTTATTTATGCCTTGGATTGAAATTATATATATATATATATATATTTATTTTTTTTTATTTATTTATTTATTTTTTTTTTTTTTTCACATAATTGTTTGGAATCTAAGAAATGTTTAAAAATCTGAATGATTAAAACAAACAAACAAAAAAAAACCCATAATTAAAAGAACAGCAGTTTGTTCAGATCCTGGACCTGACAAGGGTTGAGTAAACAATGTGCAAAATCAAGGACAGCAAAAATGATTGAGGTCATATCCATATGTTGTACAATAAGTTGATCATCATCATGACAGGCACAACAGCACCCCCATGTCTGAGAAGAAGACTTTGCAAAATGTGCAGATTGTTTAATAATTTTCCCCCACACCCCGCAAAAAATGTAAAAAGGATTAAAAAGTTGAACATGTGGCACAAAATCTGTGCTTTCAACACTGCTAAACAGGGAGGGAGAGAGCAAGAAAGAAAGAAGGAAAGAAAGACAGACAGGAAATTCAACGTCTCTAGAAGGTTTTTATTCTTGACCTACCTGTTCTTCTCGTACTTTCATTTGAAAACCCAGATGTAAGACCCTCCCTGTATTGTGAAGTTCCCTTGATTAAGGCTTGGTCTGTTCTGAGCGATGTGGTGCCACACCGTGACATTTCAGTTTGAGTTCTTATCAGCTTAATTCAACAAACAGCCTGTACTCCATCTGTGGCAGCCAAGGTCAGGAAACTAATCAACTGTAATTTAATGTATGTCCGGGGTTGAATAGTTCACTTCCAAACCACACATGAAACATGTCCTTCCTGTCTATTTAACAATGGCACATTCTGTTGATTACCTTTTTGAAAATGATCAATGCTGCAAAGCTGGAGCTACATCTTTGCTTGTGATCAAACCGATATGATCCAAAAACAACAACAAAACAATTATTAATTGGTATGATTTCAATATATTGATTAAAAACATAAGAGTGTTTTACAGCGGTTCCCATGTTGCTGCCAGGGGACTCAAAGGTGTCCGAGTGCTCAAATCTCCTAGGGTTGTCAAACTTCAGATTGAAATATGTTTAAATAAACTTAAAAACCTTGATTTCAATTTCTCACATTGTGTTTTTCACATCATATATCGCATCGTATATCGATCGTCATTCATCTAAAATATATCAGGATATGATTTTTTGTCCATATTGCCAACACAACCCTATTCAGCTTTATCTCACTTGTAATGCAGCCTGAAGGCAGGGACATATCTAAGGTGTGTGGAACTAGTCCCATGAAAGATCTGATTAACTCCACAGTGGCCCGGTTGAGTCATTAACCACCTCTAAGCATGACATTGAGCGATTCTGAAATGCTCCCGGACTGCTGAACTGCACCACATTAACATACTGTCCCTTAAAGTCCATTACTGCACACATTCTGTCAAATACACATTATTGTGTGCAAGAATTTGTCTCTACTAATGACCTCAATGAGAAACATGCAACACCTTTAAAAACATGGAAGTGGTCCCAAGAAAACCACGCGATGGGCACTCGATGGGCAGGGGTTATGTCCAGCAGCCAATGACTGGCTGGATCCCACCTGCCCATCAAAACAGGGCCAAAACTCAAAAGAGAGAAACTTTTCGAACTGAAAGCGAGACTGGGACATGTAGCTCAGACAAACTACAATAATAAGACAAAATGGATTATTTATGAAATTCAAATGATACAAATACGCAGAATTATAACTTTAAATACATTTCAAAATAAAGGTCTCAACAATAAGTATGACAATGCTTAAAGTGAAACATTAATAGACTGTGTGTCCGATACGATGGGGACAATGAAGGTTTCTCGCTCCGGCTACCAAGGGCACAGTTTCAACTGAAGCAGCTCAGGAAGGGATCAATAATCAGCTGATCAGGTGTGCCAGGTAATAGGGCTGGGAAATATATCAATAAACATTTCCCATGCTCTCAGCTCCTCTATTCTGCTCCCCTCTGACCCCTGCTCTCAGCTCCTCCTCTACTCTGCTCCCCTCCACCCACTGCTCTCAGCTCCTCCTCTACTCTGTTCCCCTCCACCCACTGCTCTCAGCTCCTCCTCTACTCTGCAACCCCTACTCTGTATAAAAAATAAATTAAAAAAGTCAAAGATTTCATGGAATGTTCTAATTTGTGTGTATTTTTCACAACATACATTGTATCGCATGTTGTACTTCACCAGCATTATCAGGTAAAATATTACTATTACCATGCAGTGCTTGGAGTACCAAGAGCAGGCAAGGTATTATAATAGCAGTGTTTTTTGTCCGTGTTTGGTAGCAGATCTAGAATAAATGTGGATTTTTCAATGATCAATGAGAATTTTAAAAAGTACTATTTAATGTCAAAGATATACAGTGAATGTTTATGTGAATAAACATATATATTATAAAAGTATATCAGGATATCGTTTTTTTGTCCAGATCACCCAGCCCTAGTGTGCAACTAGCCTTAGATGGTTGACATCTTACATGATCCACATGGATCCTATTCTTTCCAGAGTCCTTAACAGATGGCAAATGGCTCCAACAATCTGACAGAAAACAGGCAGGCAATTTTATCAAATAAAATGCAAGAAATGTCTAGATTTTTTCTCTCTACCAGTATGCACACACACCATCAGGGCGTCATCATTGTATACTCAATTCAAAAGGGGTCTATTTCAGGTCAGTGGAGCACTAACATGATTTTAAAGCTGATTTTAAGGTAAACATGCTACAAAATGCTGCTTTAACAAAGAGGATGTCGAATGATTCCTGCTCTGGAAACCACTAAACCCCGTCCTAAACGCTCGCTTTATCTTATATGCTTTTTGTGTTGGCATCAGATGAACACAGAGAAGCCTCTCCGTTTCCTCCTCCTCTCCACCATTCACTTTCCCCACCCCTCACCCATGACACACAGTGAATGCCTGGTTTCCATAGAGATCAGTACAACAGCACCATGCTACTTGGTCGCGACTGTCAAAAGAAGCCAAATTAAGTGCCTATGAAAGAGCGTACTGAAACCACTTCCACATATACACAGATGTGCAGATATAATAATAATAATAATAATAATAGAAACAATATCACATTGGAATAAACAGTTATGATCCAAACAAGAAGACAAAGCATTAAATATGAAGGATAGTATGATATATTTAATGTAAATTGAGATTTCAAAGATTTAACCTCAAACAGAAATTCAATTGCAAAAAAAAACTAAGCTGCACAGGTTCTGTGTGTTGTACTAACCAATAATTAATGAGTGTAGTTTACTACAGTCAACTCAAAAGCCTGAGAGATTCAAATACAACCACCATCAGCAGAGAAAGTGCAACTTGCTCTTACAGTCTTTAAAACTTAGGAGACACCAGGCATATAAATAATAAGTGCACTTGTTGGGATGGTAACCTGGAGGGTGAGACTACACAATGATGGTGAGTGAGGAGGGGAAGACACACCCACTATGCAAATCCATGGTACCTGGAGACAATACGTTTTACCTTTCAAGACTACACTGATCAAACATAAAAAAATTATATTATTATAGTTCTTCAGACAATTCCTGTTTCCTTTAATACTGCAATATATAATGCAGAACAAATATTGGAATATTCATGTTTTCCAATATGGTGTAGCCTTAATTTCTACTGCAGAAACAAAACCAAAAGTCCTTGTGATAGTTTCTTGACAGCAAACATAAAAGCCTGCCATTGCACTTCAAGCAGAAAAATGCTTTCTGCTCTAAAGATCAGGTAACAGTTAAGGAGGTGGCTGAAGAGCAGACTTTGAAAGTATGCAATATAAAATAAGTATTTTTCCCCTCACACTTAACCCAGACATGTAACATTCATGTGGGAAACTGGATTATAGATAGAGATCTCAATAAAACATGGGAAAGAAACTTGTTTGGAATGCTATTTAATAAATAGTTAATTCAACTAACAGAAGCTTATTGTTATATACTTTAGAACACACAACCATGAAAATGGCTCGAATTTGTCGAGCTGTAGATATTGTGGGGAAACTGGCTGTATTGGGAAGATATCTATAATACACTGTCTGATATTCCAGTCCATGAAGATCCTTCAGTGTCATTGCTAGTAGCTGTTCCCCAGAGATATGATAATAGTTTTACTTCAAGTCTTATTTACAGCTGCAGCTAAAGGCACAAGTTCTGCCCCAACATATGAATCCTGACTACAGATCCTATTGGTGAATTCACAATATGGAAGAAACAACATTATATGAGACGGCAGAAATGAGTAAAGCAATATTAACGCTTTGAAAATACTTTATTAAATTTACATATGTATGTGATGTCTTACCTCTGATATGTGATATCCTGCTTCTGCATTTCTATATATTGTATTTGTATTGAATGTTTCTGTGTGTACGATACTGATATTCTAAGGCCTGAGAAGTCAAGTTAAAACAGAAGTCCCTGTTGATATCCATGAAAAATAAAGACTGTAAACATGGGTCAGTTAGACTAAAATTAACAATTAGAAATGTTAAATAAATCTGCCCAAAGAAAACCATGCTTCTCAAAAATGTCAACTTCACAAAAGAAGGTAAAAATCTGCTTAACTTTAAAAGGAAAGTTCAAGTAAAATAAGAGCTTATAGTACACATTTTAGGGCATTTCTATTGGTCTACTCATGCAGAACTATTCACGCAGCGTACAGAGCAGAGAGAACTAGAAACTAAATAAAATGGAGATTTTATGAAAATGCATTGTTCCAAATTATGCACAATGGAGTTCCAAAACATTGTATAGGCTGTATTGAACTGAAAATGGTCATTTGTTGAATTTGCAGCAATAAGGGGTCACATTTACTAAAATCAAAAGCTATTTCAATCAAAAACACCGTAACACAACAAATGACATGTTAACACAGGACCCCTGCTTTGAAATCACCTTCAAAAGTCTTGCATCTATTGGACGTATGTGTTTTTGGACAGTTTCTGCTTGAATATCTTTGCAGGATGTCAGAATAGCCTCTCAGAGTTGATATGAACTGCCTCCCACCCTCATCTTTTGCTTGAGGATACTCCAAATGTTCATAATAGGGCTGAGGTCAGGGGAGGATGGTGGCCACACCTTGAGTTTCTCTCCTTTTATGCCCACAGCCAATGACACGGAGGTATTCTTTGCAGCATGTGACAATGCATTGTCATGCATGACGATGAGTTTGGCTCATGCATGGTTGTTCATTTTGTACCGCGGAAGAAAGTGCTCAGTCAGAAACTCTTGATGACATGATTTCTGCCAAGCCTCCACCATGCCATCCACCAAGCCTCCACTACTCCATCCATTTGAACTGACCAGGGTTGCACAGCACTCATCAGTAAACAAGACGGTTTGAAAATGTCTTCATGTATGTCTAGACCCACTCCAACCGTTTCTGCTTGTGAGCATTGGTTAGTGGTGGCAGAATAGCTGATAGCTGGTTTATGCCCAACAGCAATCCTCTGGGGGTTCCTACACCTTTTTTGTGGGACTCCAGAGGCACCAGCAGCTTCAAATATCTGTTTGCAAGGCATTTCAGCAGCTGCTCTCTTAATCAGACGAATCTGTCTGTCAGAAACCTTCCTCGTTATGCCTTTATCTGAGCAAACCCACACATTCTTCACAGTACAATGATCACGCTTAGGTTTTCACACCTTATCCAGAGTTTTGCACTATTTGACACGGCTCTTTTTCTTTGCCATATTGCTTGGAACTTGGCAAACTCATGATCACAGGTGTCTGAGATTGATTTCAGTGATCCAAAGAGCCCTGACACACAATTCCATCCACGAGTTTATTTGGAAACCAAAAGTATTCATCTTTAGGACACTTAAATCCAATTTGCATTATAAATTTGGATATGTATCTGTAATTATATACATATACACACACACTATATATATATATATATATATATATATATATATATATATATATATATATATACACACACACACACACATTATATATATATATATATATATATATATATATATATATATATATATATATATATATACACACTACTGCATAGACAATTCAGTTTATTGCTGACTAAATCATATATACATCACACACACAATAATAATAATAATAAGTATGTATGTGTGAATCTTCTTCTTCATATATATATATATATATATATATATATATATATATATATATATATATATATATATGATGTGTGTGAATATATGATGTATATAGCAGTAGTTTGGTCGACAGTAAACACAGCTCGTCAGTGCCGTGAACGCAGGTGACGGAAGTTCTTCTCCTCCAAACCCCCGAGAGCAGGTCTGACCGGTCTGACGGATCACTCTATCACTTCTTCTCTGAACAGGAGCTGAGAGAGAGGAGCGAGCGTCTGGTTTAAAAGGCGCCTCATCAGCCCTGCTCTGCGCCTCCTCCCTTCCTCATCTTACCTGCTGCTTATCGAAGTGCTCCCTCTCAGCCCGGAGGTTGGCTCCCCGTCCTCTCGGCTCTTCACGCGGAGGGCACCTGCCGTAGCGAATTCATGCTGCCGTGTGAGGACCGCGGGCTGGAGGTGCTGCTCCTGCCTTCAGCTCCAGGATGGGAAGCAGTGCGAACAGTTCTCCGTGCTGCTAAGCGTCATATATGATGCGAAACGCGCCGCCTGTCGTCTTTTGTGTGGAAGCGCGCTCGAGCGGGGTACGATACCCGCCTGGCGCTCGCGCCCGTCTCGACGAGGCGCGACTCGATTGTCAATAAATGTACGCACCCACGTCAATCGCATTTCATACAAAAGTCGGCGAGCCGAAACCGTGTTGCAGAACATGCGCCACCTCTGCTGACGGTGTCACTTTTAATCTCCATCCTCCTCCTCCTCCTCCTCCTCCTTCTCCTTCTTCTCCTCCTCCTCCTCCTCCTCCTGCTCCTCCTCATCTGCAGTTTGATTTTGATGTTATATAATAATATAACGTTTTTTTTCTTCAAATCAAATTATTTTAACCATTTAATCAATTATTAATTTATCAATTATCATTTATATTACATATCATTTATTAATCATTTTCCGTTTCATTAATTCATTGTTTTTTAATGATTTATTTATCAATGAATTAATGATTTATTTATTAATTCATAATAATTTCTTATTAGTCATTTTTATTTTTTTTATTAATTAATAGTTATTTATTTACATATCAACTAATTATGTTTTATTTATCAATTCTTTTTTATTAATCGTTTTTTAAATAGATTTTTTAATGTATTTATCAATTCATTCTTTTCATTATTCAATCAATTAAACAACAACACTCAAACACAGAAATACTATAATCATGAAACACAGGTCCCTTAAAAAAAATTAATTAGACTTAAATATTTAGATCAAAGACGTTTTGGAAGTTTCACCCCATTTTGTGGTATGTTTCTTCCAACCTGAGAGAGAAGACTTCTGGAGAAATTTGGTGATAATTTCTGTAATATTGCAATATATAACAGATCATCGATTTTAGTTTCATCGATTACTTGTTTTTTATTTGATTTTGATTTTAATTTGTGTTATATTTACACTACGAATGTTGGGTTCAGGCCAATTTTGGACATTTTTAAAAAGAAACAGTAATACTGTTTAATAATGAAACACTGGTCAATTTTTTAACATTTAAATCCTTGGATTTTTGGATCACAGCACATTGCTATCTTTTCTTTTACATAAATCTGTGCCCTGGCAGTCTGTAAATATCGATTACTGTGAATGTGTTCTTATTTATTATCCAAATATGTTAAATGAAACTCCTTACACCTGATCATTTAATCCATCTTGTATCAGGATTATATCTAAAGACCAAGCCACATAAAAAGTGTAAATGCAGCAAAGACACATTTAAAACAGACACTTCAGGAGGTGGTCTTAGACGCATTTGAGCCACATGTTTAAATGCACAGTGTAAACGCCCTCCCAGTACAATTAAAATTCATTTTCGCATCAGAGTGGACTGCCGAAGCTGGTGCTGGTTGCCAATGAAGAAATGCATGATGACGTGTAAAAATGCAAATTTTGAGGTACCGACCATCTTTAGCACGGCACAGGAAGAGGCTGACAACCAGTTGTTGCATTGAGAGGGAATTTGCATAAACCAGGTGTAAATCAGTGTTTCTGATTACTTTCTAAAGTATTTTGGTATATTACACACACACTCCTATTCCTGGCAGTGCCAGACTGTGCACATAATTATAATCTAATCAGGTCTAAACCACATTTCAGTCAGTCAGTAATTACCTTATCCACTTCTTCCTGAATAATGTCACAGTGGATCCACAGCCTATCTGGAATCATCAGGCAGGAAAACCCCCAGGACAGGGTGCTACATACCTAGGGGCAAGTAAGTATGGGCAATTAACCTACCTTGTGCATTTTTGAGAGGTAGGGGGAAACACACCGACGCCTCAAAGTGAGCGTCAAACCCACAACCCCAGGCCCCTGGAGCTGTGTGACACATGCATAACCTGTGGTGCCACTGCGGGTTAATTAGGGTCAAATTGAGGGATATTTTAATGAATAGACCAAACATTAGGTCTTTGGTGTATTATTTATATATGATAAATGAATACTAATTCTGTCTTACAGAATACCAGACATAAAACTGGTAGTACTCCCTCCTTAGCATAATCTACCTCAAGGTGGCGCTATAGCACTAATGCATTTTGCATCTTATAAACAAAACTATTTTAATTTACATTTTTTTCTTAGTAACTTATTCTTGGATTATGTCAAACCAAAATGTCAATGGTACCATGCAGCTCTGCCCACTTAGGCAGGGCCATACATACCGTTCCACTGGTATGGACCTGTTCGACCGGTTACAGCTTCTTTTTCCATTTGAGTTGCAAAACCAGGTTGTGCACAGCGTCTAACAATGCAATAGTTGCTGTTATCAGATGTGTCCAGTCTCACAAAAAAGTTCTCATTACTAGCTGAAAAAGTTCTCATTACTGTACTCGTGTACTCTGACTGCATAAGTCATATTTGTCTGAAATCAAATCAACCAGGACAAATAATGTTGGAATCCACAAAAACAAGTCTTTGATGCAAGTGGAGGCAATTGGTGTGTCGGTACACTATTAAGCCCACCCATCGAACATTATTGTGCCCCCCAAAATGTGTTTGCTAAAAATAAAGTCTGAAAGTGAGTAATAAAACAAAATTCAGTATGGGTGGCATAGTGGTGCATGTGTCCCACCGCACCAGGGGCTTAGGGTTGTGGGTTTGATCCCTGCTCAGGTTGCTCTCTGTGAGGAGCTTCCTCTGTTTTCCCCATGTCCACACAGGTTTACTCCTGGTGTGATGGTTGGTTTAGAACTCTAAGAACCTGAGATCTGCACTTGGGTTAGGGTTAGGGTTGCATCCATTGTTCTAAGTTTCATATCTCAGGATCAGAGTAACCTACATTCATAAGAAACTACATGACCTAACAAACCATGGCAGTCTCACGATAGTGTGATGAATTTTCAGCGACTAATCCAGCTCAGAAAACAGCTAAACTTCATTAATTTCCTACTGAATTAAATCCCAGTTTAAATGCCAAAGGAGCATCCAGTGCATGTTTACTGCACGGTTTATGTGTTCGTGCTCAACCTGCATACAGACTTGGACTGATCAGTGACTGGGGGTGGGGCTAATGAAGTCACTGACCCAGATATTGGGTTATAGAGGAAAATGAGAAGGGAGGGGCTGTTTGCTCCCTTTCTTTGCTCACACAGTGTTCAAATTCAAACATGTGCTTCTCTCTATTCTGCTCAATGACATGCAGTTCTTAGAGAACAAATTGGACAATCTAACAATTTAACAACAAAATAGGAGGTGAGAGAAAGCTGCGCCATCATTCTCACAGAACAGGCTGGGTTAACAATTTACAGTACTCTTACCGGTAAAACCCGGGGTGACGGTGTTTGCATATACACAAACAACAACTGGTGTAACAACATAGTGAAACTCTTGAGTCACTGGTCCTCTGATGTGGAGCTACTGACTTCTAAAATGTAGACCCTTTTATTTGCTTAGGGAATTCAGTATTATCATCGTAGTAGTATTCACCTCAGTGCTACCACCAAAGAAGCCCTGAATGTTCTCTACCAGTCCATCAGCGAACTGCAATCTACACACAATCAGTGCTGGTCAGCACAGGCGTCTGTTTGCTGCTGTGTTGGAACTATGGACCCAGCCCTTTCCTCCAAGTGCATTGGCTGTCCAGGAATGATGTAATGTTAGTAGATTGAAAAGAAGCAGTATGCTTCACAGGTATTGGAGGAGGCGTGTACTTGTCTTCACTCTCCTAGTGTTGGTAGCACCATATGTAATAGAGGGATACTCAGTCTAACCGGCCTGGGTAATTAATTTGCACTTCAAAATTGGGTGGATAATTGGAATAAAATTATTAAAAAAAAAAATTAAATAAATGAAATGATAGTTTAATTAAATTAAATTAAATTAGTTAAATTAAATTCTGAACAAAAAATAACATTTGATTACATTCTAATTCCCTGAGATGCACTAGTACAGTAACTGCAAGTCACTCCATTCTCCATTCTGCTTGTAGAGGCTTTGTCATGCTCAGATAAAAGCTGGCGTAAACCTCACAAAGCACTCAGCAGAAACCTGCCTTGGCCTCCTGGGTCATCCAAGAACTTACACTCAGCTGGGTTTGTGTAACTGTGGCTCTCTCTGCTGGTGGAAGCATGACACTGCACCCAAATGAATTAACAGCAACCAAAACTGTCACAGATGTACATGTTGGCCCCACCAGTGATGTAACCAGAAGAGGTTAAACCTGACCACACCTGGGTTACATGCTACAAATTGGGTCCCAGATGGGACCCATGTGATATTTAGGAGGGCTGTAATGGTGGGGCTCATTTTGGAAGCCTAACCGGGTCACAGTAGCAGCACATGTACAAATCAACTTAGAGCCTATGCACACCTGGAACCAACTTAACCTAGTTGTTTCAACACTGTGTCCACTCACTGTCCACTCTAATAGACACTCTAGTTGCTCCACCTTGTAAAGTCAGAGACAGAAGCTCATCTGTTGCTGCATAGTTTGTGTTCTAGTCCTCTAGTCCTTCATCAGTGTTCACAGGGTGCTGCCCACAAGACACTGTTGCCTGGATAATTCTGGCTGATGGGCTATTCTCAGTCCAGCAGTGACACCGAAGGGTTTGAACACTCCAGCAGCACTGCTGTATCTGCTCCCAAAAATGCCATATAATGCAGATTATTGAAGAACAGAGTAAAAGGAGGATAACAAAGGAGGATCACAAAGTATGCAGAGAAACAGATTTAATTACTTTTTAATTAATTTAATTTTAATGACTACAGTCTGTAATTATAAAACTATAAAGTGCTTATGCATGGTAATCAATATAATCTATAATATAATGTTATTGATAATATTTTGTGCAAGTTTCTTCTGATATTCATTTGTCAAAGTCTGTTTCCAATTTGCTTTTAAAAAGGTCTGCATGTGTTGAATTATACGGTTCATAAATGATACTTATTACCCATTTTGGACCATTTTGCAGTCAAGAACTGAATCTCTCTTGTATCCAGAAAAGTGGGGGATGTTGTTAAAAACAATCGAGGCTACAGACTCTTTATTTGTTAAAAAACAGATGTTCAATATTGCATCATATTGGTTACTGGAGGTGTGCTGTTTTGTCACGTATGCTCTGATTTTACGAATAAACTGTCCTGTATTATGTAAGATCGAGTGTGATCATTTATTGCATTGGATAAAGGATTTTAATTTTGACATTTCACATTTATAAGAATTTAAAAACACTTTTAATCAGTGGTTCCCTAAAGGTGGCACCACTGGTAAGCAAAGCATCCCAAGGTGGTACAGCAGATGACATTACATTTATTTGTAATTAGTGTTTAAATTGTAGAGTCTGTATAGAAGCCCACACTTCACTCTCATAACTACAGTACTATAATTATTAACATTAGTTTCAAAGGCTCTTCAGTAGAACCCCGTGGAACCCCATAACAAATGCTAAACCAATCAGTTATCAATTAATTCACAATAGTTTCTGCATTAGGATTAACAGATCAATAATTAACCTGGGGTTCAAGGTGATGCCAGGCAAAGTTCACTACTGCTTTCTGAGATGCTTCAGTGGGCCTATTGACCAGAAATCATAATCTGACTGTGCCAGCTTGCAGATTGCAACTGCAGGCAAGCCCCACACAACCGGTGAAAACGCATTGTCAAGAGATGACATGGAGGCCATGTTGAGTGTGTGTGGGGCACATGTGAAATTACTTGTAGGTGGCATTAGATGTTTCAGTGATCATGATCATGGGTGGTACAAGGTCAAAAAAAAACAACAACTCTAAAAATGTTCTGATTTCCGCCTGTGGTAACAGCTGTGCTGTCATTTCAACTGGTTTGTGGTAAAAATGAGATGCACAGAGGAAGTTACACAAAAAAAAGGGATTCTCAGAAATAGTTAAAACCACAGATGAATCCATGGGGACTAAATAATAATAATAATAATAATAATAATAATAATAATAATAATAATAATAATAATAATAATAATTTAAAAAATAAGAATTAAAAAAATAATAATTAAGAAAATGAAAGAAAAAGAAAGAAAGAAATGTGAACTCTTTAAAGCATCATGTTTTTTGAGTAGTGCCAGAGAAGCACTTCTTTTGGATTCTTTTTGTTTCAAAATAGAACCACTTTTGGAGCCTTGAACAAAATCCTTTCAGTGGAGAGCTCTTTAAAGTAACATATTTTGTATTAGTACTAGAGAAGAACCACTTGCAACTCAATGAAGAAGGTCCTTTTCAGTGTAGGGTTCTTTACACCACCATGTTTTGGAGTAGTGTCAGAGAAGAACCGCTTTTGTTTCATAGAAGGTCTTCCAGTAAAGGGTTCTTCAAACCACCCTGTTTTGGTGTGGTGTCACTGAATAGCCACTTTTAGATCTATGAAGAAGTTACTTTTGGTGGAAATTTCCTTAAAGAACCGTGTTTTAGTGTGGTACCAAAGAATAACCCGTTTTGGATCCTTTTGAACTCTGTAATGCTCTTTGGCAAAGGGGAAGGTCTCTCAACCTAGATTCTACTTCTCTAACACAGCAGCAGGTAGCTGGTGAAATGATGCCAGTTTTTTTTTGGAGAGCAACAATCTGGGCCTCTAAGTCTACATCTTTTGCTGCCCTAAAGAACCTTTCTCTGTTTCTTACATGTTTTGTTGAAGAACGTCCACGTAACTTTGGGGTATTGTAATGTATGTAATGCACAATTCTTTAAAGTTAACAAAGACTTTCTAGAATCAAGCAACGAACCATTCAGGAACCTTTAGTTTCATAAGCGTGCCACTGAAACTGTGGTCAGTTGTACAGCTCATAGCTGTACAAGATAAATGTATCTCTATGATACCCAGTAATTCGCAGTTCTGTTTTTACTACTAAAGGAAAGCACAAGCACCAGACTAGCATGGACATAATGTGTTCTGACTCAGATCTGTTGTTCAGTGCCTTTTTCAGTTTGAAATGTAACAACTCCACCAAAGGATGGCACGATAATGGTGAAGGCCTTGTCTATCAGACATGAGGGTTCGTGAGAAAATTCTAATCTGATCATCAGAACCAATGATCAACATAAAATAGTATGAGAGTGTTTACGTTGGGCTCATGGTCTTAAGCCAAGCCTGGTTAGAGACTGACTATAAACACTGTTCTCTTCTGAGAAGTCCGGAAGGGCAGAACTCACACTCATAGTACAGGTGCCTGGTTAAGTGTCAAACCCAGTAAACTTTAATGAACGTTTATTAAAATATCTCAAAACAAGCAAACAAACAAACAAAAAAAATCTAAATCAGCAATTCCACCGTCTGCAAAATAATTGACACGTGGAGACCATTTGGAACATCTGCCAACATGGATAGATCAGACAGTCCTAGCAGGTTCAGCCCAAGCGCAGACTACAAGATGTGTGAAGAAGTCTCAACAATCCTTAAATGTCATCGAGGCACCTAGAGGTAGCTCTTGCCACAGCTGATGTGAAAGTGCAGCATCTACCATCAGAAACGACGAAGAAGTTTGATTTTCATGTAAAATGTGCTGGCAAGACTAAAGTTTTTCAGAGAACATCTAGACAAAGAGCAGGACTTCTGGAACAATGCAAATCAAACAGAGCATGTGAGCACATGAACCGCATACCAGCTATCGCTGTGAACCACCACAGAGTAGGTATTATGTGGATGGAGGGTCTGACATTATGAAGCATGTATAGTGCAAGACTCACTCTGTAACTGGGGTGCTCAGATCTAGACCTGGAGATCTACCATGGCTGTGAAATTCAGAGGACCCTAAAACCTTTTATTAATGTTTGTATTAAGTTGGAGCTAAATGCTACAGGGTTCTAGATCACCGGAAGTAAGACTGGGAACCCATGTGGTGAGAAACATCATTATTCATTTATTAAGATAAAAAAACATGATGATCTAGCCTGCATTCCATATATTTCCTTTGTTTATGTTATAAAGTTAAAGTGCAGGAGCATCCAGACCTGCTCCTGATTTATCACTCTGTAGAGTTCAGCTCCAACCTGAATCTAACATATTCGATCTACCCAGGTGGCCTAAAGAATCGGCCCAAGCCTGGCTTATCTATGGCGGCATCAGCTGAGGCTTGCCATTGACCATGTGGAATTTGGCCGGATATGGAATATTCTTCGCAAATGGACAGTTAACAAAAGCAGCTCAGTCCAAATCCCATATTATCTGTGGTGTTGGCAACAGCATCTCTGGCTAGACCTAGATTCAAACCAAAGTTGGGCCGATGAAACTCAGGCTCAGCGTGGTGTTTCTAGAACTTTAAAGGTTTCAGGGTCACGAATTTCAAAGCTAGATGTTCAGGATGGTAGATCTTCAGGTCCTGAACTGAGAATTCTTGTGTGTGTGTGTGTTGCACCCTCATATTACTTGACCATTTTTAACATAATATATCTCAACTGTGACTCTACATGTTGCCCCAACTGTGAAGGTCCTGGTAGACTCTATGCACTGGTAGCTTGTGGTACTGGGAGCAGATAGTGCATAGTCTCTCTCTCCAGTCTGTGTAAATTTTCAGTTTGAGACTTTCATGCCACCGGAAGTAGGACTGGTAACGTTGTTCATCAGAGGCTAGATTCTGAAGGAAATCAGCTAACTCCCTGACATTCCTGAAGTCGTCCACATGGATAAATGCATCTGAGGGTACCATACATTCATAGTTGGCTCTTGGGGGTCCTAGCACCACAGGCACAGTCCCAGCTTGCAGTGAGTTGCGCCACAGCTTTTCTGAGATGTAGTCCTTGTACACTGAGTTCTCAAAGGCCAAGTAGAAGTGACACTTAGATATAGTAGGCAGAAGAGCTTTGTTAGAAAGTGGCCTTTTGTTCCAGCGGCCGTACACCTCAATCAGTTCTGCTGGAATATACTCCTTCAGTTGCTGGTACACCTTAGACCTTTTGTAGTGCTCCTTGTAGTTGCTGACCACCCAGGCAAGTAGACACCTCTTTTTTTGTGGTACAAGGTATGTGCTGTGGTTCTTCCTTGGAACCAGCTTTCCATAAGGCATGAAGATATCAGCGTCACGGCGATAGGTCATCGTCCAGTTGAAGAAGCCGTTGTAAGCACTCAAATTAAGGTTCTTCATTGGAGGCTCCAGTGACATCCAAAGCCACCTTTGATTTGGAGGACGGTGAAGATGCAAGGGCAGCTTGGAGTGGCCAGTCCAAAGTTCATGGTGGTGGAAAACCACAACATCAGCCTGAGAGAAAAGGGACTGATTGTCCTTGAGGAAACAGCCAGAGATGCCACATTTGTTCCAGCAAAAATCTTCGTCCAAGCTGTAGGAGACTCCAAAGGGCCAGTGCCAAAGCAGGATGGTGAGATTTTGGGGTTGTAAATGGTCCCATTTGGGCTTTACCTTCCTGTAGACCAGCAGATGTAGCATCAGAGAGATGATGCTGAGAAACACCAGCGCAGACACTGAAACTCGTGTTGAACACATGGAGAGCAACAGAGAGGAAGCAAATATGATGTGGAGTTGAAATTTAACCTCAACAGAGGTTTGGGTCTTGAATTATCTTGAGGGCTGGTCTTGAATTTGACTGTCTTGCTTCAGAAATCTGTACCATGTATAGAGGAGAACTGGATTTAGTGTTTAATCAGGGAAACAAACTGCAGAAGATCTGTATTCAATACTTTAAACAGGGTTTGCAAGAAGTGTTGCTGTGATATAGGCGTTGGTTACTAAGGTGCTGCTTGGTGGTTGCTCAGGTGTTGCTATTCTATTGGCATTGGTTCCTAAGGTGGTACTTGGTTGCTACATTGCTGGTAGGCAGTTGTTAAGATGTTAATAAGTGGGTGCTATAATAACAGAGGTGGTTGCTATGGTAACACAGGTGGTTTCTATGGTTTTGCTAATTCCAAATTTCATACTACACGACTATATAAACTTCCTAGATACCCATGTATGCTACTTGACAAACTTCTTGTCTTGTGTTCTCTTTTTGATTGCTATGGTATCCCAGGTGGTTGCTATGGTGTTGTAAAGTGGTTCATAAAACAGCCCCATATTGTTTTCAAAATGAAAAATAAATCTTAAAACCACTGTAGTTTATGAAGTTAAGATTTTTGTAGCCTGTAACTACTGTTTTCTACTTCCGTTCTTCCACACTGGACAATAACAAAACACAGCTAAATGTATTCAACTCAAATAAATTAAATAAATGATACTGTGATAAATGGCTTTGAAAAGTAAAAGTTAGTAATATATATATATATATATATATATATATATATATATATATATATATATATATATATATATATATATGTTTAAGACAATTTAAATGTTATAAATTAAAATATGTGAAAAGGATAATATTTATTATCAGAATATTTAATTTCTGGTTTGAATAAATTACCAATCAATTACTACTAGTTTTAAAAATGTAAAAATCTACTTTTTATACTAAAGATATGCAACAAAATAAGCATTTACCAATGTTATATTCAATGTATATTTCTATATTAATACAGTTTAATTGTAGTAAAATGCTCTATAAATTGTAATCTGCAGACCATTCAGAACATAAAAAGGCTAGCTAGCTAAGTGTGCAGATAAGATCAGCACATGAATCTGGTGGGGTTTTTTTTATTTAATAAGGTGGTGACAATTCATGACTTCAATAAAATGTTTAAACTTTCATTAGCACACATGGCTTCAACTAGCTTGGAGCTTTTGTTAGCACAGGGATCTTTGCTTAACACTCGGAGCATTCACTCAAACATGGAGCTTAATGATGAGCTTCCACCTGCACATGTAGTTTTGTAGTTTTATGGCTTAACCGAGTTTAAACAATCATAAACGAGCAAACATGTGGCCAGTACATATGGCCATATATAAAGTAAACAGGGGCTTCAAAACTTAAATAAAGGCTTGAAATATAACAAATATAAAATATACATTTACATTGTTTTATATTATGAATAAAATAAATGTATGACATTCAGATTTTTGAGATGCATTAGTGGACAGTGTACCACACCCCTGTGGTTGGTGTCTGTACTCAGAAAGCAATGTATTATATTTCTACAAAGTTTAGAATTATGAAATCTCCGGTTTCAGAAGAAAGGTTGAGTGGCTTGCATAAACCAAAACAAGCTGTTCTCATTGTGTCATCATAGTATTACTAAATACTAAATACGACTAAAGTTTTATCTTATGATATCCTATCCTTTACTACTTTACTACATCCCAGTGCATAGAGGAAGCTAAGACCAATGCCCTTTTGACCATGAAACTCTATAGTTACACAGAAGTGAATTTTACTCACCTGAATTGAGGATTGTGGCAATGAGACTGAGTGATAACGAATGTGCACAGTGGCTGATTATTGTGGAAATGGATGGGTGTGTTTGTATATGTGTGTGTGTGTGTGTGTGTGTGTGTGTGTGTGTGTATGTGTGTGTGTGTGTGTGAGAGAGAGAGAGAGAGAGAGAGAGAGGGGGAGGGAAGAAGGTGTATCCTGCCTTGCCTCGTCTTCTTGTCACTTTTGTATATTTCCACTCTGCTGGTTATGTATTGTAACCGTTGTAAATTCCAGGACAACGTATGTAATTTTATAGTAAAGTTTTAATAAATGTGTAAATAATCAGTCAATCTCAATATGAAGGAGATATACAGTATTTATTAAAAGTTAGTTAAAAGTATTTTCCACTGATTTATATATTATCCTAGGTGGTTGCTATGCTGTTGCTAGGTGGGCACTATCGTGTAACTTATTGGTTGATCTGGTGCAGCTTGGGGGTTTGTGCAGTATCCCCCATGGGTGCTGTGGTGTTGCAATGTGGTTTCTGTGTTTTTACTAGGAGGACGCTATGGTATCCCATTAGGTTTCTGTGCTCAGTAGTGACAGCAAAAATCGTTGCTATGTGGAAACTGTGTGTCTCATCAAATAATTACAATTTTGTAATGCACGTTACTATGTGTTTCACAGCAAAAGGTCAAACATCATTTGGCCTGTAAAAGTTTAGACACCCTAGGCATTGCAAAGGCTCATAATCATAAATTGTTGTAAGTCTTCTTCTTCTTTTTCTGGCGTAAAATGGAGCGCACAGACCAAACTATTAGTTATATAGACATTATAGTTGGTCAACAGACTCGACAAGCTCTGATGGAGGCGCTCTGAAGTGTTAAGTGCTAAGGTCCGTATCTTCCAACCCATATGACAAAGACAAAATTATTTTTCCCCTGATTAATTTGCCTAATACACTACAAAAATAATTTGGCTCTGCCCTCTTAGATTTTGAGTTGTATTTAGCATGATATGCAAAATCACACAAATCACCGAGTGTGAACTAGTCTCTTGAGTTTTCACCCAATCTGCAAAAATTTGGTGTCAATCCAATCAAAAGAACCTGAACTTTCATAAATAGCAAAAAAAAAAAATGTTTTTCTCCACTGTTTAGCAACCAGCCCTCGCCCAAATGTGTGGGTGCACAGCGAGGAATCAGCAATCAGAATGATAGAGAGGTCATTTTTTGTAAATGACAAGTATGTCAGCTTAGGAAACCTCAACTTTTTAAGGGTGCTCAGTGGGAAAAATAGAAGGCTGTAAAAATATGAAATAAATGTGGTCTGAGGTTTTCATTTCTTGAGTCAGTTCCGTCCTGAAAATGTGTTGTGGAAAAAAAAACATCTTTCAAGTAATTGTATTTTTTTTTTTTTAACACAGGAAGAGGACACTTCCACCCAAAGTTTGTTTTCTCGCCTTGTAAAGACAAGTTGTTCAGTTGTTTAATGGAAAAAGTTGGTTGGATGAGGACAGAAGACTGTGCTGAATTTCACAGCTCCACCCAGTGTAAAGCGGAATAAATATCAGGAACTGGTGTGTGTCGAGTGTAGATCTTCTTTCAGAAAGCTCATATTATCACTCTATCAGTAACACATTTGGATAAAGGTTTGTTCACTATGGAGAAATCTGAACTTTTGCAACTGAAAAGACCAGCCTGTCATGTGACAAGGATGTGGGCAAACTCTCTCACACACACACACACACACACACACATGCACAACCCATACCATAACTACATAGCATTTGCACAGCACTGTAAATAGACACCACTTCTAATAAATGCATTCAACTGCATTAATTTGCATCCATTGCTGACACAGATATGCAAAAGCCCACACAACATTTCTAGTCCCTGTAGAGAAGTACTACCATTAGAATAGGAACAGATACAGGCACTATTGGCACTGTGCCAACTCCAGACATGGACTAGATGGGTATAAAGCCTGCCAGCATAGAGCTGTGGAGAATGGAACTGTGTTCTCTGGAATGATAATTCACCATCTAGTACCTTTTTTATATAGATTTTATCTCAATTTGGAAGTGCCAATTATGTAACCCCATTAGGACTCTCTTGTGTCACATACTCATATCACAGGGTTGCCAGCTCCATTACAATGGCTAACAGATGCATGTGCTGGCTGCCACGGCACTGGGTGTGAAGTAGAAAGAGACCGCCACCTACCCACCCGGAGAGCATGGCCAGTTTTGCTGTCTCTTGATTCCTGATGGCAAGGTGGAGGAGGTGGGGTGGTGATCATCTAACATCCTGACCTCATTAAAACTTGTAAATGAAATCAATCAAATCCTCACAGCAATATTCCAGCTTTCCCTGGACAGTTACTCTGACAAAAGCAAGATCAACTCTTTTTAATATACCCCTGAATATACGAGAAAGTAGGTGGTGTCCCAATACTTTTGTCCACATGCTGGAGGTGTTGAAATTGTTTTTCATTCAATAAATATTGTTTGTTTAAATATTAAAAAGCATGTTTAGAGGCTAGAATCCAGAGATACCTCAAGCTTAGATGCTGCCAAATGCAAAAACCAGAACAGACACCTCAAAACCTAGTGCTCAACATATTACACACAAGAGAAAATTATATCATTGTATAATTACAAGCCTTTAATGGGTTAAATGGTGAAAGAGATGGTCTTCAGTCTGCATTTGAAGACAGTGGGTGACTGAGTAGCTCGGACCCTCAGGG
The DNA here is from genome assembly GCA_034509495.1 of Acestrorhynchus altus. Lineage (NCBI taxonomy): Eukaryota > Metazoa > Chordata > Actinopteri > Characiformes > Acestrorhynchidae > Acestrorhynchus > Acestrorhynchus altus. The sequence continues at coordinate 17,568,575 of CM067522.1, read as the reverse complement.
GAAGTTCGTTCCACTTCGGTTCCAGGACAGAAAAGAGTCCGGATGCTTGTCTTCCATGCATCTCAAGGGATGGTGGATCAAGCCGAGCTGTACTTGATGCTTGAAGGGCACTTGGTACAGATAGGGTTTTGACCATTGCCACTGTGTACGGAGGAGCTGGTCCATTTTTGGCTTTGAAGGCCAGCATCAAGGGTAGGAATCTGATGTTCAGCAACAGGAAGCCGGTGAAGGGAATGGAGCAGAGGAATTCCATGGCTGAACTTGGGAATAATGAAGCCATGTCTCTGCATTACCCATTAAATGCTGATTTTGAAGTGGGCCACAAGCTTGAATGAAGCAACTAAAAAACTACACATAGCCACTAGAGGGAGGTAGTAAACAAGAATACATTATTCCCACCCTCACTAGGGTCAACCGGTACACCATCTTTATTCCAGAAATGTATTCAAAATGTGTGTTCAGTATTATTAATATGATAGTGTTCTGAGCCAGACTGTAGAGTAGAGTGTGTGTTTTTATAAAACTAACTCAAGCAAGAGAGCAGGCTCTAATAAACACGTAAAAGTCCTGCAAAACAGGTGATTACCCCTGACCTGAAACACGGGCCAAATGGGACATGCTCTGCACTGCAAATACAAACCGCTCCCATAAGCCTCAAGCATCTAATGTCCTTCCAATAGTGATGTCACTCCGCAATCCCTCAGCTTACAGCCCAAAGCCCTAGAAATCTCCCCAAATATCCACGCAACATCTGGTCCAGACCCTATCCTATATCAGAGTCTAATCTCACGGAGGACATTGTCAGAGTTGCATTTCAATTAGTGCCAACATACAGCTGTGAACTGCATAAATTAATACACTGACCAATCACAGAACAGCTCACGGGCTCTAACAAACTGGAAACCAAACACAAGACAAAATGATAAATGCATTAATCTACTTTGAAGTTGCATCTATTGCTGACACCGATGTGCAAATGCACACACACATCATGTGTAGCCCATGTAAAGAACTATTGCTAACAGAATAAGACACTCTGGGGCAAACATAAACTTACTGGCACCAAGCCTAAAGCCAGGCATGTAGTAGAGGGGTATAAAGCCCCCAGGATTGAGTTGTGGCGCAATGGAATGATGTTCTTTGAATGATCCAGTATTTTTGGAATAAGTTGAGGAGTGTTTTTTTAATATCCTTGACTTCAGAAGAAACAATGGAGGTGCTGCCAGAAAAGGCATGTGAGCCTTTTAAACTCTAGAGTAATTCTCCATGAATGTGACGTGAATGCGATTTGACTGAAATAAAGAGTCCAATTAAACAAAGAACATCCAAGATGAGGTCTGGCTCCTCCAAAATGTAATTTATAGGTTTGTGGTCACTACAATGGAAAGCTATTATTCCTATAAACACCTATAATTCCTATGAAAGGAATTATTTCTATGTGCATAGCAATTTTTGGTGTGAAGTGTTTCTGCAGACTCACTCTTTTATTTATTTATTTGGTTATTACATAAGCAAAATAAAATTGTTTGGGAAAATAAATCCTGTGTCATAATTCATGCACAAAAGGGTTAATTGTGTGCTTACAGTGGCTATGGACAGTTAATCTGATATTCTCCTCAAGAATCTGCTGATACGATGAATAAATGGAACCATACTTCAACCCCCATGCTTAACAGCTGGGAGGAGGAGTCATTTTAGAATGCATTGTTTGTTTTTGCCAAACATATCAGTTTTCACTTAATCCAAAAGTTTTATTTTGGATTCATCTTTCTGAATGCTTTTTTTCACACCCTTTGAGTGATTTTTCTGGACAGCCACTCCCTGCATTATAAGTAACAGTGGAATTGATCTCCTCCATAACATCTGGATCTGGATATCTCTGTCTAGTTTATTCTGTATTCTGTGCATAATGCTTTATGTGGCCATGATCCAAAGCCAGCAATGTATCACTCTACTCAAGATCTTAAAGCACAGATTGTTTCTATAAATGAAGAATAGGGGCCCATAAACTCATCTAACCCACCTCCTGAAAGTGTGGGTCAGTAGCTGATGAGCTCCATCAGGTGTGATACAGGTAGAACGTGTAATTCTGCACTGCTGTGGGCCTCTAGTACTGCTGTCTCACACCCCTGCTGCACTCCATGATTACCCCCTCACCCACAATCTCCCCTCCACCCCTCACCCCCACCAAGTGCTGTGTTAGATCTCTATAAATAGGCAGGCTGGTGCAGAGTGATGAAGCTCCAGCATCACTCTGGTCCAGCTGAAGCAGCTCCAGGCCACTGTGAGCGCTCTCGTTCCCTCCCTGTCACACACCAAACTGAGCCTGGGCTTTAAAGCTGGACCTGCTGGAAAGAGGAAGTTTCAGATTCAGTTCAACGAACCGATTCATTTGATTCAGTGATTCACAATTCAATGAATCCAGTTAATGCTTTTCCTTTAATAATGTCTTTTTAATCATTCTTATCATTTTTAAAAGGTTAAACTAGTAATTTGAGCCAAAACAACCATAAGCAACAATGACTGTAAGACACCTAATTAACATAACAGAAAGAAAAACATATATTAAATCTGCGTGGCTTTAAGGTAAATTTTTATAACTGACTGACATGATATTTAAGGCAATTAAAGGTATTTTGCTTAGAAACTTTGTTCAGATGCTACTATAGATATAAATACATAGATGCTGCTTTGGGTTCAGTTAAGAACGTCAACATCGCTGCCATATTGGAATGGTCAACATCTCGTCTCCACTGCGTTTAAAGAATGTAAACGACTTTAAACAGATTTTAAAATGACATTAATGCTTTTAAATTCTGAACGACAGGTGTGTAGTTTTAATGCTAGTGCAAGTATTTTGCTTAGTTTTAAGCATAAAGTTTGTATGGATGTTACTTCACTGGTGCATCTCTGTGAAAAGGTTTTTGATCATTTCATTAGAGAATGAAACGGGCATATATTTTATATACTTTTTTACATTTCAAGTGATATTTTTCAAGCGTTTTGTTGTGCAATGCTGTGATTAATAATGTATTCAAATTTGAATCTAAATTTTCAAATGTCTATGGAGATTCTGGATTCTCTGTTTTTCATGAGATATGAGCCAAACAATAAAACAAAACAACTTAAAACAAGACTTAATTTCTTTATGTGTAATTAAAATAAAATATGACAGTTTACCTTTTAGAATGAACTTGCGATCAAACCCTAAACCTGACAATATTCTACTTTTTTGAGACGTTTTAGTAGGTATACATACATAGATGCTGCTTCTGGTTCAGTTAAGAACGTCAACAGCACCGCCATATTGGAACGGTCAACATATGTACAGCAGTTTATTAAAGGTACCCTCCACTATCTACACCTAGCAAACTAACATAACATATAAAGACGAGTACAAAGAATGTGAATGAGTTTAGATTGATTGAATTTAATTTAATAGATTAAATGATATTAATGCTTTGATCTGCCGTTATTCCAAGTATTTGTATATACATCTATATATGGGCTCTTCAACACTTTAAGTCATAGGAAATCAGTAATAAACTGATTATGAAGTGTTGTGACCTCAGGGGATGGCTTGGGAATGCTCACACCTGTATTAGTTGTGATGATTGAGGCTGAAAACTGACCACTTCAAGTGAGGCATGATGGTGGGGGTCAGATAGATGGCACTTTCCATTTAAGAACTTGTGGGTGTTTAATATTCCTCAATTCACCTCAATCCTGTGTTAAATGACAATCTCGTAATACTTTTCAAATGAAGAGCAATGCCCGTATGTTTAAAGAACAACACCAGCAGTTTTTTAGCCCCACCTCCTTTACCTGACTTTTATTATGGAGAAACGTCCTTTTCATTGGACGGCGACCATACGCTTCCCCATGTTTTGACCGCTCCAAGATGGCGGACGCGCAGACATATGGTCTCAGCTGAGGACCATCAGGCAGCGCGGCAGGTACGCGTGTCTATGGACGCTACCATAACAAAGTTCGAATCAGCCGGTTCAAATGAACCGATTCGCTCTTGATTCGATCATCGCCAGCTGCCAATCCAGTAGATCTCCTCCCACTGCTCTCTGGTTGCCAGAGGGGTTGGTTTCTGAGCATCACACACACACACACACGCTCTCTCTGTCTCTCTCTGTCTCACACACACAGCCCCAGCAAGGGAAGCCAGAGAATGCACGGATGGAGCTGAGCTGACCCAGGCGAGTCCTGCAGGTGATTCGTTCGCCCAGGGAGCTTCAATCATGGGATTCCTGCACCAGCTGCACCTCCTGCTGTGGAAGAACGTCTCTCTGAAGCGGAGGGGGCCGGTAAGCACTCTTTTACCCCCATCCACACAGACACGCAGGCCTGCGTAGGTTACGGATCTTCTGCTCGGTTCATTTGAGGGGGGGGCACAGATGGGCATCACGCACCAGCAGATGGGCATCACTTACTGATGCTTCCCAGCAAGTTGAAGCAACAGACAGGCAGCCGCCCACTAACAGGTTGCACATACACATGCATGCAGCGACCCCCTCAGCCTTGCAGCCCTGCAGCCCACCAGTGAAGCTCAGACTGATGCTGGGTTCCCAGGTTCCTTCAACTAACCCAGAGTGAGGAGATGCTTGCATGCATGAAACTGTTGCATCCAGCTTGTCCCACCTCTTCTCAAGCCCACCCATGCAGACCCCCACCTGGATGCATAACCAGTCCCCCAGATCTTAATGCACTGAATGCATCTAACATTTCTTCTGAAATCAGGGAGGGTAGAACATTGCTGTGAGGTTCTGGTTGCATTCAGCCTTTGGTGAGGTCAGGTGATGTTGGTGGAGGATGAGATCTGGATCACGAGCATTACATTAGCTCACCCCAGATATATGGGATGGGGCTCCATCACTCCACGGAGCATGCAGTATATATCCATACAACACAGACATTGTCGCTTTGTCCGAAATCAAGGGTAGCAGGGGTTGCTTTTGTTGGTGTAACTGGATCTGCTGTCCAGGCAGGTTATATGGGTGTTAAAGCTTTGGTGGGAGGATTTGATTGCTTTTGGTAACGTGAAGGAGGGAGGTCAGGGTATCGGCCATCTCCAACTCATCCCACCCAAAAGTGTTGAATGGAGCAGCACCATTCCAGAGAACACAGTTCCAGTGCTCTACAAGCATGGCATTAGGCATGCTGCCAATAGGCTCATGTTAATCTGCACCAGAGAGTCCTATTCTATTGGCAGTACTTCTCCACAGGGACTTGACCAGCTGTGTGCATTTGCACATATGTGTCAGCAATGGGTAGCCAATTCATTTTATATATATATATATATATATATATATATATATATATATATATATATATAAATAACACCAGTCATGGGATATCAGTATGTAAAATGATTATGAAGGGGAACCTTGGGAACGCTGACACCTGTATGAGTTGAGAGCTGTTCTCTTATGAGCGAGGTCGAACACTGGCCGGTGTGCTCAATGCAAGGAGATGTGACTTATCGGAGTAGAAGTGAGGCACGATGCCAGCAGATGGGCCTTTCCATAAGAAGTTGTGTGGGCGTGTAACATTCCTTAATCCACAGTGTGTTGTTCATATGACCTCAATCTCTCAATACTGATCAGTTGAAGATCAACTGTCCATATGTTTAAAGAGCAACACCAGCAGCCTTTTAGTCCCACTTCCCTTCTCCGCAGTCCTTTTGGCTTCTGCACGAATGGCTGGTGGTCTTCGTGGCATAATCAGGAGTAGGGTGTCGCATGGTTTTTCAAGCATTCCGAGCATAATCATAACCAGAAGTGTAGCATGCAGTCTGCAGCCCTTGTCCAAAGTCTGTAATATGGAATGATCATGCTGGGGACCCATCTCCTCCAATGTTGCAAGTGCAACATTGGCTTACTGGCTACAGCCCTTGTCTACAATTCCTAGTGCAGCAGTAGCGTGCTGCCTACTGGCCTCTTCCAACACTACTACCATGGCATTAATGGTTCTCTCTCTGCTATGGTTCTCTTACAAAATCACTAGTACAGTGTTGGCATGCTGGTTAGGGGTCTCTTTAGGGGTGGTACTGGGCTTGGGCAATTTTTAGACCCTTTTCAATACAACACTTTCCAATACAACACAAATAAGTGCTGGGGGACCTCCAACTTTTGAATGAATGTCGACCAGAAGAAGCCACTTGGGGTAAACCCCTGGTCTCTATTAGGCCTTTTCCCCCAAAAGAACTCTGGTTCTTGAACTGATTCTGTTCGGGCTTATAAGAACCTTCATGTTTTTTAGCCAACCAACCTGTGTTTACAACGTGTTCATAGAGCTGAAGACATGTTGCAGAATATATGCTCAATAAAGGGTGTTGCAGAGCATGCATGCCCCTGGGTCTCTTTAACACTGTTTATAATCTGGGCCTCCTGTCCCTGCTGATGTCATGTCACATGACTTAAATCCAACGCTATCCTTAAATGTCTGTTCTGAGATTCGCTGACGAGAAGACAGTATTTTTTGCGTAAAGTCGTCCACTATCAAAAGACACACATCCAGACACCAGACTGCTACATTTTATGTTCATTTCACTGCTGTTGCTCTTTAAATATGACATTTAGTCCAACATTTAGTCAACTCTTCACATCCTGGTCAGCGTTAGGTCAGACATGTACACATATGTGATGTATCTCCACCACTCGCAGCATAATTGCAGTGTGTTTGGTCTGTGCAGCATAGCCCTAATTAATGCAACATTTATCCTTCCCAGAAGCTGAACAGCATTCATAGATTATTGATGACCGTGTCCCTAACCAGCACTCTCGAGTCACTGTGGGTGGAGGTGGCTACAGTGGTGGTGGTGGGAGGAACTGGGATGTTCTGGTTTGGAATGACTGGACGTCTGTTGATGTGTAAAAAGGTGTAAATGGCTGTACTGCGTCAACTTCAGGTGTAGAAGCTGAACAGATATGATGTCAATTGTGGTGAGAAAAGAAACATGGAGGTGGTCATAATGTTATGGTTGATCGGTGTATCTTTTCAGTGCAAAACCATATTAATAATAATAATATTAAGCAATAATTACCGACACTTTGACCTATTGATGTCTAAACACTCACCGTATGCAAAGCACATAACTGACCACTTTTCATAGATGCAAATATTGGTTATGACCCTGGCCAGGCGCTCCATCATCAACGCTTCAGTGTTTTGATGGCAGAAGAGGTTTTTTTCCCCTTCATTTCGAGCTCTTAGCTCAGAGCTTTTGAGGTTGGCTTGAATCAGAGGCCTGACTCATCCCGAGCGTTTAATCTCTAAGTAGCCCGATAGCTTGGCAGCGGAGCAGGATGGGACTATAATTTAGGAATTGCTGAGAAGCACAGATTGATATTGAATATTAATGTTTATAACTTCAGCACAAACTGGATGCGAGCAGTGTTCTGAACGCTATCAAAGCAAACATGCGGCGTGCTGTTGAGTGCGGCTTTCCCTTTCACCGTCTCCACTGAGGGACTGGGAAAGAGGTGCAACTTGGATTAAATGTAGGGAAAAGCAGAACTTTCGGGACCATTCCATTTAAACGGTTCAAGGTTGAAAGGTTCTCCATCTTGATTTTCTAGGGAACAACTCGGTTCTATACGGTTCTAATGGCACCAAAAAGGGTTCTATTTTTGCTACAGGTCACACTAGTGTGTCCTTGTTCACTTTGATTACCTTGTACATTGAACCACACTTCAGTTCTTACTCTATCTACCTTAGTGTCATACTTAACATCAGTGGACATCAGCGAAAGTATGATAACCGAATTGTCTTTAGCGACGAATCCAGGTTCTGTCTGGGATCCACTGATGGTCGAGTTTGAGTATGGAGGCCTTGTGGTGACCACTTCTTCTTGCCTTGCCTTTCAGCAGGATAATGTTCAACCACAGAGCAAGGGATTCACAGGAATCTCTCCGCCAGATTGCTACACTTCCTTGGCTCGGCCAGTCGCCATATTTACGATCAATCCAGCATTTATAGGACCAGCTGAAACCCCAGCTTTGGCAGCCTATGAGTGTGTGTGTATGTTAGCCAGTGTTATGTTAGCCAGTACGGTGCTAACATAACACTGAAAATCCCATAGAGTGTTCACTAATAGACGGATTCCCCGGCTGTTTGGACAACGACAGATCGCACATGCATCACTTTCAGCACTTGCCAGACTCTGCAAACACACGTCCGTTCCGCAAGACGCTCAATTAGCCCAATCGGCCTACTTTCCCCCCACTCAGCACTCGCACAGTGCTGCGTACACCACGGACCCTATTGTGAGCTATCTTTAGCACCAGTACGGCTCTGTTTGATTGTGTTTCCGAATCCCCGGAGGAAAGGATCACCCCTGTAAGATTAGCTTCAGCTACGTCACTGGGCCAGTTTAATCAGGCAGGTTGGGTCCAGGAGAATGAAGGCTTTGCAGTTTGGCTTCAGCAACTGGCAAGTCAGCAAATGTTAACAGCAGGAGCAGCAGTGCTCCACAAGCTGGGTGGAGATGGTCCTGCTGCTTTCTTTCTTTCTTCCCACCATGGCTGAATGATAGACTGCCAGGCTCGGTCTTGGCAGTGGGCTGCTTGTCATTAACTAACGCATGGCACGGCAGGTTAAAAGAGCAGCTCGTCTCTTTCTCCGTATCTAGTTGATCAGTCAAGGCATGGAGGAAAGTATACAGCATAGCCTAACCTCTCCATTCGTCCACTGCTGTCCATTTGTGTGGACAGTGTGTCATACAGTGTCAGAAATGCAGTTTATTCAATAGTAATTAGTTGGGTGTCCAAGTATTTGTGGACACCCCTTCTAATGAATGCATTCAGCCCTTTTAAGTTGCACAGGTGTGCAAATGCACACATATAACGCTTGTGTAGTGACACTGGGTGGAACACCTCCATTCCAGCTGCTCCACAGTTCATTTATTTGTTTCTCTGCCCCAGAGAGACCGATTTTATCGGCAGTATTTCCCTCCAGGGTCGCACAGCTGTGGGTGCATTTGCACATCTGTCTCAGCAAACGTTCAGCAGCGGAATACATTCATTCGAAAGGGTGTCCACAAACATTTGGACGTAGAGCGTTAGTGTATCGTGGAGAACGAGTGACTTCAGGAAGGCAATCAAATCCTCACAGCAGTGTTCTGTTAGATCTGAACACCCTCAGAGTGTGGGGTGAGTTGGCAGTGGCCTCCAGTTGTTTGCAGGTGTGATCTGTAACACCTGGTGGGTCAGGAAGATGGTATGCTGTGACCGAAGGATGAGTTCATGATTGGCTCGTTGTTTCCCGTACAGTGGTCCGGGGTGGCTGCCGTGGCGTCGCGGATGGTGAGTGACGGCTTTATAGAGGCGTGCTGGGAGTGTTTTACTGCAGTGTCACGTCGGGAAACTCCGCCACCGTTACAAAGCATTAACATAAAACCGCTGTAAATGTAACGATGTTTGATCACCTGTGCTGACACTGACCCACATCCAGCCTGGAAGTGTTTCCCCCCCCGCAGCGAAATCTTGCTGCGTCATCATCTTCATCTGATCAGGTTTAGATGCGCCTGCAGCTCTGTGATGCATTTAATCACTCTCAGCTTTCCTTATCTTCCTCTCCATCACTCTTCCTTGCTCGCTTTCGGCTGGACAAAAGTATTGGGACCCCTGCTCGTGTATCAAAGGGTATTAAAAAGAGTAGATTCTGCTTCCGTTGGAGGAACTCGCTCTTCTGTCCAGGGAAGGGTTTCTATTAGATTTTGGAACATTGCGGTGAGGATTTGATTGCATTCAGCAATGAGCATTATTGAGGTCGGCATATTGGAGGATCAACACCCCACCTCGTTCCCTACTCCCCAACCCATCAACTCTTAAAAGTACGGAGCGGACGAAGCTCCATCATTCCAGAGAACATGGTTACACTGGGTGCGGGGCTTTTAAGAGTCCTATTCTTTTGGCAGTACTTCTTTACAGGGACTCGCAGCTGTAAGATCCTTCTAATATTTAGCAGCTTAGCCTACCGACCCTGTTTCACCCTGTCTGACCCCCTCCATACACATCTAATATACATCAGAACACAAGTCTCTCTCTTTCTCTCTCTCTCTCTGTCCGTCTCTCTCTCTTTCTCTGCCCCCCTTCTGCTCGTTGTCGTGTAGAGCTGTTTCCAGTAGGTTGAAGCCCTCCTCCTGGGAGGGAGCTGATGGCTGGGTGGAGGTGAGAGCGCAGGCCTGACTCTTCTCTCGGCTCTGTTGCTGCTGTCTGCCATTACCTTATTCCGACACAGTGCAACACACACTCTGACCTACTTCCTCTGAGCTCTCGTCCCCGAGTGATTGGCTGAGCCACGGCTGGGTAGAGCTGACTGAGTATCTATGGAGATGAGAGAGAGAAAGAGAAAAGATTGAGGGAGAATGAAGTAAAAGAATGAGAGGGAGGGAGATGGAAAAGAAAGAGCGAGACAGAGAGAAGGGAGCGCGAGAGCAAGAGAGATCTAAAGAAAGGAATGAGAATTAAGCAAAGAAATGAGAGAGAGAGAGGGTGAAGTGGCCTAGAGAGTGAAAAAAGAGAGTATAGGGGTCGGGAGAGTGAAATGAAAAAGAAAAAGGGAGACAGCAGAAAGGGACCGAGAGAGAGGTGAGCTGGAAAGGAAAGAGGGAGATAAAGAGACACCAATTGAGTGAGAGTGAGAAAGGCAGGTAGAGAGAGAAAGAGGCACTGATTGAGTGAGATCGAGAAAGGAAGGGTGAGAGAGAGAGAGAGAGAGAGAGAATGATAGATAGAGAGAGAGAGTGAGAGAGAGCAAGGTCTGATATCTGGGGGAAGTATAAGAGAATCAAATGCCAGCCATTTGAATTATACATGCTTACTGTAAATGCTAATGGATGTATGTGTGTGTGTGTGTGTGTGTGTGTGTGTGTGTGTGTGTGTGTGTGTGTGTGTGTGTGTGTGTGTGTTGGGGGAGAGTTTGCAGTGATCTCACCAGAGAGGTGGCAGATCCTGCAGCCTGCTGTAACAGACTGATGTAATGTCTCTGAGCAGTTGCTTTGGGTCCTGAAGCCGTCTAATGAAGCTGCTACCTGTTCGCTTTAGGCTCTGATTTGTTAGGCTGACGTCGTGCCTCTCGGTGCTTAATGCTGATTTTTTTTTTGCTGACGCTGAATAAAAATGCTGTTCTGTACCTCAGAGCGCAACTGGTGATACTATATGATGGTGTCCTGCAGTCATGTACAGGTTGCCATGGATGCAAGCTCCTCGTACCATGCAGGAGCGTTTTGTAGTTCTATAAGTAGTGGGATTGCAGTAGGCAATCACACTTTTGACCTTCCGAAGTTTTCTTCCTTATTCTACCTGTTTGTCTCCTTTACTCTGGTGATGGACTTTTTAAAACCCCCCAGTCTTACTGCTGGACTGAGAATAGTCCACCAATGAGAAATTCCCACTCGAGTTGCTCTCTGCGAGGTGTTTGGTGTGTTCTCCATGCGTCCATGCAGGTTTCCTCTCGGTACTCCGGATTCCCCTCACCTCCAATGCAGCTCAGACTAATATCCTTAAACTTTATTAGAAGAGTGGAGATCCCAGGATATAAGAAGTGTACCTTAGTATAATCTGTATTCTATTTTAGTAGCGCTTTAGTACAAATTAATGGTTCCAAAATAGCAGAACTTAGTACAGAACAGCACGATTTAAGCCTGCTTTGCTTTACAAGTGCTGATTACTCTGCCAGACAGAAGCAGCAGAGGTAATGCTGTACAGCCTGTATGGCTCTTGTCTTTGAACGAGTTCCACTAATGCTGTATTTACAGCTGGCAGTCAGCAGAACGTCCCCTCAGGAGCTACGTTTTTTACAACTTTTGCCATCAGCTGCGGAGTTGGAATAAACTAGATGCTTTGTGAGAGAAACATGGGCTCTGGGCTCTCGCGAAAACCCGAACATGGTTGAAATGCAAAAACAGGAAGATGTTTCAAATGTTCCTTTCCAAAGGAAAAGGGCCCTGGATACATTTCTATCCCACTTTCTTTTTGCCAGTAGCTTTGTTTATCTGCTCCAGAGAGTCCTATTCTATTGGCAATACTTCTGTACAGGAACTAGGCAAGCTGTGTGTGCATTTGCACTTCTGTGTCAACAATGGGTACGGCTTCATTAGAAGGGGAGTTCACAAATATTTAGACATGGTGGGCACACAGTTTAGGGTCACACGATGGGGTTCTCCCGCTGGGACGCTGGAGAACGCCATGGCAACTGGTTTAAAAGGAAACCAACGTGTTGTGTATCTGCTCATACTGCGAATCAGCAGTTCATATTTACTTTTCAAAATAGTGCGTTTTCCTATCAGACAGATGAGTCAGCGAAAGAGTAGTTGGCTGAATTTGATGGGCCTCGTTTCCCCGATGATGAAAATTAAAGCAGCAGATCTGCGAGAAATATTTAATACGCAGAAATGTTGGTTCAGCAGACTGTAAAGGCGCAGTGCTCCAACTCTGGCACACCGTCCACACCCCAGGAACTGGCCTCGGGAGGAACGGAGGCAGCCATTCACGGATCAAACAAAATATAATCACTTATTCAGAAAGGGGTATTAATTGAAAATGGGTTTGAACTTTTAAAAAGTTGTCGAAAATGACGTGGGACTGACCGAGGCCTGACCGTAAGCTGTGGCGCTTTGGAATATGGGTCTGTTTATGAGGGCAGGCATTGAGTTGTGCGGTGATGTTTCCCTGCAGAAGTAGAAATTGTGACATTTGCAGAACAAAGGGGCCGTGTCATAAGCTGCGATCTGAAGCCCAGGGATAATGGTCTGCGGTCTGTGGGAGGCATGCAGTATCTTAATGTGCTTGGATGATAATGTAGACAGTAACCTTAAGCACAATTGGGCAATTTTGTTGCAAGAACTTTATTAACATTTCCAGTGGACCAGAGCAATCCAGTTTTATAGAGCTGCTCACATTGGCCAGTTTATAAGCTTGGAGGTCATCCGAGGGCAGAACCGTCCTTCAGCAGGAAGAGTAAGAGACCCTGATAGAAGCCGGAATTCAATAATAATAGTTGTAGACTTTTGGAAAATCAGGACTGCACTGAAATAATCACACCATCTGTTCTTCATTATAATCATCGGTGCTCTTTTGAATGAACTGTAGCACTTTCCTTGAACCCTGATACCGAACACTGACATAAACATGTCAAGTAAGATGAATCTTTAGGGCTGTGTATGTCCATCATTGTGACAGTGTGTTAATAATATTGTCCCCTCGGAGCTGTAAGGTTCTGTCTGATATTTTCTTTCACTGTGTTGTTATGATATGGATTTGAGGCTCTTTATCTAGAAAACAGAAAGTTAATCTCCATATGGGCCAGTCACTATAAAGACTTCCAGGCTCAATATCTCATATCTGCTCAGAATGCAGATAATAACCATCATCGCTAAGAGCATGAAATATTGACATTAAAGGAATAGTTTGGCGAAGTCAGCATGATTTATCCCTCATCCTAGATGTATCCGATTATCCAGCATACATTTGGGGACTGTCACCAGTCTTAGTTTTGTGAATACCCCGCTCCACAATGTCTCTTAGTTCACTTGGTAAGCATCCAGATCTTCCAGATGGCACGGATGCACAGTATATATCTTCACTTGTTCAGATTCAGAACCTTAAGATTGGCCTACCAAGCTAAACGTGGACCAGCCTTAATGGTCAAAATCTGATCTATACAAAGATCCCTTTGAGCATCAAGTACAGCTCAGGTTGACCCACCATCCCTCCATATGCATGCTGACTCTTCTGTCCTGGCTCCAAAGTGGTAGAATGAACTTCCCCTGGGGTTCTGAACAGCGGAGTCACTTACGGTCTTCAAATGCTGACTGAAGACCATCTCTTAAAGAGCATTTAACTCATTAAAGGCTTATAATTATACTGTCTTGTGTGATAAAGTATAATAGGTTAAGCTTTGGGTCTCAAGATCCATTCTGACATTTGTATTTGGTGGCATCTAAGCTGGAGGTGTCTCTGGATTCTCGCTAAGGGTATTTACCGAGTGAACAGCAAAGCACTTTTGTAAGTCACTCTGGATAAGATGCCAAATGCCATAAATCTAAATGTATCACCGTCGCATCACCGTCGCATCACCGTCGCAGTGCATTCATAACCAATAATGGCACTGCAGGATGTACAGTGTCCGGTGTACAGTGTACTGGTGGTCGGTATTGTTTTGTTATCATGATACAACTTGGATATTGTGGTTGTCGTCAGTGCTTCAAAACAACTCCACATTTCGCTACTGAGAGTGAAATTTGTGCATCTCTATCCTTTCTGGGCTCAACACGCTGCTAGCTGCACTATGTAACTCGGGTGAAACGGGCAGGACCATGCTTGCGAAAAACGGTGAAACGCTGCATCGAGTCATATTGTGTAAAGGTTCTAGTGTGCCACAAGGGGTCGTGTGATTTGTCTCCACTGCAGTGAAATACACTCCGCACCTGCAGGTGGAGCCGTGATACAGAATACAGAATGTCCACAGTGCTGTTTTAACTGAAGAGTATCAATACTACAATACTACTCCCCAGTTCTGTCTCCCATCAGTGACGGTGTTCAGGTGCACCGGAGACTTCGTGTCGTTGAGTAAGAAGTTAGTGCAGTAACGGCTTTTGTTCGTGGAGGAGGTGCCCTGTTAGCCCAGCTTGGCTCAAGCAGCTGTGAATTATTGAACACTCTCCATACTCCTGAGAGGAAGGCCCCATGAAATATGCATTAGATGGAGAAGGAGAGAAGGAATATGGAGAAAGAGAAAGAGTTACAGAATTTGCTGTGTATGGAGATGCGGGTTCTTGTGCAAAACACTAATCCTGTGCACTAGTACTTTCAACCCGAAAGTTGAACACAGGGTTCTGTATAGTACAGAGATGGGTTCCTTCATCTTTTGGTGCTATGCAGGACCGTTTTGTAAGATTGTACAGACTTATGTGGGTCTGAGATAACATCCGAGCCATGAGTCACTTCAGCAGTGGGCCTGGGAAAACCTCGGAATTAGGAAGTAGAGTCTGTCTGGCAGCAAGCCTGGGTAAACATCCGAGCCAATGTGGGGACCTGGGGAAACAGCTGAGGCTGAATGTACAGTTACTTCGCCAGCCTGGGAAACGACCCAAGCCGAAATGTAGAGTTGTCTTGACTGCAAGCCTCGGAACATCCCCAAGCCTTGGTTTAGAGTAGCTTTGGTAACAGACCTGCGAAAACGTGAGAGCTATGATTTAGATTTGCTTTGGCACTGGGAAACATCTGAGCCAGGACGCAGAGTCACTTTGACAGTGGAGATGGGAAAAATTGGAAGCTGAAACTCCATCGCTTCGGCAGTGGACCTGGGAAGACGTCTGAGCTGAGGTTCAGTCACGTCGGCAGTGGGCCTGGGAAGACATCCAAATCAAGGATGTAGAGTTATTCTAAACTTCAAGTTAGAGTTGTTTCGACAGTCGGCTTGAGAAACATGCGAACCACAATGTAGAGTTGCGTGAGCAGCAGGCCTGAGAAAACATCTCAGAAGTTACGGATATGTTACTTAGACAGTTATGAGAGCACACAAATTAGGACACATGTTTGGTTCTTTGGTGTTTCTGTGAACTCCAGCCACTGTGTGGGTTTTTTTTTTCAGTTCCACATGCAGCTCCTCTGATGTGCTTTAATGAAGGACTTATCAGATAAAAAATACTTCCTGGAGAAAGAGCTTCACATATCAGTTTCTCTTTTACACTGAACTGTATGTGGACTGATATTATCGTTCGTCAGGGGTTTTAGCTCCTAATGTCCCTAATGGGACTGCAAATGGACGTTAGGCTTTGCTAGAAATTAGAAGCCAAAGCTGGTAATTGGGGTAGAAAGAGGAAAAAAAGGATGAAGCGAGAGGTAGGGTGGAGTAAAGGCGAGGTAGAGGGAGGCCATGAACAATGCTTTAATTTGACCATAGGATCATGCATTAAAGCTTGGCCCCTGGGTGCTGCTGTGTGTTTGCTGTAATTGAATGACAGAGTGTGTCTATGGATGAGCTCTCTCTCTCTCTCTCTGTCTCTCTCTCTGTCTCTCTCTCTCTCTCTCTCTCTCTGTGTCTCTCTCTCTCGCTCTGTCTCTCTATTTCTCTCTCTCTCTCTCTCTCTCTCTCTCTCTGTGTCTCTCTCTCTCTCTCACGCTCAAATGATAATTATCACAGCTCTGCTCTGCTCATAAAGACCTGTGCCTATGGGGTGGATGAGGGCCATAAAGTGGGAGAGGGAGAGGGGTTACAACAGATACACACTTAACCCACAGAAGTTTAATGCTATTGGACCTTTTACGCTCCTCATTTCCTGGTCTGGGTTTGCCCTGAAATTAGTGGGTGGCTAATCCCATCCACATTTCGTCTCGTCCTCTGCCGGCAGAAAACAGTAAGACACTGGTAATTGTTCCTTGTATTTGACGGGGTACTGTTGTTTGGTGGTGAGACCCCATAGAAAGAATTAGCCCCAACACTGGTGCCTTTATATCTAGCTTAAAAAGAACACAGCCTGTCACAATAGACGAACCGTACGTTCAAACACGGTGGTGGTAGTGTCCGCTGGTTTTGCTTTGACACATTGTCTTTTTCGTTTGAAGGACTGAGATTGTACCTCCCATAACTCAGCACATGTACAAACCAAACGTGCGTGTAGATCCTAGAAGTCTGTCCAATCCACTAGTGAACACACGTGAACAGAGTGGTGGGCAGCCCTATCCACGGCACCCAGGGAGCAGCTGGGCAGTTACGTGCCTTGCTTGAGGGGACCTCTGTCATGTCCTGCCAGTTCAGGGAATCAAACCGCAACTTTCCAGTCACAAGGCTGGTTCCCTCACCACCAGGCCACGGCCATTTCAGACGTATCTGTCACGGCCCACGTACTTCTATGCATCCTTTATGTCGGAAGGGATGTGAAGCAATGCATCCGTATCCTTTTCTTTTCTGCCGAGTCTTCTAGGCATGTGGCAGTGGTCATATTTCACTCGGCCATTGGTCACATGACCGCAGTGATTTCCAGTGTTACTGCTCCATTCCATTCATATCCATAAGCTTTTCCAAAAATGTGCAACGATGCAGACAAAATGAATGGACATAAAGCTCCAGTCACGTCTCTACGTAACCCTTGAAGCACCGTACCGACTTTGAAACATGGGGGTGGTAGTGTTATGCTGTTTTGCTTCGTCTCATCGTTTTGTCTTTGAATGAGACTGTCCAGGGTTGTCCCGATTTGATTTCCAACAACATTTCACATCGGTTGGATACAGTAGTGTGGTGCTGTTCTTACTCCAGGGCAGCTGTACACATTACAACATGCATGCTGCACTTTGCTGTTTTGTTATCAACACTACAGATTTCTGTGGTCAGCATGATGGAAGCTACGCACGCATTTCTTCATTGTTTTTTCACTCTAGAAACAGTCATCAAAGAGCACCACCCACAAGGAAGGAAGCACTGCTCGTATCTGGAGCTTGCTCTGCTCTCCTCTACACATTCAATGCAGCTAAGCTTTCCGGAGCACAAACATAAACATGACGTCATGCTTTTCTGAGCTTTAAAGGGTTAACTTTCAGCTGCCCATAGAGTGAACCCCTCCATTGTCCAGGCGGAGCCACTTTCAGCTCATCTGTGGTCTCCTTGAGATGCTGGAGGAGCATTTCTCTCTCTCCCTCTCCCTCTCCCCCTCTCTCTCTCTCTCTCTCTCTCTCTCTCTCATTTTGTGTGAATTTTGATGGAATTTCAATGAGTGTGTGTGGGCAGGGACTACTCTGTGTGTGTGTGTGTGTGTGTGTGTGTGTGTGTGTGTGTGTGTGTGTTGTGTGTGTGTGTGTGTGTGTGTGTGTGTGTGTGTGTGTGTGTGTGTGTGTGTGTGTGTGTGTCTTGTTTGCTATAGATGGCTCATCTCCCAGTCCTGCTGTGAGAGCCACCTGTTAACTGTGACAAAGATTTCTGCACATTTAACTTTGAATTAATTTTCTTGGTGTGTGTGTGTGTGTGTGTGTGTGTGTCTTCAACCAAGATACATGTGGTCAGTGGAGCTGATACAATCATCGGCACTTCGTAGAACTCTAATTACTAAGACTGTAGTCCATTGGTTCCTCTGCAGACTTTATTCTCCTCCTTTCACCCTGATCTTCAGCGGTCAGGACCCCGCAGGACCCCCACAGAGCAGGTATTATAAGGATGGTGGGTCATCCTCAGCACTGCAGTGACACTGACACAGTGGAGGCATGTTAGTGTGTACTGTGTTGGTACGGGTGGATCAGATACATCAGTGCTGTTGGAGGGTTTAAACCCCTCAGTGTCACTGCTGGACTGGACGGTCCACCAACCAGAAATATCCAGCCGACAGCGTCGCGTGGGCACCAATGAAGGACTAGAGGATGACCAACACACACTGTGCAGAAACAGATGAGACTTGACATCTACAAGGTGGAGCAACTAGATAGGAGTGAGTGTCTAATAGAGTGGACAGCGAGTGGACACGGTGTTTAAGCACTCCAGCAGCACTGCTGTGACCGATCCACTCGTACCAGCGCCGCACACACTCACACCACCACCATGTCAGTGTCATTGCAGTGCTGAGACTGAGCCACCACCCACATAATGCTTGCTCTGCGGTGGTCCTGTGGGGTCCTGACCATTGAAGAACAGGGTGGAAGAAGGCTAAGAAAGTATGCCGAGAAACAGATGGACAACAGTCTGGAAAGAGGAGCTGAGAAAATGGACGGTGAGTGTGGAAATATGGAGCTTCAGCTTCATATTACAATGATGAAAGATTACAGCCTCTTCATTTAAAATATTCATTCCTCCCAGCTGGAGCGAGTCCCTCCAATGAGCAGGTTCCTCATGTAGATGTGTTCTGATCAGCCCTCTCGACTTCCCTGCTGCTCCTGTATAATAACCCTCCACACTGAACCGTCCGAGGGCTGCTTTGCTTTTCTTTACATGGCATTTATGCCCACCAGCCTGGTGGTCCGAACACGCCCCGTTTCGGTTTCAGACTGAGCAGCTTTGCCCTTTCTTCGGATGTTGATCATGTATTGAGAGTTCTGTCGTTTTCGGTTCTACAGGGCGGTAAACAGTTCAGTGCTTCCTTTGAAAAGATAATTAATGATGACTCTGTTTCAAGGCCTGAAGGCGAGAGGTGCGCGAGTGTGATCAACCCAGAAACACGGCTGTGAGAATCCACACACTCGCAAATGTGATCTAGAAAGAAGGCTTTAATCAAAATGTAGTAATAGAGTAACGATTTCTGTACAGCCGTGACATCAGTTGTAAAAAGCACTATATGAATCAGTTTTGATTTGATTTGATGATAATAAGGATAAAGAAACATGGGCAAGAAAACAGGGGTTAAAACCAATAGAAACAGAGGAATCATCAAACTGAGCAATGAAGGAACCAAATAAAACGGGGTTTGTAAGAATTGTTCCGGAAATGTGAAGGAAAAGGTATGAAATTTTAGGTGGAAACTTTTCCAGACATTTTAAGGAAGAGGTCTGAATATTTTGTGAAGTTTTTGGATATTTGTAAGAAATGAAATCATTTTTCCTGAGATTTTAACGAATAATGAAATTTATAGGAACAAAAATAGGAAGAAATATAGGAAATTTAGAGGAAATATAATTTTTTTTAGAAATGTTAAAGAATGGGTAAAGATTTATTTAAAACATTGTATATAAGATTTTGAACGTTTTTGAAAATGGAAAAACTGTATTTTTACATGTTGGATTTTATACGTATAAAGGAAACTTTTCCGAATCCTCCTCCAGCACTGCAACTAATGGGTCTCTCTCTCTCTCTCTCTCTCTCTCTCTCTCTCTCTCTCAATGGCATCAGCCTGTACCACTCACCTCCATTTTCACACCACTTTCATGCTCCATTCTTCTGTCAGCTAATCTCTGCCTCCTTTCTTACTGCGAGTAGTACACTGTCACTATGGTGTGCTTGCTCTCTCTCTCGCTCTCTCTCTCTCTCCACTTTCACCATCACTCATAATCTGATATCCATTTTTCTCTGCTTCTCTTTGAAATGTCTTTGTACTTTCCCCAGTCATCTTCAAACAGCTCTCTCTCTCTCTCGTGCTCTCTCTCTCTCTTTCTCTCTCTCTCTCTCTCTCTCTTTCTCTCTCTCTCTCTCTCTCTCTCTCTCTCTCTCTCTCTCTCTCTCTCTCTCTCACCCCATCACTCGCCCTGTAATCAGGGAGTGCACTCCTGCTGAAATTAATGAAAGCAAAATTGCTCCTTTTCCCAGGCTAATTTTGTCCTCATGTATAAAGCATAGCATAAAATATTTACCACTTTGATAAACATGAACTATTCATCCAGCTAAAAATGTTCCTTTTTGCATTAAAATTTGTAATTTGGTTTGATGAGCGTCAATAATATTCACACAAAGGCAAGCCGAGTCTGAACGGATGTTTTCGTGTGAATGGCAGCGCACTGCCTCCCACACTGAAGAGTATTATTTTGACAAATTGGAATTATATAATTGTATATTCACAGGAACGTACATGAAGTTAGTACATTTTATTATGGAATTTTAAATTTTAAGGAATGTTCAGGAATTAATAATACATTTTATTTCCCAAATAAAAGAATAAAATAAATTTAAATTTACATTTATTACAAATAATAAATGTAAAACAGATTAAACCATGTTCTTTTGTAGGAGTTGATATAATAGTAGTTTAGAAACATATTTATCAGAATCATAAATACTTGAAAAAAGACACTGTGTGTGTGTGTGTGTGTGTGTGTGTGTGTGTGTGTGTGTGTGCTGATTTTGTCTAGGAACTAAAATGTCAAGCCGTCTTCTATTATCCCCAACAGCCTTGACTGACGGATGACCTGCTGTGTCCGGTAGTCATGACGGAACAGTGTATTGATGGCAGGGTGTATTTTTCAGCAGGACATCATGTCATCTTTCACAGGCAGCACAGAACGAACACTGGACAGATGCTGACCGTCCACTCTGACTGTCACACTCGAGGATGCTCCATGCTGGGCTGGGCAGGAGTGGGTCAGACACAGCAGTGCTGATGGAGTACTTAAACATTGTGTTCACTCCCTCTCCACTCTATTAGACACGCTGACCTAGTGGCTCCACCTTGTCGATGTAAAGTCAGAGACGGAAGCTCATCAGTGGTCACAGGACGCCGCCCGTCAGACGTTGTTGGCTGGATCTTTCTGGTTAGTGGGTTGTTTAGTCCAGCATTGAGGGGTTTAAGCACTCCAGCAACACTGCTGTGTCTGAACCACTCATACCAGAGCAACACACACTAACACACCACCACCATGTCAGTGTACCACCCACATAATACCTGTTCTGTAGTGGTCCTGCGGGGTCCTGACCATAATAGGGTGACCCGGAACAGATTGTACAGATGGATTTTTTGAAACGTTGACTCCCATTCCCACTTTCCCGTATCCGATTCCCACTGTTTCCACGATTTTAACTTCATTGTCTGTGGGCAAAGTCTATGTTGACTTTGGCTGATAATGGCGTACAAGTGTAACAGCAGCTGTGGACAGAAAATATGTACAGAACTTTATTGCTCTGCTATTGACGCACGGAATCTCTCATTATGGCGATTTTATGTCCGTTTCACAGCAACCCAGTCCTTTTAATATGTCTGATGAAAGAATGGGAGCGAGAATGGTGATTGACGCTCTGTACGAGGCTGTTAATAATTGACTCTATCATAAATCGACATCCTGCTTGGACGCTTTCCCAAGGAGACAAACGTCAAGAAGTCTTCATTTCTGGAGAATGTAAAACCAGGGGTGTTCCCGCAGTGCTGGTGTGCCAGTTAAGCACGGGTTCATTTTTGCAAATTATTGATGCACTGTATCATGATTTGAATTCATAAAAATATTCAACCTTACTGACCTCACTCTGACTAACATTTTTCTTGCTGAATGCAATCAAACCCTCACCGCATTGCTCTAAAATCTAGTAGAAAGCCTTTCCTGGACATTAGAGGCAGATATTCCAATAAAAACAGGAAATAACCTTTTAATGCCCTTGATTTTTGGACGAATGGATAGAAAGTGTCCCGATACTTTTGTCCACACACCTGCTGCTTATTGGCTGCTTGGATTTCCTCCAAACCAATGGAATTCGCTACGCTTTTCTGTGACGTCTGAGGTGTTTGTATGTCGAGAATCTCAGTTTACATGCACGTTACAAGTAATCCAATCCAACGTGACAGCCATGTAGTACTTGGTGTACAGGTTACCATGACAGCGAGCATCACGTGAGTCCAGTTTGAGTAAAAGGATCAGCACTGTGTTCATTTGCAGCTGCTTGACTAGCAGCCCAGTGGCATTTTCCCCAGTTCTCCAACTGGCCAGTCCACCCCTGTGTCAGAGCATTTGAGCCCATTCTGGTATTCCAGTAATAATGTGTGTTGCTGTTGCCATGTACAAGCCAAGCTCTTCCACGTAATCTCCAACTACAACGTTCTTGAACATTCCGATTGGGAATGTAATCTGTAGGTGTCTACGTGGCTATTATTTGTCTATATTTAATGGATTACTTGAAGGATTATCGACCGTTCAGTCAGAATGAAATGAATTCGGAATGTCAAGTCCGGCTGAAGTGTATCCATGATGTGTTCTATTCTGATAATCAGTGAAATTATGAAGGGATAATCAGGCAGCAGGTAAACATGGCTACTTTTAATTCATATGCATATAAATGTTTTTCCCACCGTTTGAGAGCTATTGTAGGAACAAATCCGAATTCAGGGACACAAAACTTCCAGAAGACGCTGATGAGGCCAAAAAAAATGGAATATTGTACACATGGATTGGGGGAATAGAGAGGTGAGCTGCTGTGTTTGGGTTACGAGACCCCTCGCTGGTCTCTGCTAGCCGGAGATATTGGATCAGTGGTGTTGGTAGAACATCAGTAATTGGTCATTGGAGTTTGAAGGATGACTGGAAGTTTGTTGTGGGTGTGTAAGGTTGGGTGAGGTGTGTGTGTGTGCGAGTTGTTGTGTTGTTGTTTTTGACCTTTTCTCTGGTGTGAGGCCGCAGGGAAGCACGACGCTCTTCGATCCCAGTCTGCCTTTTATGAACGGATTACGGGACATTTCAGGAATGTTCCGCACGTTTGGGGGACGCCTGCCAGAGGACGGAGAGACGAGAGAGGAGGAGAACGTGACCTCTGAGAGAATTCCCCTCGGACGGATAGGTGGTCTTCAGCCTTCTGTCTGATGGAGGGATTATTTCACCAAAGCTCTGAAGGAGGGTGAAGGAGGGGGGGGGGTATGCAGGAACGGCTGAGGTGCTGATTGTAAGTGTGTGTGAGAGAAATGGAAAAGATGAGTCTGATGGAATAAAGGGGGACAGTGATAATGAATAGAGAGAGAAGACAGACAGACAGACAGACAGACAGACAGACAGACAGACAGACAGACAGACAGACAGACAGGGAGGGAGGGAGGGAGGGAGGGAGGGAGGGATAGGGGCAATTGTTTTTCTCCTTGCCTCGTTTTTGGAGTGGCTCATGCAGCCTGAGGATTATAAAGCTCTCTCACACACACACACACACACACACACACACACACACACACACACACACACACACACACACACACACTGTACTATGGTACAGAACACTGCACCAATTTCTCTCTCTCTTTTCATGAGTCTCTCTATCTATCTCTCTGTTTGTCTCTCACTTTCTCTCACCATCTCTGTTTCTGCCTGACTCACTCTGTCTCTTTGTTGGTCTCCGTCTGTCTGTGTGTGTGTGTGTGTGTGTGTGTGTGTGTGTGTCTGTCTGCTGGTTAATCGGCGTTCTGTATCGGGGTGGTGTCTGTAATGAAGCTGGCCTTCACAGACTCTGCTTTGTTTGTGATGATGCTGAGGGAGAGCAGTGCAGCAGTTTCCGTTCTTAGTCTGCCATTTTTCTCTGCACCTTCGTTCATCATTCACTCTTTCCTTCAGAGGTTCCTTCTGGTTTCTCTACGCCAGACGTCAGCAGTGGAACTGTCCTCTGGACTGATGGTGCTCCATCCCAAGTGTCTACACCAGCCTGAACTCCATACTGCTGCCTGAGTGTGGGCTCACGCTGCTCTGAACTCCACTGAATCTACAACTAATCCTTAGCTGCTGGCGTTCTCGATTGGGGGGGAACCCCCGGGGGCTTTTTTTCCACTCATGTTGCTCAAATGTAGGTCTTGTTTCCTCTGCACCTGTTTCACCTGGAGAACATCTCACCCACCACCTGTGCCTTCCCCTCCCTCCATTCTTTAACTCTCACTCTGTCTTTGTCTCTCTTGCCCTGTGCTCAGTAGGTCGGGTATTTCTCAGGGTTTGCCCCATTTCTCTCTCTCTCTCTCTCTCTCTCTCTCTCTCTCTCTCTCTCTCTCTCTCTCTCAATCTGTAATGAGTGAACTTTCTCAGATGTGATAATGAAGCAGAAAAGTGCATTTCCTTAAGGAGACTCAGAACGAGTGCACAGCTTATGCGGCTTCCTCTCAGAGGCTGTTGCTATGGCGTTGCTAAGTGCTAGGCTGTTTTGTGGTCACTAGGGTGAAACTATGCTATAGTTTTATAGTTTTTCCAGTGGTTGCTATGGTGTTGTATTGAGGTTGCTACATGGTTGCTATGTTATTGCAAGGTAGTTGATATAATATCCCAGGTGATATCGTGTTAAGTGGTTGCTACCTGGTTGCTATAATATTCATGGTGACTTCAAAGAGGTTGATAGGTGGTTGTTATGCTGTTGTTAGTTGGTTGCTATAGTGTTTTTAAGTAGTTGCCATTTAGTTTCATTTGTTTTTGCTATGGTGTCGCTAGGTGGGTACTATAGTGTTACAAGCAGTCTCTCTGCTATCGCATGTGGTCTCTGTGGTGTTGCTAGATGGTTGTTGTGGTATCCTAGGTGGTGTTGCTAAGTGTGTACTATATAAAAAAAAACTTTATATAGTGGGTTCTGTGACGGTTACTGTATTAGAGTGCTGCTGAGTGGTTGACAAGATGTTGCTATGGTATCCCATATGATTGCTATGGGAGGTCAAGTGGTTCTGTGGATGTTTCATAGTGGCTGATGTGGTATCCTTTGTGGTTGGTGATGCCCAAACCTTTGCACACCATTCATTCTTGTGGAATAACCATCAGGGGTGCATTAATGTGCAGACATGATGAGAAGGAAGGATGGAAAAGTAAAGGAGAACGACAGGGCGAGAGGAGGGTAAACTGATGGTGAGTGATGTTAGCAGTGCATGCGATCAGGACTCTGGGACTCTGCGTGGAACATGTTCGTGCTGACCCCAGCCGATCTGCACTCGTTTGTTTTGTGTGCACACTCGTGTCGCTCTCCGGAGCGATCTGAATTATGGCTTGTTTGCAGAAGATCCTGGAATGGGGCCTGGCTCTGCCGTTTCTGCACGCTGAGCTCACACACAGCCACTGCAGTAATCCTGGCACCGCACACCCCCGTGACTGGCAGCTAAGACGAGAAAAGGGGCAAAGGTTAAATGGAAGCTATAGCAGTTACAGGAGCATTGGTACAGTTTCCTTATGTATCCCGGAATCTGTGGTGGCTGGAGAAGGTCTCCTATTGTTTGCTTAATAGTTACCTAATGTCCCATGAGCTTGTAATAGCGTACGTCTACTCAGGACTCGGATAGAATCTGTAAATAGTAACTATTACTGGGTATTTTTTTCAAATGATAAGGGATTCTTGACCATCAGGGCCTTGTGTAACCTCAGAGAAGGCCTGCTCATGTCTGGGAAAAATGCCTGTCTGTAATGTTTTTTTTATTGAATTTTATTTAATTTTTATTGAATGAAATCACAGTTGTGTTTAAACATATTACGTTTTAGAACCCCAGGCCAATATTATTGGAGCAAAAAAATGTATTTACAGGAGACATTGATTGATTTATACTTTATTGATCCCTTGGAGGGAATTTCATTGGAAAAAACAGTAGCAGTATACATAAGGTAAGGAAGGAGGAAAAAACACACCCAGATGTTCCAGGAGGAGCATAATTTAGGTAGATAAAAAAGAAACATCCAAGCACATAAACTTAAAGCACACATAATTCAACACAGACTAGACACACACACATACCAGATATCATTATTTTTTAATTTCATTTAATCCCTTCTTGTGACTTTTATTTTGAAATGTGAAAACTGTCAGCCCAGAAAAAGACAACTTTCCTCAGGATGAGTGATGCCTTTAGGTCATTGGGTCAAGCATGTGGACAGGGCAGTAAACATGCACTGGAAGCTCCTTTGGCATTTAAACTGGGATTTAATTCAGCTGGAAACAAGTGAATTTTAGGAGTTTTCCGAGCTGGATTACTGGATTACTCACCGATGATCATCATCATAATAATAATAATAACGGTTATGTAAGAAAATCCGGGCGGATGGTGACGGTGCTTTCATCACATTTGAGGGGAAGTCAACATGAATAACCTCCATTACCACTGACCTGTACTTCTCTCTCCTTCAGCTTTCATTCTCTCTCCTTCAGTTCTTCCAGTGTCTCTCAATCTCATTCTCAGTCTCTCAATCTGTCTCAATCTATCTGCCTCTCTCTCTCTCTCTCTCTCTCTCTCCTGATCTCTCTCAACCAGTCTCTCTCTCTCCATCTCTCTCCACCTCTTTCTCTTTCAGTCCCTCACAATCTCTCACTCTCTTCCAATATCGGAATCTCTCTGAAGCCCTCTCTCAGTCTCTTGCAATCTCTCAATCTTTTTCAATCTCTCTCCTAATGTCTCTCAGTCTCTTTCTGGATCTCTCTCAAACTTTCCAGCTCTCCCTCCATCTATTCCCACAGTCTGTCTCAATTGATCTCTCTAAACCTCTTTCAACATCTCAGTTTGTCTCAGACTCTCTCTGGAAGTCTTCTCAGTCCATCTCATTCTCTCTCGGTCCGTCTCTGTCTCTACTTAATCTCACTCTTTTAGTCTCTCTCTCTCTCTCTCTCTCTCTCTCTCTCTCCCTCCATCTATCCTTCTGTTAGATACAGTATTTCACGTGTGTGTGTGCACAGACTGCACATACACATTCAAACCCGTAATAAATGTCATCTCCCGACTCCACTGTAGCTGTGCCTTGTCTCTTCGGCCACTTTTCATAGCTGTAATAGGTTCATCCGTAACCACTCTCTGGTCAGTGTGGTCCACTCATTATAGCCAGATGAATTAGCCACTATAAGAACATACAGGTTAATTAACCTTTAAGTTAGATGACTCATTTTTCCGATGCTGCCGCTTGTATAATTGGGCTCCAGATAGATCAAGCTTTAAAGGTTCCCGCAGAAGCTTCAGCAATCGAGCCGAGAGAGAGAGAGAGTGTGTGTGTGTGTGTGTGTGTGTGTGTGTGTGTGTGTGTGTGTGTGTGTGTGTGTGTGTGTGTGTGCGCGCGCGCACGATCCAGTGTGCTCTACTCGCCATTCGTAGACAAACATTTTAATGACTGTACTGTTATGTTTAATGACTTCTTGGTCCCAGGTCTGCTCTGTTGCTAAGTGACTCCCACCTGAGTGCCGCTGTATTTATAGTAGCCATGCTGAGGCCTGATGAAAAGAAAGCACAATTAGTACCATAACAACACCTCCCTCCTACACGAAGCTGCTCTCCATTCGTTCCTGAGAGAGCACGCGCACACACACACACACACACACACACACACACACTGGCGCTGAGAAAGCTTGTGCTGCTAATGCCGGCAGAAGTTGGAAGCTGCTTTATGGGTTCTTCTAGAAGCCTCTTGCTCCTCAGCAGTAGGTACCCAGCTCACCAGTGCTGCGGCAGAACGGAATAGTAAGCAATTACCTACGGTAGCCTTAGAGTACAGTACTGGTACACAGATGGTGGACCAGTGTTTAAAAACTCCAGCAGCACTGCTGTATCTGATCCACTCATTCCATAACACACCACCACCAGATCACTGCAGTGTTGAGAGTGACCCACCACTCACTTAGTACCTGCTCAGCGGTGGTCCTGTGGTGTCTCCAATTATGCACAACTCCAAAGTGCTCCTGTATTTGCCATTTGCCAAGTTGCCTGTCCCCGAGCAGGACATTAAGATGGAAAACTTCACATTCAGGGATTTCAGAAGAAGATGTGATTGTACAGCATCCACCATCTCCTTGTTTCTTACCTACACTGTCCGTGTCGTCAGCTTATACCACACCGGACTTTGTAGTTCTATAATTACAGACTGTAGTTCATCTGTCTCTCTGCATACTTTTGTCGGTCTAGCTGTCCTTTCACCCTGATCTTCGACGTTCAGGACCCCACGGGACCACCGTAGGGGGTAGGTATCATATGAGTGGTGGGTTATTCTCAGCAATGTGACACTGACATGATGGTGTGTGTTGTGCTGGTGCGAGTGGATAAGTTACAGCTGTGCTGCTGGAGTTTTTAAACACTCAAAAATTCCCAGAATCCATAAGCTGTGACATTTTATAGCCCTTACAAGCCACAAGCCAATCAATAATGATATCTGGCACGTGTGGCTGTCTCCTATAAATACTTTATAAATACTAAATACTGTGATGTTCAGGTGAAGGTACAGGTCAAAAACGTCCTGCAAAATTGGCCTAGGGAGCAAATAAATTGCAGTATATGACCTTATCTTGACCCCTGTATACTGATATGTATTGTATGTCCAGAGTCTTGCCAGTGCACAGCCCTAATGTCCACAAGCTCCAGGTTGAGTCAAGAATGGTTCATATGATTGAATGTCATTATTTACTATTGGATTCTTTTGACCTTCCGTGACATCTTCCCATAGTCTCACTCATCCCCAGAACATTCTGCTGAAGGAACCTGCAGGGCATCTGCATCTTAGTGGGATCCTTAGCTACAGCAGAGCTACAGTCTGGAACAGTCTGGAGACCGTGTGTGTGTGTGTTGGAGAGACAGCAGCTGTCCCAGATTTGGCTCTTTTCCGTGGGCTGCGGTTCTTGCATCACTTCATTTCTGATCTCATCATTCATTTCTGGGGAAACATCTCCCTGACGTTAATGGAGGATTTGTACTTTAGAAAGACTTATACATTCCCATCAAGTGTGTCTTGTCAACATTGTCGACATTAATTGTGGTGGGAAATCGAGCCCTGTCCTTTTCTGCGAGGAGTGATGAGGCACTATCCCCAGTGTATGACCGTAAAAGCAGAGGCAGCAGTGCTGAATGGCATCCGAAAGTGGACATGTTGCAGTGGCCACTGGAGAGAGCGATAACTCAAAAACGACCAGTGCAAAATGAGAGCAGTCAAAGGAGTCAGATAGCATAGATCCTCCTCTTACCATACAGGAGCACTTTGTAGATCTACAATTACAGATTGTGGTCCATCTGTTTCTCGGCATGATCTTCAATGGTCAGGACCCCACAGGACCACCACAGAGCAGGCTTTATGCAGGCGGTGGGTCATTCTCTGCACTGTGACAGTGTGTGTTGTTCTGGTACAAGTGGATCAGACACAGCAGTGCTGCTGGAGTTTTTAAACCCCTCACTGTCTGGACTCAATAACCCAACAGCAGCTGATGGGGTACCACCCTGAGATTATTGATGAAGGACCAGAGGATGGCCAATGCGTAGTGCAGAAGCAGTCGAGCAACTAGGTAGGCAGCACCGATGTGTCTGATCCACATGTGCCAGTGCAAGACACACCAACACTCCACCACCATGTCAGTGTCACTGCAGTGCTGAGAACTGACCCACCACCCACATAATACCTGCTCTGTGGTGGTCCTGCGGTGGTCCTGTGGGTTCTAGACATACAAAGTGCTCCTGTATGGTAAGTGGAGCTGATGTGTAGAAGCAAGTAGGTGGTCTTAATGTTTTGGAAGATCAGTGTGTGGAGGAGGAGGAGTGTTTTCTTTCAGAAGATAACACAAAGCTCCAGAGGAAGAGCTTTTCAGTAATTTGTGTGGTGAGCTCACTGTGGTGCTGGAAGTCTCCAGGGCTGCTCTGTGCTGACGGCTGCTGATTAAAACTGATGGAGACGAAGCCAACAAGATCAAAGGCTGCTCATCAACTTCTCACTTCAGACGGCTCCTAAGACTCACGCGCAAAAAAGTCCTGGAAGTGCAGAGTAAGCACCGGTTCGCTTTTTTAAATGGACTTTATAAACGATTTCATTGGAACTGTGTGTTTATTACGTTTTACGTTTTAATTACTTTTCATTTGCAATCTGTATGGACAGCTTCTGTTGTTCTGTTGTTCTGTCTTTTTTCCCAGTTGTTTTGATATCAAAGAACGAGAGAGGATCAAACGTTGATGTTTGACATTGCAACAATGCAACAATGAAACCCCCTGAAAAGGAGACATTAGCAAGTGTAATAAAAACGGCATAATATTCCTCTCCCTATACATGACATTAGGGCTGGGCAATATATCGATATTCATATTAATATCAGGATATAACGAGAGCAAGATATGGGCTCGGGTGATGGTTTGTATTGAGTTTTACAGTTTTTAAAGAACATGTTTCAATCTTGTGGAAACCTTTATTTCTGCTCTCTCACTCGGCTCCGCCCCCTGCTCTCAGCTCCTCCTCTACTCCGCTCCCCTCCGCCCCCATTGGTGCGCTCAAATGAAGATCAAATTTCAATGTTTAAATACGGTAAGAAGACTTCATGGGATGTCCTAATGTTTTCACATTTTATTTTTCACATCATATATTGTATCGTACATATTGTATCGACAATTGGTTAAAATATATAAGCATATTGTGTTTTTCAGAAAAAAAAGAATGAACAGGTTCAATCTTCTGCTAATATTATGATTTCACCACCAGCAGTTTCAAGTGCAGGACTTGAGACTACCTTCAGTTTGCCAAACGATCAAGTCCTGCAACAGTTATACCTTTTCTGACAGATCGACAGACGGCCAAGTCAACCATGGTTCAGTCTGATGTTGACTGAGACCACCTCTTTTGGTACTTTGGCCCAGATGGTAGTCCAAGGCACCTTGCGGTCCAGGGCAGAAAAGTTAGGTGTAAAAGCATCCAGATCTCTGGCAACTGGAGTGTTGGCATCAGCAGCTCAGACTGAATCCCGTATTAAACCATGTAACCAGAGCGTGGGCATCAGCAGCTTGAGCTGATTCCCTTATTATTCTCGGGAACCGGAAATTTGGCATCAGCAGCTCATGCCGATTCCCTTATTATTCTTGGGAACCCGAGAGCTGGCATCTGCAGCTTGGGCCGATTCCCATATTCCACCATGGAATGGGAGAGTTGGCATCAGCAGCTCGGGCCGATTCCCATATTAAACCATGCAACCAGAGAGTGGGCATCAGCAGCTCGGGCCGATTCCCATATTAAACCATGCAACCAGAGAGTGGGCATCAGCAGCTCGAGCTGATTCCCTTATTATTCTTGGGAACCAGAGAACTGGCATCTCCAGCTTGGGCTGATTCCCATATTACACCCTGGAACGGGAGAGTTGGCATCAGCAGCTCATGCAGATTCCCTTATTATTCTTGGGAACCGGAGAGCTGGCATCTGCAGCTTGGGCCGATTCCCTTATAACACCACGGAACGGGACAGTGGGCAACAGTAGCTTGGGCCGGATGTGAGCCGAGCTTTTGGGCCAATATCGGACCTGGATTCAACGATGTCTGAGCAGGATGCAGGCTGATGTGTTTGAGGGTGTGACGTGTGGCACTTGGCCTGGATGACAGTTGGACCAGAATTGGACCTAGATTCGGTCAGAAGTCGGGCAGTACAGTATAGTTTACTGTAATCTGCTGGTGTGATGATCGTAACGGCACAGACCTCTTTAACGTTCCCCATTTGTGGGATAAACCTGAGCAGAGTATTCATCCTTCATATTCAGTGTCCCGGAGCTGCACTGTATTTACCAACCGTCCATATCCATATTAATGTGTCCATTAGAATATGAAAGGCAAGGCTGATCCAGCACTCTGCTGTTCCTGGCCTGAAGTCACAGCTCACTGTGAGCACTGTGATGTTTGCTACAGTGTAAGTGGAGGGCATTCCCGGGGGAAATCTCTCTCGCGTTGGCTTATGGAAGCTGCTGGTTATTTATAATGGGGAGATGAGGAAATCAATGCTGAGAGATTGGCCATAGGCCCTGGCCCTCTGAGCATGTGCAGCACTAATTGAGCCACACATCTTTTAGGAAACACACTTTCTCATGCCATTAATAATGTTCTCCTGAAAAAACACACACACACGCGCATCCACACACACACACACACACACACACACGGTTTTTCTATACAGTGTCAGAATGTGTGGGCAGATAAATGTATTATATTCAGTCTAATGCGGCCTTGGCTGAGTGACACAGTAGTAAACACGACCTCTGTAGCTCATGGAGCATAAAGCACCGTATCTTTCTGAACATAAAAAATGGAAAAGTACAAAGGATCTATGTGCAAAGGTTTGGGCACCGTGCAGAGGCAGGACTCAGTAACTCACAACGTGCAGACCCTTTTTGGAGCAGAGGAATGGTTTTTACTCTTCTCTGCACAAGGACATCAGGGGAGGTGGAGGAATGTCATTTCACCACAGGAAGCCTGAGGACTGATAAACATGGGATAAGGAATAAGAGGAAAGTGCCGGGTCCCCACCTGACCTATAACAGCTAACAGACACCTCTGCTGGCAAGGACAGTACAGTGTACGGTACATCCGGAAAATATTCATATTTCAGCCTGATATTTTATTTTCCCCTAAAAATGTCATGGTGACACAGTGAGAAGTTTGTTTTAAAATCTTTGCAAATTCATTGCAAAGAAAAACAAAACCGTAACACGTACAGAAGTTTTCACAGCCTTTGCCATGACACTCAAAATTGAGCTCCTTGAGATGTTTCTACAGCTTGGTCGGACACCTGTCGTCAATTCAGTTGATTGGACATGATTTGGAAAGACACTCACCTGTTCATATCAGGTCCCCGAGTAGACACTGCACGTCAGAGCACAAACCAAGCCGTGATGTCCATGGAATTGTCTGTAGACCTCCGAGACAGGACTGGATTGAGACACAGGGAAAGATGACTATAGTGATGTACAGAGACATCCGTGATGATTACCTGCTCCAGAGAGCTCTGGACCCCAGACTGGGTTTATCTTCCAGCGGGACCTCCACCCTAAGCACACAGCCAAGATAACAAAGCAGTGGCTTCGGGACAACTCCGTGAATGTCCTTGAGTGGTCTAGCCAGAGCCCAGACTTGGACCTGATTGAACGTCTCTGGAGATATCTATAAATGACTGTATTGGATGCTCCCCATCCAATTGACGGAGCTTGAGAGGTTCTGCAAAGAAGAATGGGAGAAAATAAACCGGTGCCAAGCTTGTAGCATCAAACTCAGAAAGACTTGAGGCTGTAATTGCTGTCAAAGGTGTGTCAACAAACTGTGAACACTTGTGTACAAGTTACATTTTTGTGTTTTTTTTTTCCTCAAAATAAATTTGCAAAGAAACAAACTTTGCTCACTTGGTCATCGTGGGGTATTGTGTGTAGGCTGGTATTCCGTGAAATCGATTTTTTTCCTCCACCCATGCCATATTACAAATGCCACTGGCAGTAGCACAACCCCAGAGCATAGTGATCAACTCCGTCATAGTTTCTGTTCTTTACAATGAAATGCAGTTTGATACAGTGTGATGCTCAAGTCACCGAATGCAATCAGATCCTCGGAGCAGTGGCTCTAAATCTATTAGAAATCCTCTCCTGGACAGTGGAGACAGTTACTCCAACAAAAGCAGGACAGACTCCTTTTAACACCCTTGATTTTCGAAGAAACAACACCGTCAATGTCAAAGCAAATTGTAACCGAACAAAATCCTGGAAAGTTGGGGCATTTTCCTGTCATGAGAAGAAAACCCGCACAGGCAGTCAGATCTCACACTGCTTCCAGTGAGGCTGGAGCCGTGGGAGCAGTTTGCCTCGTGTAGTGAGAATGTAATCACGAATGCAAAATGTTGTTTGCAGCCTCTGTAGTGGCTTTTATTGGATTACAATGTTTCCATTCATTAGGCTCTTCCTGGGAGGGAGACGCCGGAATAAGTCAATAAAGATTTTTTTGGTCGTTTTTTTCCAGAGAAATATGAGCTTCAGAGGCCACGACAGAAACACATCATCTCCAATTTACTGTGGAGACGAGGTTTATCTTCAGAAGCAGCACTGGAATCATTTGGGAATGTTTTCCCCTCCTTGTACTGATAATGGGTGGTGTAGACAGGTGAAAGGGTGGTGGTGCAATTGGATGATCACGAAGGATACTGTTGTTGAGGGCGAGGAATAGATTGACTTTGATCTGTTGATCTTTATCTCCGTCCGTTTGATGGGATTCCTAATTGATCGTGATGTTGGCTTTGTTTCTGCGTTCTTCTGGCTGAGAGGAGGTAATGAATGGCCTTTGATTTGTTGATGTGTGGTTCGGTCACTGTTGATGAAATTCCTAATTGGCCTGTCTGTGTCTTGCCCAAAACAATGTGGACAAGCTGAACCGAGTGCTGTCAAAAACCCCATTAAATCAGTAACTCTGGCAAACAGCTGGAGTAAGTTGTTCACTGCTTACAGTCAGGGCTGATATATTGACAATATAAAATATCGCTCTGTAAGAAAATTCACCACTTCTCCTGGAGTGTTGTTGCAGTTACAAATACTTTGGCTTGATATTTACATCTGTTTATTTTGTAAATATCAAAAATATGTGAACAACACAAAAGGCAGAGAAAAAACAAAAACAAGCTTAAACTGTATTTGAGGCCAGTAACAGGTGCTGGTGAATTCCATTGTAATCTATTTCTCATTTTCATTTTTATTATTCTTTTTCAGGTTATTGTTCTTTCATATTCAGATTTTTTATTTTGTTTTTTTTTTTATAAAAAAAAAATACTGAAGCTGCCATTTTCAGTTCCATTCATTTTTCATTTGTGGTATATATGCTATTGTTATTTTGTGCCCAAATTCTGTTTGTTTGTTGTTTTTTTGTTTGTTTTTTTCCCCCATTTTCATTTGTTCCTCAGTTCATTGTTCTTCCCGAATGGGAAAATCTTAGACTGAGCTCACACAGCATGTAAATGTGGTCTAAATCTGATTTGTTTTCATTGTATATGAAAACAATAAATCTGATATTTCCAATTTGCGTCGTTTTCATATGTGGTGTTTAAATCCGATGAATATCCGATTCCCTGCAATGCTGCTCAGACTTAACAGACTGGAATTCCTGTATCTTTTACATCAGTCCAACTGGATATTCCTCAGGAATGTACTCTGAGAAGGGAAAATGCATTGGACAGGGGGCCTGGAGAGAGGGCCTGGCTTGTTCAAAAATACGATGGCCCTGGGTTCCTGTTGCCCGCATGGCCAAAAACATTCCTCCTTGGAGAACGTCTTGTTTGCAGGTGTTCCTGCACTGTGAAATACCATGAATCCTGATGCCAAGAACCACTGTTCTTCATGCTTGAGTGCAATAAATGCATCATCATCCGTCCAGAACCAGTTTGGAAAAATGCACCAGTAAAGAGAGGTTTGGCGCAGTCGATCCACCTGTACGAGATCTGGGGATCTTGTCCATCCAAACACATGTTGCTCATTTCAAATAAAGAACCACAAGCTATAATCATTAAAAGAGTGTTTCTGGATGTTTTGATTAAGGGTTTGTTGTAGTTTACTATTAAAGAATTAGGGGACGAGGCGTCTTCGTGTTTTAAGATTAGCTGTAATTTTGTCCGCGCTGTCTCTTGTTATTGGATTTATGTCAATGCATTTGTTCGTGGT
Source organism: Acestrorhynchus altus (assembly GCA_034509495.1). Lineage (NCBI taxonomy): Eukaryota > Metazoa > Chordata > Actinopteri > Characiformes > Acestrorhynchidae > Acestrorhynchus > Acestrorhynchus altus. The sequence goes on along the minus strand of CM067522.1, from coordinate 17,532,851 downwards.
CATTTCCTGGAGACAGACAATATCATGTAATGATCTCAGGGTCATGAAGATTACACACGCGCGCACACACACACACACCCACAGACACACACACACACACATACATATTCACACGTACATAATCACACATACACTCATACAAGCACATAGACATATACATACACACACACACACACACACACACACACACAGTCATAAACACATGCACACACACATTCATACACTTACACATACACCTAGGCACACACACTGCCATACATATGTAATCTATTACACCTGACAAACGTATAGTGTTTACGAGACTTACAGATCGATTAGTAATGGTCATGTGACGATGGACACAACAACCACCTTACACGCTGTTCAAGTCAATGACAATGATCCCCTCCCTCAAATGAGTCCACAATCTGTCCTGGGTGTGGACGCACTTATTCGAGACGTGTAGGAGACGTGGTGCATTTACTGAAAGGAGGTCAGGCGTCCAAACATTTTGGCCATGACTGTATGGGATGATATGATGACAAATATCCATCCGCCCTGTCCTGTGACAGTGTGACCTTTCACACACACACAGATCCAATCCATTAATAACACTCCAGATTAGAGTTGCGTACACATTAGATTGATTACATCAGATGTTGTCAGTGTGCAGTAAAGCCTGTCCATCTCATCAACAGCAGGCCTCGCTGGGGGGAGCACAGAGAGTGGGATTTATTGTGCACTCGTTATCTTCACTCCATTGATTACGGTAGCTGTTTTTGACTTGTTTGGCTTTGGCCTTGAACTTTGTGTTAGTATTGACTGTGTGTGTGTGTGTGTGTGTGTGTGCGTGCGCTCACTCTACCGTTGAATATGCTGCCTACAGACAGGTGCATTGCCTGCCTATAAATAATGGAAGATCAGCAGCCCCCAACATGCAAATTCAGCACCAGAGAACTTTGGCAGTGTTTTTCGGACTCACTGAACGGAGATCATGAACTGTTTAATATTCAAATCAAAGGCTTTCTCTTTGCCCTTTACAGAGCATTGAAATCAATAAACAGAATTTTAAAAAGACAGTGATTCTCAGCAGTGTTCCGTTATCTACACCCTATAAACATATGGACATTGATCTTCTTCATATTAGCTATATTGAGGGATGGAGGTGATGGAATTAGTAAGATGTAACATGTAATTAATAGAAATATCATTTTCTTGTGAGGAAAAAGCTGGTATTGTCTTCTTTGCCTGAAATAATGTCAAATAACCGTTTACCAGCCTCTAACATCAGCTAGAATTTAGATTTTCCCACTCCTCCAAGCGGAACTCTTTCAGCTATATGTTTGGGCATCGATGGTTTGGACGAGGGCTGCACAATATATAGTGTTTCAGCATCGCAATGTGGTCACGTGCCTTATATACATATATACAAACTGTTTTTTTCTCTGTGACGGATCGACGTGAAGTAGATACTATTCAGCCCATATCATTTATTTTACTCCAATCTTTGATACAAAGAGGTCATTTTTTTATGTCAAGACACACTGGATCACTAATTTCTGGTGAAAACGATGGTGAAAATTCCTGTATTTTTTAAGATTGCAATGTATATATATATGTATATATATCAGAAAATATATATTTCACAATGTCATTTTCTACAAATATTGTGCAGCCCTGGACTGGACATGTAAAATATGAAATTGTAATAGTGTATGTACTGTAATAGTGTGTGTGTGTGTGTGTGTGTGTGTGTGTGTGTGTGTGCGCGCGCACTTACTGTGTTTATTGCTCTTCACTCTTATAACTGAAGCTTTGTGGAGTGTGTGAGTTGGGCCTTTGTGTATTGTGAGTCAACCAGGCAAAGAAGCTTTGTTTGTTGTAACCTTCAACTCACCACACACACACACACACACACACACACACACACACACACACACACACA